>JALIGW010000011.1:16305542-16403592 GCA_023053685.1 Diadophis punctatus similis | reverse complement strand
TAGTTCCCCACCCCCTAGGAGTGATCTGCAGGCTTCCCAAACCCTCTGCATGCCGTTTTTGCAAAAAAAAAACCCGGCCCAGGCCGTAGCAAAAACGGGGGTGTTTTTGCCTTCTAATTACCCCATCTAGCGTGACTGGAGGAGGAATTCTGGTAGTTGAAGTCCACCAGTCTTAAAGCTGTCAAGATTGAAGACCCCTGGGTTAGGGGTTAGGGATGCAAGGGTCTTCAAACTTGGCAAGTTTAAGACTTGTGGACTTCAACTCCCATTCCTGAGCTAGCATGACTGGAGGAGGAATTCTGGAGTTGAAGTCCACAAGTCTTAAAGCTGTCAAGTTTGAAGTTTGTAAAAAGTGTACATGGTTGTAAAAAGTATTCTGCTGTACTGCTATTTTATTAAATAACATATTACTACACCATTTGGTTCAGAATACTTTTTTCCTTGTTTTCCTCCTCTAAAATCTAGGTGCGTCTTATACTCCAAAAAATACGGTACCTTTGCAGGGAAGATAGATTTTGCATCCCGCCAGTTGGCGGACCTCAAGGGCCCCTGGCTGAGGTTGGACCTGCTCAATGGATGGGAGACCCTCAAGCAGTGACCACAAGAAACACCACAACCCAGCTTCCCCCACTAACCCCAACCCTCTAACACCTATTTCTAGGGGAAAGGACAAAGAGTGGTTGGGGCCTCCTCGCAGCAGCCGCCTGTGCCAGATTTCCTCAGTTTGCCTCTTTGGCAAACTCAGATCCGGAGCGATAGGCCAGCCGCCTGTCCAGAACTAGTTCAGCCTTTGCAACGAGTGTTGTGTTTTTTTTAAATAAAAAACTCCCCAATATCCCCCAGCCGAAGGGAATGTTAACCGCTTTCGTATGATCTGAGTCCTCCTGGAAAAACAATTAGCAGCAAAGCTTATGAAACATCTGTGGCAAAAAAAAAGAAGAGCTATTCTTCGCTTTATCTAGCGCTGTCGTTATTATAACTGGAGGTAAAAAACCAGAGTTTTTTCCGGGCTTCCTTTTGAAAGCGGTAATTATTCTGGCAATCTGAAGAGCAGAGGATTAGCTTGCTGAAAAGAGCTCCAGGGTGCAAGATAATTAAATACAGTACTCATGTTTCGGAGAGCGTTTTCTTTTTTCTTCTTCTTCTCCTTCTTGCCTAAGCAATATCTATCTCGGCCACATTGTAAGCTTACCTGTCAGACTAGCTGCATTACATTAATTACTCGGCTGAATTTCAAGCAAGATTTCAGCGCGCTGAAAGAAAGCAGGCCGTGGGAGAGGCTGGGCAGCCTGCCACGTGGGGGGGATCTTAAGGAGGAAAGGCAAAATAGGGGCACAGAGCATGCCATCCGGGCATTCGTTCAGGTAAACCGAGATCAAGAGTCACAACAATCTAAGCGGTCAACACTGGTCTCTCAACTTCATGCGGTAAGCGGAGCGGGCATCGCTGCAAAATTCAGACCCGAGCCAAACTAACAGCACAATTTTGTGGCAGAAAAGCCCCTGGCACTTCACCCCTTCCCCACAGGAGCAAGTGGGCCAGTTTCCATGCCTTGGGGTCTCCTCTCCCAAGCAGGGCAGTAGCCCCGCAGGTCTCCCCTCCCCTATTTGTCCTACCCCAGGCCGCCTCCAGCACCAGGCCTCTTCTCACACGCAAATGACCGCCAGGGCCACACCCCTGGCATAAAACTGCAAACACGTGAACCGCTCACAAGAATCCAGAGAGAGAGAGAGAGAGAGAGAGAGAGAGAGAGAGAGAGAGAGAGAGAGAGAGAGGGAGGGAGGGAGGGAGGGAGGGAGGGAGGGAGGGAGAGGGAGAAACACAATGCTCCTGCCAGCCAAAGCCACCTGCCACGTGAAATGGTGTCTGGCTAACTCAGGACAGAACACCTGCCGCCTCCTTCGAGAGAAAGACGGCTAAAGGGTGGCTGGCTGAACATCGCGCCCCGAACCAGTTTTGCTGGTCTAATAAGTCAAGACTTCTGAAAAGCCCAACCTGGTTTCAGGTCTTCAGGGAAAGCAGCGAATGCCAAAGCGATCCTGGGCAGAGCAGTGGCTGTACGTGCTTGGCCTCTCCTAAGGGCAGAGAAGTTGGACAGGAGGGAACCGGTCGCCCTGCCAGAAGGCCAGACAAGGAATAATAATGGATGGAAACTGACCAAGGAGAGATTCAACCTGGAAATAAGGAGAAATTTTCTGACAGGGAGAGCAATCTCTCCCTAAAAGAGCCGAGGTGGCGCAGCAGTTAGAGGCAGTACTGCAGGCCACTTTAGCTGACTGTGATCTGCAGGTCAGCGGTTCAAATCTCACGGCTCAAGGTTGACTCAGTCTTCATCCTTCCGAGGTAGGTAAAATGAGGACCCAGATTGTTGGGGGCAATATAAATATACATTGCATACTGTGTAAACTGCTTAGAGAGTGCTTGCACTGTGAGGCGGTATATAAATCTCACAAACAAAATAAATAAATAAATAAATAAAATCAACCCATAGAACAGAAGTTGCCTTCAGATGTTGTGGGAGCTTCATCACTGGAGGCTTTGAAGAAGAGACTGGATAGAAATGGTGTAGGGTCTCCTGCTTGGGTGGGGGGTTGGGCTAGATGACCTACAAGATCCCTTCCAACTTTGTTAATCTGTAAAGAGGATCTGGATGCCAGAGCTGACCGGCGCTCAGATTTTTTCTAAGAAATCAACCCAACTGAGAAGTTTTTCTCTTGCCTTCTGGGTTGGGCAGGAGCTGGCTCAAGTGGCAGGATCTGAGCTCGCTGGGCCAAATTAATTTCTCTCCCTCCTACCTCTCTCTCCAGGAGTGGGGAGGGGGGCAGAGATGCCATTTCCAAGCGTTTTTAACTAGGGGGGGGGAACACCCAATCAAGGGTGGCATTGTGACAAAAAGATCCAAGACGGACAGCTCGCCAGTTACCGGCCCTCGCTCAGGATCCAAAAACAGCCATGTTCAGTCAAGGGAGGGATGAAGGAGTGGTCACCTGGGAAAGGGTTTTTTTTTTTTTAAGGTTCTAGTCTGGTTGTGGGGCTGCAGCCCAAAAGGTGGCCTTCCCGTTCACGAAAACTCTGCCCCGCAAATCTTGAGTAAGAGTTTCAAGAGGCCCATTGAAGCAGCTGGGGAAACCATCCTCTGTGGCCCACTCCCACAGACGGGAGGGGGGGAGACGAGGAGGCAGGGGGAAACCTTATTCTCGCTCCCCGAATGCCTGGGACTAAATCGACTGCTGGAAGTATTAAAAAAAAATGACACAGGAATGATGGCAGGTCCCTCTAAAAGCCCAAGGAAGGGCAGCGGCCAAGTGCTGCATCAGCTCCTGCTTCTTCAGCCACAGACGGTCCAGCGCTTGCTTGGACCGCAGTCTCCGACCACCTCAGCCTATGATTAGGCACAGAAAGAGCCAGAAATATCTTCCGTCCCCGGCTTTTATTTGCCCTGTAATCTACTGACACAACCTGAGCAAGATTGCTTGGCTGGCTGGCTATCCCTTCAAACAAGACAAAAAACAAGAGCTCCCTTCGAGGATCATGGCCAAAACAGAGTTGGGAGGGGACCTTGTAGGTCATCTAGTCCAAACCCCTCCGCTCGAGCAGGGGTCCCTACACCATTTCTGACAAATTGGCAGTCTCAATTTCCTCTTGAAAGTCTCAAATGTTGGGAGCTCTCCAACCTCCCAAGGCAAGCTGTTCCACTGGTTGATCGCTCTCGCAAAACATACATGTCACGCATGTACGGACTTCCGCGCGTTCCTCTGGGGAACGGGTCCTCCAATTAATTGATCCGTCAATTCCCTTCCAAGTCAACGGAACGACGGCTTCCCTCCAGAAGTTGTGGCTGCCCCATTGGTGTAGGGACTCCTGCTTGAGAGGGGGGTTGGACTAGATGACCTGCAAGGTCCTTCCAACTCTAATAATCTGCAATCTGTAATCCCTGGGGTTTTCAAGGAGAGACTGGACCACCGTTCGTTGTGAAATGATACAGCATCTCCTGCCTGAGCAGGGGGTTGGACTAGAAGACCTCCCAAGGTCCCTTCCAACTCTTACCTTGTTACAGGTAGTCCTCGACTCACAACGGTTCACTTAGGGACCGTTCGAAGTTACAACGGCACGGGAGGAAAAGTGACTTGGGAGTGTTTTTCACACTTGCGACAGACCCGTGGTCATGTGATTTGGATGTTTGACAACTGACTCACATTTATGACGGTTGCGGCGTCCCATGGGATCCCATGTTGTGACTTTCTGACAAGCAAAGTCAACAGGTAGGAAAGCCAGATTCGCTGAACCACCCTGTTACAATTAACACCTGCAGTGATTTCGCCTAACAAATGTGGCAAGGAAAGTTGTCATATGGGGCAAAAACTCCCTGAACAACATAAAATTTCGGGCCTCAATTGCAGTCGTAAGTATTACTTACTATTCCGCTTCCTTCCTTCATCAAAGGAACCCCTTTGGGCAAGGAGACCAGTAGGCTGGGCTTCCCCAGCCTAACCATCTCCCCAAATTTTCAAGCGACACAGCCAAGAGCCACGTTACCTGGGAATTACAACCTTTTTCTTCCTTGAAATGTTTTTTATTGTTTTATATCATACATTTCTTTTCTATGTTGAGCAGTGTGCTCTCTAGGTCTCCCAGGTATTAACATATGAAACAAACGTTGTCATCATAGTCATCTATCATCTATCTATCTATCTATCTATCTATCTATCTATCTATCTATCTATCTATCTATATATCTATCTATCTATCTATCTATCTATCTATCTATCTATCTATCTATCTATCTATCTATCTACGGTAACCATGAAAGAAAGAAAAATTACCCATCTGTTTTTCTTTCTCATATACACATTTCACCCAATTTTAGGACGACAATCCCCCTCTTTCCATCTCTTTCCTTCTCCTTCCCTCCCTTCCCTTCTCCCCTCCGCTTCCCTCTCCTTTTCCTCTCCTCTCCTCCCCTACACTTTCCTCTCTCCTTCTCCTCTCCCCTCTCTACTTCCCTCTCCTTCCTTTTCCTCTCCTCCTCTCCCTTCTCCTCTTCTTCTCCACTTCCCTCTCCTCCCTTTTCCTCTCCTCTCCCTTCTCCTCTTTTCTTCTTCTCCACTTCCCTCTCCTCCCTTTTCCTCTCCTCTCCCTTCTCCTCTTTCTTCTTCTCCACTTCCCTCTCCTTCCCTTTCTCCTACTCCTCTCCTCCCATCCACTTCCCTCTCTCCTTCCCTCTTCTTCCGTCTCCTTCCTTCTCCTCTTCCCTCAACCTTTTCTCCCCTCCACTTTTTACGACCTTTGAAGGTCGGGGGCCTTAAGAGAGGGTTTTCACTTATTTCTGTCCCCACTCAAGAAATGCACAACAGGCAGGACCAAGGAACCAAACTTCCTCCCGCTGGGCACCTGGCCATTCTGGAAAGCCAGCAGCCCATGGGTAGATCGAGGGGGCCAGAGCTCAGCCTGCCCTGCCAAGCCCAGCACCTTGGCGCGCTGCTGTTGCGAGCTTTATGGCAGGGCTTCAGTCTTATCTACCTGGGTGCTCCAGGCTAACCCAAGCAATCTTTCCCACATCCTTTTGCAGAAGCGAACACCTCTGAGCTTATCTCGCAATTACCTTTCCCCTTCTTAGCAATTTAGTTTTCCTCCTTGGAGATAAGCCCAAGAAGATGGCATCTTATGGGAGGAGGCCGAAGCCAGCCTGGGAGCAGCTTTTCTGACTCAACACGTTTTATGAAAAAAAAAATGCAGCCAAGCAGTAGCTCCTTTCATCGGAGGGAAGGAACTCTCTTCTAAGCTTCCTTCTTTAAACGGATCAGCCCCGATATTGAAGGCCGTGCGGGAGAAATCTGCTCCCTGGTGCAAAAGTGTAGGATTAGCCTTAGCAGAAAAATAAGAAGTAAGTGCACAGAAGTTTTGAAAAGTAGGAATTAGCCAAGGACTATCCCTGGAGCATTCATTCATTCAATCAATCAATCAAAGCAAGTCTTTATTCTTTTCAAAGATCAGAAAACCCCTGGAGCTGAGTCAAGGCATAATCAGGAAATGACTCATCACCGGAAGTGTGGTTTTTTTTTTGGCAACTTATGCTCCATTCTATTGGGGCAAGTCCCTTTTCATGCCTTTTGATAAGGCTTGTGATGAAAACATAATGAGAAAAAGACAAGAAAAACCTGCCAGGCGGATTTCTATAAACTTGCCCTTTTTTAGTTATTTCAGAAAAACCCACAACTGTTATTGCCTTGAGTTCAGAAGGGATAATTTGTTGTCTTTTGACAATACTGGTGTTAGGACTCTGTTCAAACGATTGGGTTTGCTAATATATGAACAAGCCACAAATCAATGTGTATGTGAATATTGCTTGAAATGCATTCTGGGTTAATTACTATAAAAGGGAGCAAGAGAGCATGCCCGTTCAGTGCTCTGTTGATTTCCTGCTGATTCTGACTCTCTCTGCTGATTGTCTCTGCTGCTTCACTGTTGAGCAATTGACTTCGTGTCTGTGTGAAAGTACTGTGAAGAGCTGCTGTGTAAAGCGTAACTATCTGTGATAGTATAGATTTGTTTGTTAGCTGTAATCTTTTGTTTGCTAGTTAAAACAAAGATAGGCAAGAAGATGATTCTTCGCATTGACTGACTTACCGTGTATGATTTTGGATTTCCTATGTGAACTTTGCTACTACTTTAAGTAAACTACTTGTATATACTTAAACGTATCTGTTTATTGACTGAATCATAGCAACTCATATCAAACTGCAACAACACATTTCGCTGTGCACGTGTCAACAGCACAAGAACTCCTAAACAACTGGTCCAAATGTACTTCCATATTTTCAAACATGGATGAAGAGCTCATTCAGTTTAATTCAGTATAAGCAACATCAAACAACTTTTCCCGCCAAGCAGTATTGTTTTTCTAAAAAGTTTTCATACTGCTTTCATTTTACAAGGCAAGATAAGTCAAATCTGGATTTGGGGGTTACAACCAGTATTTAATTCTTAAATATACATACTGCCTAATACCCGCCAGATTGCATTATAAATGCGATGCAGACACCCCCCAAAGAAAAACCAGCCAGTACCTCCTCCGGATACAGGTCAGGAAATTCTAACTTTGCTGAAATTTCTTCCCGTATCAAAAATGATTTATTTTTATTGGTCTCTGCTGGTGTAACATTTGAATCTCGTTACACTGATATTTTAGCTTTACAAGTGGATTCGGACATTCTTCAGCGATGGCTTTTAAGGACATTTTTATTAAGATCCTTATCGAGGGAAAACAAGGGCTTGTTAGTTTTGTCACGCTTTCCCTTCAGCGGCCGAACAGCCCTTTCCCTCTCTACAGCTGCACCAAATTTGGAACAGGCCCCCGCTTCAACTGGACTTTATTAATCTGCCAAAATCAAAGCACAACCTGGGGAAAAGCAATTATTTCCAGCTCAATGATTATTAACAAGTTAGTTCCTCAACACCGTGGCAAGGAACGCCCCGGCTTCTTGATAAACACTCCACCAATTAAGAGAATTTGGGAATCACAAACACATTAATTCACTCCCTGGCTGGAGATAAAGATGCTTTCTTTTAGAAAGAATTTTTAAAAAACCAAGAAACTTCCTCAACAATGAGAAACTGGGAGCCTTATAGAAGGTTGAAACTAACAAGAGATTAGAACTACCAAAAACAAATTGCACCCTGAGCACTTATGATGAGGTTTATCCAGCACCCCAAGATGGGAAGATCCAAACACCCACCTCCATGAATTACTGTCCTCGCTACGTTGTGCATCCTTCGGACCAAAAACGGTCACAGAAAAGAGAAATCTGATCAAGAGCTAATTTCTACAAAGCAAAGGTGGGGGGGGGGAAACAGAACAGGTGGTTGAATGAGATTCTTGACTGGAGATGAGCACTCAAGAGTTCTGGGTTTCAATAATTCCATCCTCCAGAAATGATGATGATGAGGAGGAGGAGGAGGAGGAGGAGCAGGAGCAGGAGGAGGAAGAGAAGACCTCGAGGTCAAAGGCTCAGGGCAGCCATCACATAGCCCCCTGCCTTTAAGCTGGTCCTTGCTGCTGATACACTCTCAAAGAAAGGTGCTAGGACAGGGGTCAGCAACCTGCGGCTCTGGAGCCGCATGTGGCTCTTTCATCCCTCTGCTGCAGCTCCCTGTTGCCGGTCGGCTCCACAATTGATTGGGCTTTTGGTTAGGACAGGTAGAGGAAAAAGGATGCTGCGCTAGGAGGAGACTCTATGGTGGGGGGACTGGACTTCCTGTCGGCTCCAGAATTGAATAAGGGGCTTCTGGTTAGGATCTTTGTGGCTCTTTGAGTGTTTAAGGTTGCCGACCCCTGTGCTAGGAGTTGCCACTGGGGCAGTGACCTTACACAACAAGTAACAGATGGTGGGAGGGAGGTCTTTTGTCTGGAGAACCCTCCTCCTCCCAGGCTCAGGACTGCCTTGGGCACGGAGGCACTAAAACGAGGAGTGGGTTCAGGAGACCCTGCAGGGGCTACACCGGAGATGCCTACGGAGACAGGGGTGGGGGGGGCTCACCCAGCACTTATACGGAGTCTCAACAAATGCAGCCTAATGTACTCCAGATTAAAAAATCAGGCTGGGAAAAGATCGGCCGGTATCACTGGGTGGTTATGGTGGAACAGAAATCCAGGTGGGTCCAGACTGAGAGAGCAAGTCTGGAGAAGTGGGGGGGGGGGGGAGAAAGACCCTTCGGAGATCAGGCTTGGCTCCGGCAGAGGGAGGAAGAGCCGGCAGCCCCTGGGGGGGTCCCAGGATATCATTGGGCGATCGTAGAAGCTGTCCCTGTAGGTCCAAGCTTTGCTTTACCTCATTGTTTCCCAACCTTGGCAACTTGAAGATATCTGGACTTCAACTCCCAGAATTCCCCAGCCAGCATTCGCTGGCTGGGGAATTCTGGGAGTTGAAGTCCAGACATCTTCAAGTTGCCAAGGTTGGGAAACACTGCTTTACCTGAATGAGAAGAGCAACCTCAGCTCTTCAGATACATATAAAACCCCCCTCCTTAAACACCCACCCCCCAATGTTTGGTGCAGCCCAGGCCCTGGATCTTAACCCACACAATGACAACACGCTGGATAAGAAAAGCGAGAAACTGAGTGAGTAAGAGGAAAACAAGCGGTTCCCTGGATGTGTGAGAAAGGACAGCCGAGAAATCATGCAAGCCTCCCACACTCCAGACGTTATATTTATAGAATCCCTTTTTTTTTGTTTTGTTTTAAGAGGAGAATTACACATTCCGGCCTGACACAAAGCAGGATAGGAAACATGGCCAGATTTCAAAGGCTGGGGTGGGAGGGTTAGGAAACGTTCCCCTCCTCCTTAGGCGGCCGGGCGGAAGCCTTACTTTCAACAAAGGCCGACTCCCAACAAAGTCAGTGGGTGAGAATGCCGGGCAGGGAGAGGTAGGGGGTTGGTGGTCTTCCTACAGGCAAAACACTGGTTTGCACATGCGTGCACCGGAGAGGGAAAAGGGGGTGCAGACGTGCTCCCACCCCAGCCCTGTGGAAAAAGGATGGGCAAGGAGAGCGGCCTGCCCCTGAGGCCTGGCATGGATGCCACCTTCCCCCTGCAGTGCTTGCCTGTCCGAATACTGCACCGCTGAGCTCAGAGGCCAAAAAAGCAGGACTGAGTAAGAGAAATGAAGAGAGGCGCTCAAAGGCAGCCGAATTTGGCCCAAGCGGGGAAACCAGATGTCCCTGCAACGCCTGGCTTTCTCATTTCCCTTTGCAGCTGCAAACTCAGCAGGGTCGGGGGTTTTTTGGGAAGCAGGTTCTTCTCCCCTCACCCCCAGGCCCCATTGGGGAGGGGACTCCCCGTTAATTCCTCTCTCCTTTACTGGGCCCTGTTTCCCCAGCTCCTCCAATTCTCACTGCAGCGCCTCTGGCCTCCCACAAAAAAAACCCCCTCTTTCAGCCATCTCCTGTCTTCTCTCTTCCCGGCCCCTCTTTTGTGGGGCTTAAGGGGTTTTCACCCCCTTAAAACCAGAAAGGGGGCCAGCCTGGACTCAATTCCTCCTCCCTAGCTGTTCTGTGTCGCCGTCATCCCCCACCAAGCCGCTTTGGGCCCGGTGCTGCAGGGAGGGGGCCCCTGCAGGCCCTTTTTCTGCCTGGAAGCCCCTCTCCTCCCCCTTCAGCCCCCCTTATTTTCAGCTTCTGGCCAGCCAAGTGATCCTCAACTTTCCCTCCCCACTCCAGAGAAACAAGAAGCCCCTTCCCCACCCCCTCCATCCAGACTCCCACCGCCTCCCTCCTGGGCCTGGGAAGAGGCAGCCAGATGTGCCTGCCAGGCCTCGCCCACTCCCCATTATCTTATCCGCAGAGAAGCCAAGGCCACTGAGGGGCAAGGCTCTCCCAGCCCTAAACCCTATAAGCATTCCAGGAACGTCCACCCGTCCCAAAGTCCAGGGACTGCTGCTTTCTGTGGGGGGAGGGGGGCAGGTCTGTCCCTGCCGCTTGCCCAGCAACCGCAACGCCCCCCCCCATCCTGCCATCTCATCCCCACCTACCCACCCCCAAAAAAATCCATCGAGGCCCTCCCTGCTTCATCCCATACTCTTGGACTCTCAGGGCCTTGCAGGAAGGGCTCTCTGGCATCTAGCAGGGCTTACGGGGACCCCCTCCCCAACTTTCGGCTCCTTTCCTTCCTAACCTCCAGCAACAGGAAAGGAGGCCAAGCGGCAATCCCTGATTCTGGGGACTATCTCCCGATTACAGCCAGGGATGCCTGATTCATTGACCACCACCGCTCTCATCTCTTGCCACCCAGGAAAGGGGGGGGGCTCCCTTTCCTTCCCCCTTCCCACCCAGGAAAGGAGGCCAAGCAGCGATCTTTGATCCCGAGGACTTGCTACCTAGCACAGCCCAGGATGCCTGATTGGGGACTCCCTCCCCCCCATCTCTTGCCAGGCAGGAAAGGAGAGGCTCTAACCCTAACCCTAACCCCACCCCTCAATCGAAGGTAGGAAAGGAGGCCAAGCAGCGATCTCTGACCTTATAGACCCCGACTGGGGATCACCACCACTCAGGAGGGGCTCTCTTCCTTCCCCCTCTTGGGCAGGAAAGGAGACCAACCAGCGATCCTTGATCCTGAGGACTTGCTACCTAGTGCAAATCTCTTGCCAGGCAGGAAAGGAGAGGCTCTTCCGCCGGCCCACCCCCACCCCTCAATCCAGAGCAGGAAAAGGAGGCCAAGCAGCAATCCCCGACCTAGTGGAGCCCAACTGGGGACCATCACCACCCAGGAGGAGAGGAGGGGCTGTCTATTTGTTTATTTATTATTTATTATTTATTTATTTATTATTTATTTATTTATTCATTCATTTATTTCTATTTGTATGCTGCCCAACTCCCAAAGGACTCTGGGTGGCTTACAACAAGTAACACCCCCCCCAGGTGCAGGAAAAGGAGGCCAAGCAGCGATCCCTATCGGTGGTGGGGAGGCCCACCACCCCAGTTCCATTGATGTAAGCTTCCTCCCCCCTCCCTTCCCCACTTCAAAAGAAAGGAGGCCAAGCAGCGATCCCTATGGGGGGAGGCCCACCACCCCAGTTCCATCGATGTAAGCTTCCTCCCCCTCCCCCACTTCAAAAGAAAGGAGGCCAAGCAGCGATCCCTATGGGGGGAGGCCCACCACCCCAGTTCCATCGATGTAAGCTTCCTCCCCCTCCCCCACTTCAAAAGAAAGGAGGCCAAGCAGCGATCCCTATGGGGGGAGGCCCACCACCCCAGTTCCATCGATGTAAGCTTCCTCCCCCTCCCTCGAGGGAAAGGAGGCCAACCAGCGATCCCTATCGGGGGGGAGAGGCCCACCACCCCCAGTTCCATCGATGTAAGCTCCCTCCCTCCCTCGAGGGAAAGGAGGCCACGCGGCGAGTCCCTCACCTGCCCTTGTAGTCGTCCCTCTCGCGCTTGACTTTGGCCAGGACGTTGTAGAGGGCGCGGATCTCGGGCGTGATGGTGTCGATCTGGACGCCCACGCCGTCCGGGTGGACCCAAGAGACGCCGGGCCCTTGCAGGGTCTCGAGGCCGCCGCCGCCCGTCCGGCGCACCTGCGTGTAGCTCCAGATGGTGCCGGGCAGGCGGCCGTAGGAGGATGAGGATGAGGAGGATGAGGATGAAGAAGCAGCAGCAGCCGAGGAGGAAGAAGAGGAGGAGGCAGGCCCGAGGGGCGGCTCCGGGTCGGTCTGCACGGCCTGGTGCCGGGGGAAGCGGCGGTAGCGGAGGCGGCGCTCGCGCTCGCCCAGCTGCGCGGCCTGCAGCTGCTTCTCCAGCAGGCGGTTGCGGCGCTCCAGCTCGTGCACCTTGGCCAGGAAGCAGCGGAAGCGCACGTTCAGCCCCTTCAGCAGGTGCAGGTGCGAGCCCAGCTCGCTCCGCAGCGCCGAGGCCGCCGCCGGGGGAGGCTCCTCCAGGGCCGGGTCGCCCAGCATCATCTTCTTCTTCTTCTCCCTCAGCCGCCTCAGCCGACCGACTTGCGCGCGCAGCCTCCGCAGAGCTCGCGCGCCCGCCGGCGAATGAGGCGCACCCGCGCCGGACGGCCAGACGCCGCTTCAAAGGGGGCGGGGCTGGACACGCCCTTCCCGCCCGCCTTCGAGGGCCACGCCCCCGCACGTGCGCCGCGGGGCAGCGCGCAGGCTCGGGCCGGCAGGAACGGTCCATCTCCATCTGGACGCGGGGGGGGGCAGAGAAGAGGGAGAGGAGAAAATATTTTTGTATTTGTTTTATTTGTCCATCATATATGATTATAATCAAAGTATAAACAGCAAAACATGATTGAATAGATATATATATATATGTGATAGTACAAGCATGAATAAAAGGGGATCGCTCAGTCGAGTTTATTTCTCTCCCCCCGGCAGCTTTATTTTATTTTAAGGTCTCTCTTATAAATCAGGGGTCCCCAAACTTGGCAACTTTAAGACTTGTGGACTTCAACTCCCAGAATTTTTCCAGAAGAGATATCCAAATAACAACCTATTTTCCTCTTTGAATGAAACAATCCATTTCACCCGGAGGTCTTCAAACTTTGGCAACTTTTAAGACTTGTGGACTTCAACTCCCAGAATTCTCCAGCCAGCCAGCTATGTATGCTATGCTGGCTGGATAATTCTGGGAGTTGAAGTCCACAAGTCTTAAAGTTGCCAGGTTTGAAGACCTCTGGGTTAAATGATGCTTGTGGGTGGGGGTGGAGGTGCAGAAGGACAGATGTCAAGTAAGAGAGTTGGACTTCAGCTCCCA
Source organism: Diadophis punctatus similis (assembly GCA_023053685.1). Lineage (NCBI taxonomy): Eukaryota > Metazoa > Chordata > Lepidosauria > Squamata > Dipsadidae > Diadophis > Diadophis punctatus. Next base: position 16,390,337 of record JALIGW010000011.1, on the reverse strand, counting down.
GAATCCCCCAACAGTGGGGGGCAGTTGACAATCAGAGGATTTGTAGTCCTCTACATGGGGCTGAACTACATTTCCCAGCAGGCTTGTTGGCTGGCATGGCTAGGAGTTCTTGGGATGGAAAAGAGAGCCCAAAGTTAGAAGAGGAGGGGAGGGGTGCTTTGCCCAACTGATGCCAGGCTTTGAGGATGGATCCAGTTGGCTTGCCAGAAGTTGAGCCAGAAAGAGCCCACCTGGTCCATTGTTTCCACCACCACCCCATCTCTGCAGCTTTAAGATGGACTTCAACTCCCAGAAATCTTTGCTGGCTGGGGCATTCTGGGAGTTGAAGTCCACAAGTCTTAAAGATGCAGTGGTTGAGAAACACCAATGCAAGTGGACATGGCGTGGGTTCCCGTGTGTCCAATGGCCTCGACCTCTGCAACGTGTGTATTTTTAAACCTCGTTCCTATCACAGCGTTGACAGCTATCGATATTGGGGGGGGGATGGAGCGCTACCGTCCACTGTTGGCTGGAGAGACAAAAAACTAGAGGATCATTTTTAAAAAAGACTTATATGGACTTTTTGCACACAGAGGCAAAAAAGATGATTTATGCATTTGGGGAGAAAACATTAAACAGGGAGGGGAAGGACTAAGAGGGCAATTAATTTGTGGGTCTCTTTTTTTTTTCCCCTCTTATCTTCTTTTTTTAAATCTTTAATTTTTAAAACACTTGCATTAGAAAATGCTAATAAAAAGTGTATCTGTTTTTTCTTCAAAACAAAGATTCCCTTGATCCCTGCGGCGTCTTCTGGCAGGCCTGGCCCTGTGCGAAGGCATCTCCACCCGAGCCCTGGGCGTCTTTCGCCAATTTCCGTCTGCCCGTCCCACCATCTTCCCCTTGGTGCCTTTGCTAAGAGAGCACAACCCGTCCCGCCAGTCTTTTATCTTGTTTGTGCCCTCTCTCCCCATTGCACAGAGGCATCCTTGTAAGAAGAGAGGCGCTGCCTCTTTGGTACGAAGCCTACACACAATGGTGTGTGTGTGTTTGTGTGCAGGGCCTGAAGAAAGCGCCAGTTGTGCTGCTGCTCGAAAGCCCGCTTGGCTTGGTACGGCGGTTCACGCTACTTCGTTATATAGACCAGGGGTCTCCAACCTTGCCAACTTTAAGCCTGGAGGACTTCAACTCCCAGAATTCCCCAGCCAGGCTGGGGAATTCTGGGAGTTGACGTCCGACAGGCTTAAAGTTGCCAAGGTTGCAGACCCTTGATATAGAAGGTATCCGACAGGAGCAGAAATGCCCCCGTGTCAATCCATGCACCTCCATCTGGGCTTTTCCGTGTCCAGACAACCAAAGTACCCAATCCGTGATCTTAGGGAGATGGTCCCCTATTCAAACCCTGGTTTCTGGGCCCAGTAGACGGAGCGAAGGGATCACCCAACCCTGCCACGCCAACTGATAACTTGCAGAATAAACTGAGCTTCGGTTCCCACAAGTCCTGAACAAGGAGAGATTCAACCTGGAAATAAGGAGAAATTTCCTGACACAATAATCAACCAGTGGAACAGCTTGCCTTCGGAAGTTGTGGGAGCTTCATCACTGGAAGCTTTCAAGAAGAGACTGGACTGCCATCTGTCAGAAATGGTGTAGCGTCTCCTGCTTGGGCAGGGGGTTGGATTAGATGACCTACAAGGTCCCTTCCAACTCTGTTAATCTGAATCTATCTAAGTCACCGCTGTGCGGTGGCGCGACATGGGGGGAGGAACCTCGCCGAAAGACGCCTCTCCCGTTCACCGCAGGTGGGAGTCTGGGTTCACCTCGGTTCCCAAAGGAGCCCGGAGGAAGAGCCCGGCTGGGCTTGACGCAGGCGGTGCCTGCCCTGTGCGTAGTCCCAGCGTCCTCCAGGCCCAGGAGCCTCAGGGACACTTGGGCTGGTCCCCGTCTGCTGAAATAATTAACCAGGGAGGGCGTGTCCACCTGGCACAGTGACAGGTGTTATCTAAACAGACGCGAGGCCGCATGGAGCAATTATGCTTAATTGTTTGTTCCTGCCAAAGGTGCGCTGGCACAGGGCTCTTGGCGGATTCTTCCCACGCAGCGCTTTGCGGCCCAGGCTAGACGCTGGGGAAGGGCTGGGAGGCACAGAGGAAGACCCCACACACACCCCATTGCCGGCCCCTCTGCCAGACCCATTGCTCCTGGATCCCATGGAAGAAGGGGACACGGGCCTTTTCCTACAATAATGCTGGTCTATTCACTTCCCGAATTAGCCACACTGAGGATTGGCTTACGCTGAGGTGCCCATCATGTGCCAATAATTCGTGGCCAACCCGTGACCACCCCAATAGACCTTCTCCCAGGATCAGAGACCCAGCACGCCTCAGAATTAGGCTCGGCTCAGCCACTTCATGCCAGATATATAGAAAAAAATAACTGTTGGGTTGGGTTTTTTTGCTGCGGCGTCCGTATTTTTTAAGTCGGATTCAACTTTCCTATTGAAATTTTTTAACGGGCACCAAAAAGACGGTCTGGGGTGGAAGAGACTGAGTTTGAAAACTGTCTGAGTGAACAACGCTCGTGTCCCGGCCCGCTTGAGAAAAGTATACCTTGGTTCACTCTGGTTTCCGCATCTAAAACCAATGGAGGTAGTCCTCGAATTACGACCGCAATGGAGGCGAAAATTTCTGTGGCTAAGCAAGACAGTCGTTAAATGAGTTTTGCCCCATTTTTTCTTGCCTCAGTTAAGTGAATTACAGTTGTGAAGTTAAGTCCCACGGTTGTTAACGAATATGGCTTCCCCGTGGACTTGGCTCATCAGAAGGTCGCAAAAGGGGATCGCGGGATCACCCCGGGACACGGCAACCCGTCATAAATATGAACCGGTTGGCAAGTACCTGAAATTTGATCACATGACCACGGGGATGCTGCGACAGTTAAGTGTGAAAAAAACCCATCCTGTCAGTTTTTTTTCAGTGCCGTTTGTGAGGGAAGAAAAACTGAGGGAAGAAAATATTTTTATCACACGTTGTAACTTGGAACAGTCACTAAATGAACGAATGTTACTTTACCTGTTTGATGGAACCTCCTAGCGGAGATCCATTCCACCTTGACCGATCTCAAGCTAAAAAGGGAGTGTCCTTACGAGAGGCCATTTTACAGACGGGCCCACAATTTTTTGGTGGAGTCTCTTTTGTGCACATTTCTTCCTACCGAGAAGGACACGCTGTGCGCAGAACGGGATGTGGCATCCCTGACAGGAGCAGGAGACAAGTTCTTGCACGTTACAGGAGAGATCCAAAGCGGCTTCACAATTAAGTGATTCAGAGACCGGCCTCTCCCCCTCCAAAGAGTGACTTCATACCCTAAAAACTTGTAAAATTTTGGTGTGGAGGAGGAAAGTCGCATGAGCAACATAGGCAAGTCGGCTCGGCTTTCCCTTATTAAGGTACAGAATCAGCAAAGTGAAATGCGTCGCCCACAATTCAGGTGGAAGAAAACCAGAGTTGCTCAGATCCACCAAGGTGGCAATTGAAGACACGTCGTACCATGCTTGACTCACAATCACTTTGGCTACCAAAATCAACATTTACCTAGGTGTAAATCTGATCAGAAACTACTATACGGCGCCTAGTAACATTTCTGAAAATCTCAGTCGATTGAGGTTTACAACAACTTAGATGAGGGAATTAGAAGGGGAACTGACCAAATTTGCGGAGGATACTAAGCTGGCAGGTATAGCCAACACCTTGGATGATAGGCTCAAGATCCAGATGGATCTCGACAGACTCGAACCCTGGGCTCTATCTAACAAAATGAAATTCAATGTAGAAAAAAGTACTGTATTTTTCAGAGTATAAGACGCATCTTTTTACCCCCGAAAAGAGGGTGAAAACTTGGGTGCGTCTTATACACCGAATGCAGCCCCACCCATCCAGCCATCCCCACCCTTTGGCCTCTGTCTTCCAGCAATTTACCTGCTTGCAGGAAAGAGGGAAGAGCCTGTAAAGCCAAGCAAGTCAGTAGGAGTTTCCCGACCTACAGCTGATTAGGTTTGCCATGTAGGAAAATGAAAGTGAAACTAACTACAAAGGCAAATAGCTGGGAGAGACACACAGATTTTTATTTTTTGCTGAACTGGATGGAAGGGGGTAAGTGAATAACTATAAATGTCTGTAGAATGTTCAAATTATTAGACTTATTTTTTAAAGACTGCTTTATTATTGTTCTAGAGCCAGGGGCAATTTTAAGACTTGTGGACTTCAACTCCCAGAATTCCACAGCCACCTTTGTTAGCTTTGCTGACTGTGGGATTCTGGGAGTTGAAGTCCACAAGTCTTAAAGTTGCCAAGGTTGGAGATCCCTGTAAATCTAGACAACTTAACAAAATAAAGCAGCTTTTTAAAATAAATGCTTGCTCTGAAGAGGCCCAATGCTATTGTATCTTCTTTTAAATAGAGAATAATGTATACTTCCAGAAATTTTAATTAATTTTAACAGCTCTGTACAAGTATAGTATGAAATGTAACAGTGTCCTGTTTAGTATTAGAGTTTAGTTACCTTGGAGTAGATCTATTTAAATAATTGGGAAGAGTTAGTGTGACTACATTTAAGAAAACTTTCTGGCATAATGTACATTTGCTATTTCGTTGCTATTTCTATGGGTCAGGCACACATGCACAGAAATAGACAGCAAACAGTGTATATCATCTGTGCTGTTTGCTGTTTGGCAAATTGCTTGGAGGCAGAGGCCTTTTTCCCTTGTTTTCCTCCCCCAAAACTAAGGTGCGTCTTATACTTCGGTGCGTCTTATACTCCGAAAAATATGGTAAAATCCTACACATAGGTTAAAAAAAACCAAAAGTATATATGTAAACTGGGTGAAACCAGGCTTAATAGCAGTGACTGTGAGAGGGATCCTGGAATCCTAGTGGACAACCAGTTAAATATGAGCCAGCAGTGTGCAGCGGCAGCCAAAAAAGCCAATGCAATCCTAAATTGCATTAACAGAGGGATACAATCAAGATCAAGGGAGGTACTAATACCACTCTGTAAGGCCTTAGTAAGACCATACCTAGAGTACTGCATCCAGTTTTGGTCACCACACTATAAAAAAGATGTTGAGACTCTAGAAAGAGTGCAGAGAAGAGCAACCAAGATGATTTGGTTGTGAGGACAATGAACCAGTGGAACAGAAGTTGCCTCCAGAAGTTGTGGGTGCTTCATCACTGGAGGCTTTTAAGAAAAGACTGAACAGCCTCTTGTCTGGGATGGTATAAGGTCTCCTGCTTGAGCCGGGGTTGGACTAGAAGACCTCCAAGGTCCCTTCCAGCTCTATTCCGATGGATTTGAAACCATCTCTGATGAGAGTAAAAATTGTCTTCTTGGAGTTTGTGTTTCCTGATAAGACGAGAGGAAAAACACCTTTGTGCATCAGCAAGACAAAAGGGGTGAATTGGGATTTTTATTGCCGGGCAAACAGGAGGCAGGTTGCAATGAAGATTTCTTGCCCTGGGTCACTGCCAGAAAATGGCATTGTAAATGGTCACAGGCTGGTTTCCTGGTGGTTCAATGAATAGAAGCACCCTTCCATGCTTTTGAATTTTGTCTTTGACAAACACACAAGGAAAAATGTCACGATGTGAATATTGTCAGTTTGTGCATCTCTATGTTTTCTACTGTTTTCTTGTATTTATGGTCAAGCAGACGTATGATATATTCTGTTACGCATGCCTGCATTCCTGAGGTCTCCTCATTTCCTTTCTCTTCACCATTTCTGCCGGAGGTAGAAGTGATTTATTCCTTAACCGATAAAATGTAGCTTTACTAAGGATCTTTTTATTACTTTTCTACTGAAATAAATATTTTGTTAATTAGATTTGAATCTCGGTTTTATTTTATGTGAGAATGTTTTCAAAAGGGAAGCAACGATCCATCGACCTCCGGGGGATTGATCCTCCCCCCGCTAACAAAAAAGACCCTGGGAACCCACTTGCCCTGCGCCGTGATAAGAGACGCTCCCCTTCTTGATTGGCCACAGAGGTTTCTGCACTCAGTTTTCCCCGAAGAGCTAAACTCTTTCTAGAAAAAGGATTTCCCGCCTCAGCAGAACCAGGATCGCAGCTTTCGGCGACGTCTCCAAGCATGTTTCCTGTGCCGAGGGACCCCTTTTGGAGGTCCTGAACTGCGGAACCCCCTCAGAAAAAGAAACTGAACAGGACAGGGAGAGCCGATTGGACAGGTGAGCATCTTAAAGCGACACCCTGCTTTAGACCAACGAGGATGGATGCAACCACGGGCTGCAAAGCAGCACCGCGTAAAACCTCTTTGGAGGCCATCAGCCGGATGAGTCAACGCCACCTTGGCGTGGCTCCCTTGGGGAGTATCTGGGTGGGGCAGGGACAGCCGTCCGCGGGGCTACTCCCTCACTTCTGCGAAGGCAGCAGAACAGGGGTGTCAAGCTCAAGGCCCGGGGGCAGGATCCAACCCGCAGGGTGTTTGAATCTGGCCCGCGGGGACGCCCTGGAAACAGCGAAGGATCGGCCTGCGGTGCTTCTGCCAGCAAAAAACGGGGCGTCCCAGCCAAAAACGGAGCTCGCAAGGGCTGTATGTTCACCCCGCCACGCTCCGTTTTCACTGGCAGAGGGTTGCAGGAGGCCATCCCAGCTGAAAACGGAGCTCGTAAGGGCTGCATGTTCCCACCCCCTCCCCTGAGCTCCGTTTTCGCTGGCAGTGGGTTGCAGGAGGTCGTCACAGTCGAAAACGGAGCTCGGGAATCCGTTTTCGCTGGCAGAGTGCTCGAGCCACCACAGGTGTCCCTCCCAACATGAGTGACATCATGATGGCCACGCCCCCCCCGGCCCTCCCAAGGTCAAACACAACCCTGATGCGGCCCTCAATGAAATAGAGTTTGACACACCTGCAGTGGTGAAACTTGGATCCTTCATTGTGCTACTCCTTGGCTCTCGATGGAGTCCCGTCCGCCGGATGAAGTCGCTCTGACATTTTGCACATCCTGATAAGGCGTCGGCCTGATTCATTTCTTTACAAGACCACCGATGTTGTCCGGTGGTTCAAAAAGAATTGGGAAAGAACCTGGACACGCCATGAAGTGTTGAAACAGCTGTTAAATTTATATTTACCGACAAAGAGATAAAGGAAGACTAGTATAGACCTACTTCAGGGGTGTCAAACTTGATTTCATTGAGGGCCACATCAGGGTTGTGTTTGACCTCGGGGAGCCGGGGGTGGGGGACTTGACCGGGATGGGTGTGGCCAGGATGAGGGGGGCCAGCTCAACATCACTAATCAAGGCTCCATTTTTGGCCGCGACAGCCTCCTGCAGCCCTCTGCCAGCAAAAATTGAGTTCCCCGCTGGCAGAGGGCTGCAGGAGGCCTTCGCAGATGAAAACGGAGCCTGGGAGGGCCGTACGCAGCCATCCCGAGTTCTGTTTTCACTGGCAGAGGTACCGTGGGCCACCCTGCTCTTTCCAGGGTGGCCCCGTGGGCCAGATCTAAGCACCCTGCGGGCCGGATGTGGCCCGGGCCTAAGTTTGACACCCCTGATCTATTTTAAACTATTTATCTCTCATCAGCTAGCCATACCCTTCTGGGATTCAAACCCGGGCTGCGAATCCCAGAAGGGTATGGCTAGCTGATGAGAGCTAAATAGCTTGGAATAGATCGATACTAAGTCTCCCTTTATTTCTTTGTCGGTAAATATAAATTTAACCACAAAACAGTTTGTTGCAAAAGCGGCTGCCTGCGAAGGCTCCTGGATTGGGGCTGAAAGGTGAAAGCGGAAGCAGGATGCTCCGTCCCATATTTGGGTAGAACAGGTTGCCCTGATAGAAAAAAACACTATTGAAATAGCTATATCACCAGGATTTGGGATTCAGGTGAGAAAAGGCTTTGGGTTCAATAAAAGTTGATTTCCCCCAAGCACGGAGCCGAGACTCAAAATTGTGGTGCCAAAAGACCATGGCTCTGGAAACTTTAGGTTCACCTGTCTCCTCCGCAAACACAACCCGGATGGCCTCACTTGGCAACAATTCTCACGGTTTTGCAAACATTTGCAACGAGGCCTTTTGGTCTTTGCGGTTACATCAGGCAAGCGTTGGCAGCTCAACCTTCCTGCCGTCTGGTTCCCCCAACGCAAACTCCTTCACTCATGGAAACAAGCCTCCGCAATCCCTCCAGTTCAATAGAAGGATCTTCTCGTAAGCCTCACTTCAACCGCAGCACGGGGACGTGTTACAACCTTGCCTCACCGATGTGAAAAAAGAAAAAAGCCGAAGTCTTAATTACTCTTGCTGGGATCAAAAGGGTGCCTCTGGAAGCCACCCAGAGTCTTTGATATGCGAGATGCAAATGAGGAAGGAAAAAAAATGTTTTAGGAAAGAAAACAGGCTTACGTAAGTCAAGAGATATTGCCGCAATCCTTCAGAGAAACGAAACATTGACAAACCTCTAGGCCCGAGACGGATTAAATAGCACCAGTTCTCTGGGGTTATTAAGAACCAAGTCAATGAGACAAGGTGAGGGTGGGTGGGTGGGTGGGTGGGTGGCCATTTGATGCCACCACCCACCTGTGCATGAACAACACTCTCAAGTTTTCTGTGCGCTGGGATCTGTCCACTCTGGCTGAAGGCGCGTGATCCATCTGGCTGCAAAAGACCAGGGGTCCTCAAACTTGGCAACTTTAAGACTTGTGGACTTCAACTCCCAGAATTCTCCAGCCAGCAGAGCATACATAGCTGGCTGGCTGGAGAATTCTGGGAGTTGAAGTCCACAAGTCTTAAAGTTGCCAAGTTTGAAGACCTCTGACCTAGACCAATGGGGCTCAAGGGTCACGTTTTGGGGCCGAGGGGAAAGGGATCCCATGCGGGAATGCCTCCGTCGTTCGCTGCAGAATCCAATATGGTTGCCAAACAGCAACGCAGCACAAGGACTAACATGGTTCACCCGAATGGCAGATTCCCCAGAGCAACAGCAGCAGCCAAAAAAGCCAACGCAATCCTAAATTGCATTAACAGAGGGATTCAATCAAGATCAAGGGAGGTACTAATACCACTCTACAAAGCCTTAGTTAGACCACACCTGGAGTACTGCATCCAGTTTTGGTCACCACACTGTAAAAAAGAGGTTGAGACTCTGGAAAGAGTGCAGAGAAGAGCAACCAGGATGATGAGGGGACTGGAGGCTAAAACGTACAATGAACGGTTGCAGGAACTTGGCATGGCTGGTCTAGTGAAGAGAAGGACCAAGGGAGACAGGATAGCAGCCTTCCAATATTTGAGGGGCTGCCACAGAGAGGAGGGGGTCAAGCTATTTTCGAAAGCACCTAAAGGCCAGACAAGGAACAATGGATGGAAACTGACCAAGGAGAGATTCAACCTGGAAATAAGGAGAAATTTCCTGACAGTGAGAACAATCAACCCATGGAACTGAAGTTGCCTTCAGAAGTTGTGGGAGCTTCATCACTGGAGGCTTTCAAGAAGAGACTGGACTGCCATCTGTCAGAAATGGGTGTGTGCAGGCCTGTCAAACTGGCCGGATGCGTCACGTGTAGGCCACGTCCACCCCGGCTCTGCAAAGGCAAAAAACATTGTGATACGTCACGTGACACGATCGAGTTTGACACCCTTGATGTAGGGTCTCCTGCTTGGGCAGGGGGCTGGACTAGATGACCTACAAGGTCCCTTCCAACTCTGTTAATCTGTTAAAAATCCCTCTGTGGGGGTGCAAGGATGGGAATCCAGCCTTCCTTGAGTAGTAGCGGCCCTGAGGGGGAGAGCTCAGCTCCCCTGCGTTACAGACCCTGCCCTCAGCAAGTTTTCCTTTCCAATGAAATCCAGATTCCGCAAGATGTTATCCATTAGTTCTGGTCCTGGGAGGCAGTATCTAAGCCCAATGTTTTGGCTCTCAGCTGCCGTGGTCCCTGATGTGCTTCAGATGGGATCCGTTTGCCCAATCTGGAGGGGGTTTTCCCTCGCACCTTTGTGGCAAAGAATCATAGGCTGAGGAAAGACAGAAGGGAGTGTCCAGATCATGTGTGAAAACACTGCAAGGATTGTCATTGTAAAGGTTCCCTCGTCTGATGCGAATGCAAACACGATCTAGCGTGGGGATTTGACACGGCGATGCAACCTTGGCTGCCATGTTGTTCTCCTTGTGGGCCGTTCTATCTGAGTCTTGCCAAAGACAGGCAGCGCATTAGCTTTTCTCCTGCAAAGGATCCCGACTTCCCCACCTGTTTCCTTTCGGAGGAAGAGAGCTATTGATTCCAAGCCTTGTTTCCTAACAACGATGAGAATGTCAGCCAGGGGGAACATCTACCCTTCCAAGAGGGGGGAAAAGGATCCTCAATTATTGCTGGAGGGGAGAATAATTCTTACATCATTATTCTCCTTCCCTCCCTGCCTCCGAGGATGTTGCACCTGAGGATCTTTCCTTGATCCATCGTGTCTGTCACTCCACACCTGTCCCCGTAGGGCTTGCTCCGGAGACAAGACCCAGCAAGCGGATCCGTACACTCTTTTTTCAGCCAAGGATTGCTGTCAGGAAGAATAAACAAAAAGGAATTTTTTTTCTTTTTGTTTTGTTTTCAAAAAGAAAAAGATTCCTTGTGGACGACCCTCACTCTGTCAAGGACCTTGGAGTACTCATATCTAATGACCTAAGTGCCAGAGCCCACTGTGATAACGTTGCCAAAAAGGCACTAAGAGTTGTTAATCTAATCTTGCGTAACTTCTTCTCTGGCAATATTATACTGCTAACCAGAGCATACAAAACATTTGCTAGACCAATTCTTGAATACAGCTCACCTGTCTGGAACCCGCACCGCATATCGGACATCAATACAATCGAATGAGTACAATAATATTTCACAGGAAGAGTCCTCCACTTCTCTGCTCGCAACAGAATACTTTATTCCACCAGACTTGAAATTTTGGGCTTAGATAGCTTAGAGCAGTGATGGCGAACCTTTTTTGGTTCGCGTGCCAAAAAGGGGGGGATGCGTGGGATCACGTGTGTGCGTGCCCACACCCATAATTCCATGCACCCCCGCGCATGCGCGTATGACCCCCCCACTCCCAGCATGCAATGGCACGCCCATTTTTTGCTCTCTCCAGGCTTCTAGGAGCCTGGGGAGGGCGAAAACGGCCTTCCCCACCCCCTCTGGAGGCTGGAAACAGCCTGTTTCCTGACTCCCAGTGGGCCCAGAAGGCCCGAAAATCAGCTGGCCGGTGCACACATGCGCGCTGGACCTGAGCTCGCGTGCCCACTGATATGGCTCCGCGTGCCACTTGTGGCACCCGTGCCATAGGTTCGCCATCACAGGCTTAGAGCTACGCCGCCTTTGATCTGATCTAAATGTAGTTCACAAAATCATCTACCACAGTGTCCTACCTGTCAATGACTACTTCAGTTTCAACCGCAACAACACACGAGCACGTAATAGATACAAACTTAATGTAAACCGCTCCAAACTCGACTGCAGAAAATACGACTTCAGCAACAGAGTGATCAATGCTTGGAATGCACTACCTGACTCTGTGGTTTCTTCCCCAAACCCCCCAAAACTTTAACCTTAGACTGTCTACTGTCGACCTCACCCCATTCCTAAGAGGTCTGTAAGGGGGGTGCATAAGCGCACCATTGTGCCTACTGTCCGTGTCCTTCTGTCCTATTGCCTAATTTACCTGTACCTACTTTGCTTTTGTTTATGTTTATACCAATACCTGCTATCTTGTACATGTTTGACAAACAAAATAAATAAAAAAATAAAAGAAGGAAACATGGAGATGGCAGTTCCTGGCACTGAGTGAGGGGGACCTCTCCATGCAGAGCAATGGCCTCCAAACTCTTGTTAACATTTTTACCAGATATCATTTTACCAGAGAGGGTTAAGTACTTGCAAAGGCCCAGGCAGAGATGCTTGCAAGAGGTCACAATAGGGGTGCTATTCAGCCGGCTTGGACCAGTTCTGGTGAACCGGTAGTGGCGACTTGTTCGGGCACAATCCCATTCTATATCCCTGTTTTTGACACCGCACCCATGTGTGGGATGGTGCGCGTGAGCAAACAGCATGTTGTTTGATGTCACACGCGAGTGAATTGCCGTGTTTTGTGACGCCCGCACGCATGCGCGGATGCGCTCACATTTCCAGTGCTGGCTGAACCAGTTGGGACAGTGTGTGAAGCCCACCCTCTGGGACACAGGGCAAAGAACCTGCCTCCTTTGCAAATTCTGAGCCCTGGTGGACTTCAGCAGGAGAAGAGCCACGGCCAACGTCTTCTGAGCCAAGGTGAGACCGAGGCCACGGCAGAAGGGCAAGCAGGCCAAGCTAACCGAGTTTTGGCAGAGATATAATTCTCCATTGCACTGCAGAAAAAAACAATTACTGCCAACCTGCCTTCCATTGAGGACCTGTACACTGCACGAGTCAAAAAGAGGGCCGTGAAAATATTTACTGACTCCTCGCATCCTGGACATAAATTGTTTCAACTCCTACCCTCAAAATGACGCTATAGAGCACTGCACACCAAGACAACTAGACACAAGAACAGTTTTTCCCCCAACGCCATCACTCTGCTACACAAATAATTCCCTCACCACTGTCAAACTATTCACTAAGGCTGCATTACTATTACTATTAGTCTTCTCATCGTTCCCATCACCCATCTCCTCCCACTTAGGACTGTATGGCTGTAACTTGTTGCTTGTATCCTTACGATTTATATCAATATTGTTTCCTGATTGCTTATTTGTACCCTATGACAATCATTAAATGTTTTTTACCTCATGATTCTTGACAAATGTCTCTTTTCTTTTATGTACACTGAGAGCATATGCACCAAAGACAAATTCCTTGTGTGTCCAATCACACTTGGCCAATAAAAAATTCTATTCTATTCTATTCTATTCTATTCTATTCTATTCTATTCTATTCTATTCTATTCTATTCTATTCTATTCTTCATTCCAATATTCTATTCTATTCTATTCTATTCTATTCTATTCTATTCTATTCTATTCTATTCTATTCTATTCTTCATTCCAATATTCCATTCCATTCTATTCTATTCTATTCTATTCTATTCTATTCTATTCTATTCTATTCTATTCTATTCTATTCTTCATTCCAATATTCTATTCTATTCTATTCTATTCTATTCTATTCTATTCTATTCTATTCTATTCTATTCTATTCTTCATTCCAATATTCTATTCTATTCTATTCTATTCTATTCTATTCTATTCTATTCTATTCTATTCTATTCTATTCTATTCTATTCTATTCTATTCTTCATTCCAATATTCTATTCTATTCTATTCTATTCTATTCTATTCTATTCTATTCTATTCTATTCTATTCTATTCTATTCCACATGGATTTATGATACAGAACAGCAGTGGGTTGCTCCAGGTTTGGCCCGGTTCTAAGAACCGGTAGCGCCGGTGGCGGGAGGCTCCGCCCACCTGCAGAAGCCACTCTGCACAAATGGACAGACATTCTCTTAGGGAACAGACGGAGCTTAAGGTTGAGCGACTGTTCATAATGTGACCAAACAAGACAAGGCCCTGTCTTCTTGTCATGCTCCAAAAACCCGAAGACCCCTCCGCGGGCTGCATTTCAAAGAAACCTCTGCGTGTTTTGCTGCGAAGAGCTGGGAATGACCAATGGCTGCCAAGGAACTGTGTCTCCGAGCTTGATCTTTGGTTTTTGCTAACTCCGGCTCCTTCTTTGGATTCCCCACCCCCACTCCCCACTTTCCTATTCATTCCCCCAGCAGTAAAAACTTCCAAAACAGGGATTTCCAAGCCATCTTTTTCAGCCGCTTGGCTTCCCCTCCGAGGAGGAGGAGGAGGAGGCGGCAAAATGAAAGGCTGAAAGGAAATTGCTTTCAAAACCAAGAGGAAGGTTTTGGCAGAGGATGGCAACGGCAACCCCCGAGCCAAACTTGTCCTGCCCCGTGGTGCCAATTCCGGGCGCTTCCCGTCTTTAATCGGCCATCTTACACCTCCTCTAGCGTGACACCTGTTGATTCAGATTTTTATTTGGCTTTTTCAAAGGAGCTACCGGCACGCACGGCTGGAAGGCTGTACCAGAACATGAAATTGCTATTATTACAGGGCCTATTCACACCGGAGGGGGGGAGGAGAAGAATGACACAAGGCCTCACAAAGCGTTAATACCACTTTATAATGCCTTGGTAAGGCCACACTTGGAATACTGCATTCAGTTTTGGTCGCCATGATGTAAAAAGGACATTGAGACTCTAGAAAGAGTGCAGAGAAGAGCAACAAAAATGATTAGGGGACTGGAGGCTAAAACATATGAAGAACGTTTGCAGGAACTGGGTATGTCTAGTTTAATGAAAAGAAGGACCAGGGGAGACATGATAGCAGTCTTCCAATATCTCAGGGGTTGCCACAAAGAAGAGGGAGTCAGGCTGTTCTCCAAAGCACCTGAGGGTAGAACAAGAAGCAATGGGTGGAAACTAAACAAAGAGAGAAGCAACTTAGAACTAAGGAGAAATTTCCTGACAGTTAGAACAATTAATCCGTGGAACGGCTTGCCTCCAGAAGTTGGGAATGCTCCAACACTGGAAGTTTTTAAGAAAATGTTGGATAACCATTTGTCTGAAGTGGTGTAGGGTTTCCTGCCTAAGCAGGGGGTTGGACTAGAAGACCTCCAAGGTCCCTTCCAACTCTGTTGTTGTTGTTATTGTTTTTGATCTATCTATCTATCTATCTATCTATCTATCTATCTATCTATCTATCTATCTATCTATCTATCTATCTATCTATTTGTGATATTTATATACCTCCAAGGTCCCTTCCAACTCGTTGTTGTTGTTGTTTTTATCTATCTATCTATCTATCTATCTATCTATCTATCTATCTATCTATCTATCTATCTATCTATCTATCTATCTATCATCTATCTATCTATCTATCTATCTATCTATCTATCTATCTATCTATCTATCTATCTATCTATCATCTTTCTATCTATCTATCTATCTATCTATCTATCTATCTATCTATCTATCTATCTATCTATCTATCTATCTATCTATCTATCTATCTATCTATCTATCTATCTATCTATCTATCTATCTATCTATTTGTGAGAGTTATATACCGCCTCACAGTGCAAGCACTCTCTAAGCGGTTTACACCAGTAAGCAATGTATATTTTATATTGCCCCCAACAATCTGGGTCCTCATTTTACCTACCTCGGAAGGATGGAAGGCTGAGTCAACCTTTGAGCCGGTGAGATTTGAACCGCTGAACTCAAATGATCAGTAGCCTGCAGTACTGCTCTCTAACCGCTGCGTCACCTCGGCTCCCTGTTGTTGTTGTTGTTGTTGTTATAACAACATTATTATTATTATGCAAGAAAAATGGCCTTTGATGGTGAAGCACCTTCTCCTACACGTGACTATCCTTTTCCTGTACAGGTAGTCTTCGAGTTACGATCACAATTGAGCCCAACATTTCTGAGACGGTTGTTAAAAGCGAGTTTTGCCCCCTTTTGCCCTTTTCCTTGCCACAGTTGTTAAGGGAATCACTGCGGGCTGTTACGTTAGTAATACGGCGGTTAAGTGAATCTGGCCTCCCTCGTTGACTCTGCTCGTCGGAAGGTCGCAAAAAGGGGATCGCGTGACCCCGGGATGCTGCCGCCGTCATAAAAACGAGTCAGTCGCCAAGCGCACGGATTTTGATCCCGTGACTGTGGGGATGCTGTAACGGTCATGTGAAAAACGGCCATAAATCGCTTTCTTTCAGTGCCGTTGTAACTTTGAGCAGTCACTAAATGAACTGTTGTAAGTCGAGGACTACTTATACGGCATCAAAAGACTTTTTTTTTAACCACTAAAGACTTAAACTGTTGGCCGTTCGTATGGAATTCGTTCTGCAGAGAGACTCAGAAACACTTCCGAGCTTTTCCAAAATTGCACAAACTGGTTGTGAACTGCACTTGTTCTACTAAGACACTGAGCTTGTCGATCAGAAAGGTTGGCAGTTTGGCGGTTCGAATCCCTAGTACAGGGGGTTGGACTAGATGACCTCCAAGGTCCCTTATATACTCTTTGTAAAAAAAAAAGTCCTTTAAAAGCCCCTCCTGGCTCAGCTCACTCTGCCAAGCTCTGCCTTCCCAAAGTTGGATGTTGGGACATGTCTGATCAGAGTCCCTGCGGAGTTGAGCGGCATATAAATACAAATAATAAATAAATAAATAATAAATGTCCTGCACAGGTGTGGACTTCAGCTCTCAGAATTCTCAGCGACGGGGGAATTCTGGGAGACGTAGTCCATGCCTTTGAGGGCAACCGGACCGAGAACAATTACGCTGCATCCTTCAAGCAAACCAACAAAAAAAATTATTCTGCGAAAAAAAAAAATTTTTTTTTTTTAAAAACGCTTTTGTGGCTGGTCTTGCCACAACCACATTCTAGGCTATTAGATTGCCGGAAATTTGTTTCGGTTAACTGCAGCGTGTTGGGAGGCTAACCCTGGTCGGGTGGCGGCCCTCCCTGGGAGCTGCCAAGGTTTCAAAATAATAAAAAGACGATTCGTTTGTTTGCCAGGCCTTTGAAAACGGGGAACCCAACTCCCGGAGCGATTTATCTTGGGGGAAAATAATTGCGGCAGCCACAAAGGCTATATGCCAGGATTGCAAAACGCCAACCCTGGCGAAGGTTTTGTTTGTTTCGCGGAGCCCCCAGCAACCCTCCTTGTGATTTGGAAAGGAAAAAAAGGGGAAAGGAGAAGAGGAAAACAACCCTCACCCCACACACACCACACACACACACTTTTAAGCGACTGTAAAAATAGAAAGTCTGTAAAAATTGCCTTTTGGGACATGTCTATCAAGAAACGGCGGCGTCCCGTCCTGCAAAAGCGACTACAGTATTTAGGACAAAACGTTCCCAGCGGGGTTTGGCCGTGGGAATCCATGAAAGAGCCTGACGCCTGAATTCCCGGGGAAAAGGACATCATTTGAGCGCCTGGTTTTTCTCCTGTTCTGAAAACACAGGCGTGCTAAGCCCCGCTAATTCCACTTTTTCCTTTAGACCCACAATTCTCAAGGGGAGGTGGGGGGGGGAAGGATGTCTTATCCCTCTCCATCCCACAATCCCCTGCCAACTGACTTTTTCATGACGGATCTCGGCATCCCCCGGTTGCCTCCTGAGGCAGTGATGGCGAACCTATGGCACGGGTGCCACAGGTGGCACGCGGAGCCATATCTGCCGGCACGCGAGCCGTTGCCCTAGCTCAGCTCCTGCGTGCATGTGCGTGCCCACCAGCTAATTTTTGGCTCATGCGGAGGCTCTGGGAGGGCGATTTCGGCCTCTGGAGGACCTCCGGGGTGGCAGGGAGAACGTTTTCGCCCTCCCCAAGCTCCAAGAAAGCCTCTGGAGCCTGGGGAGGGCAAAAAACAGGCCTACTGGGCCCACTGGAAGTTGAAAAATGGGGGAGTGGGGGTGTCACGCACGCATGCGCAGGGGGGTGGGGCGAGTGGGGAACTTTGAATTATGGGTGTGGGCACGCACGCACGTACGATAGCGTGCGCGCGCACTATTTCGGCACCCGAGGGAAAAAAGGTTCGTCATCACTGTTCTGAGGCCTTCCCTGCCATTAAAACCCTTCGTCAGCTCCCCCAATTTACACACCGTTCGGGGACCTGAGCTGGCGGTTAACAAAAACCCTCCCCTAAGGTGGATTAGTTTCCCCCCTTTACCGATGGGAGTGGGGAGGTTGTATGTGAAGCCCCAGGAGGCATAACGCGGTTCGCCGGCGCGCTTCCCAGGTTAGCCCCGGCCTTGGATTTCTCTCCTTTTGCCTTGAAAAGCGGGCGAAACGCCCCTGCCTGCTTGCCTCAGGCTTGCAAATCCAGCACAAAACACGTTTTACATGGCAAAAAAGGTTTAGTTTTTCTGAGACTTTCCCCTGCCAGATCACCAAAGGGGAAGTGGAAGAGAAAAGCGACAAAGACGACAAAGATGCCTTCAGCACAGATAGGGGAGGAAGGAGCCGAGGGCAGGCCTAACACCCCTAGAATGACCTCAATCCTCTCAGGATCGAGAGAACCAAGCCTCCCTCAGGCAACGGAGCCGCCCTGTTCCTTTCCTCCCTGGGCGGGGCCTCTTCGCGGTTAGGTGAAACTCCCTGTTGGGCTCAAACGTGAGAATGTTTCCCTCATAGAAGACCAGGGCCCTGGGATTTGCCCGTGTTCACCCCCCCATAATAAGTTTTTGCGCCAAAAAACGCTTATTTTCAAGTTAGGTCTTATTTTCGGGGAAACACAGAACTAAGCTGACGATCTTAACCGGGGCTTATTTTGGGGGGTAGGGCTTATATTACAAGCATCCTGAAAAAAATCATGGAGTGGCGCGGTGGCTTAGAGGTGGAGCTCTTGCCTCACGATCAGGAGGCTGTGAGTTCGATCCTAGGTAGAGTCAGATATTTCTCTCTCTCTCTCTCTCTTGGCACGTTGAGAATAGATCTGCTGAACAAAACTCTGCATTGGCGACAGGAAGGGCATCCGGCCAGTAAACACTCAGCTCTTCAGTTGCCCAGACTCCACCCCGCAAGGGATTATGGAGTCGTTAAAAGATTGATCCTGAAAAATTACGCTAAGATTTATTTTCCGGTTGGGTCTTATTTTCGGGAAAACACGGCACTTGCTGTCCTGCCCAAAAGATCCTGCTTAGGGGCTGTCCAGTGTGCCGGAGATCCAGCCACAGATCCCGGAGAGCCCTGCACCTTCCCTGCCGGCCTCTGAATCACTGCCTGAAGGATCTCTGCTGGTGAGAAATAAGGGGAATATTATCTGATGCACAGGTGGGTTCCTCCCGGTTTGGACCGCCCAAACCGGTAGCGACCCACTGGTGGCGTCACTGTCGGTGCCGTTCCGTGCGTGCCTCCATCTTTTTTGGGGGATTTTGTGCAAATTTTCCCCCTTCCGCGGCTTGAAAAAGGGCCCTCCTGCCTGCGGGTGAATTCTGACCTTTATTTCTTCGCCCGAAGCACAGCTGATGAGCTCCTCAGCTATGTTTTGGGCTAATTCCTGCTTCTGAGCATGCGCGGAAGCCAAATCGGCCGAGGGGACGCGCACGTGCGAGTGGAGCGCATGCGTGAATTGTCGCGATGTGAACCGGTGGTGAAGGTAAGTGGAACCCACCTGATCTGATGGGGGAAAAAGACTTTTGCAAGGCAATCGATGGATGAGCCTGCACAAGGACAGCAACACAACGGTGGCTGAGGACCAGAGACCTGACGCTGGATGGGGGCTTTCCAGGTCAAAGGAGGGAGAAAGGGGGCCAGGATGCCCCAAGAATACCTTGGGCAGGTGGCGAAGCACCTTGGGTGCCGTTGTTGGCTATGGGGGACCTTCCCCACTTAACAAGCCCACTGATGACTCAGGGTTTTTTTTTCACTTTGCAGCATCCTCGACTTACTGGAAAAAAAGGGACTTACGACCGTTTTTCACACTGACGACCGTCGCAGTATCCCTACAGTCACGTGGTTTACATTTGGATGCTTGACGACTGACTCACATTTATGACGGTCGCAGCGTCTCCGGGGTCAGGTGTTCCCCTTTGGCGACCGTCTGACGAAGCCAAGTCAATGGGGAAGCCAGATTCACTTAACAACCAGGTTACTAATTTAACAACGGCAGTGATTCACTGAACGCACGTAAGGAAAGTTGTAAAATGGGGCAAAAGTCGCTGAACAAATTTCTCTCTTAGCCACATAAATTTTGGGCTCAATTGTGGTCGCAAAGTCGAGGACTACCTGCATTCTTCTGCTGCAGTGTCTTACTGCAACTCTGCCCCTTGGCCTGTGGTGCTCAGCACCCATTCCCAGCGCCACCTCTGTCCTGGCTAAACGTCCATCAAGATTCTCCATTCCGCAGGTCATGGTTGTCCAAAAGGTAACTGGACTTTTTTTTTGTTCTTTTCCCTTGAAAACATTTCGCTTCTTGTCCGAGAAGTCTTCTTCGCTTCTGACTGAAGTTCACTCAGTTCAGCTCAGTCAGAACTAAGGAAGCTTCTCGGATGAGAAGCGAAACGTTTTCAAGGGGGAAAAAAAAAGCAACCGAGAAAGTTTGGAACAACTATGACCTGGATGATTTGAGAATCTCCATAGACAATGGGATAGAATCAAGATCACGCGAAGAGTTAATACCACTTTATAATGCCTTGGTAAGGCCACCCTTGGAATACTGCATTCAGTTTTGGTCGCCACGATGCAAAAAGGATGTTGAGACTCTGGAAAGAGTGCAGAGAAGAGCAACGAAGATGATTCGGGGACTGGAGGCTAAAACATATGAAGAGCGGTTGCAGGAACTGGGTATGTCTAGTTTAATGAAAAGAAGGACTAGGGGAGACATGATAGCAGTGTTCCAATATCTCAGGGACTGCCACAAAGAAGAGGGAGTCAAGCTATTCTCCAAAGCACCTGAGGGTTGAACAAGAAGCAATGGGTGGAAACTAAACAAGGAGAGAAGCAACTTAGAACTAAGGAGAAATTTCCTGACAGTTAGAACAATTAATCAGTGGAACGACTTGCCTCCAGAAGTTGTGAATGCTCCAACACTGGAAGTTTTTAAGAAGAGATTGGACAACCATTTGTCTGAAGTGGTGTAGGGTTTCCTGCCTAGGCAGAGGGTTGGACTAGAAGACCTCCAAGGTCCCTTCCAACGCCAATATTATTATTATTAATTATTGTTAGCAAACCTGTTGCCTTTTGGAAAAGTACACCTTGTTGCCAGGCCTTGGGCTCCCCCTTCCAATCTCTCCCTTCCAATAACCATGCCAAAATACACCCCCTTGCCTCCCACGGAGACCCACAGCTAATTTGCCCTCTCTTGACGCCAACAGCAAGACGTCAGGGCCTCGTCTACATTTGGCCACCCTGTGATAAAAACGATGCTCAAACTTAAATCCACGCCTCCAACCACTCCGGTCACATTCCCTAACCATTAGCCAACCCGGCCCTGCCTCTGGGCCAAGGAGCCGATCCTCGTTTCTCATCGGATTAAATCCCTTTCGTCAAGTTGCTTAAGTTAACAAGGCGGCCGGCGAGAAATCCGGAATAGCGTCTCCAGAAGTTTTCCAAGGAGCAGGACGATATCGAAAGGCAGCTCCGCCTCGGCTCCTCCGCCCACGTCTGTTTGCTGGGCCAGCAAAAGGGCCGATCGGGCTGCGGGGAGCCACTCCCCGCAGAATGGGTCACCCCAAGTAATGCCAGGGCCAGGCTGCTCAAGACGCAGGATTACTAATCCGGTGTGGCTGCACACCCATTTATGCTGCCCTTGTTAGGGCGTGAAAGAGCTCCTAGCTGGGCGAGATATTGCTTCTTCTTTTTTTTAAGGGGAGGACAACCACTGGAAAAGAGGCCCAATCCAAGCATGCGGGGGAACAAAATCAAGGGTGCCACCAGCCCTTCTCAGTGGGTGAGCCGAAGATGGGGTGACACAAGGAAAATTTCATTTCGGTGCCAGGGAAAAAATGATGCTGCGCCCCCATCGGAAGATTTAACACTTCCCTCCTCTTGAGGAAGAAACACAAATGGAAAGGAGGACACCAGGAAGTGGAGAGAAGAGGCAACACAAAAACCAGCATTGTCTGGGGACAACTTCCTGCAAGGAGGCAGGATCCAGACGAAGGGAAGATTCGGAGAGTCCTGCAACTGCTAAATTCTCCACGGAAGCCCTGGGAGAAAAGCAAAACGGGCCGGTCCCAGGCGGTGACGCGGACACACACCGGGCCAGGCGTGTCTTTCCTTCCGACTGTATTTAACTTATTTATTGACCGATAAAATGATCACACACATAGAAGCAGAAAAAAAAAAACACATTTGACTAGGCTTGGGTTCCGTGAGTCCGCCGCACATTCCGGCTTGGAAGAGGCGAGGTGGAAGGGAGGCCGCCGAGAAGCAAAGACCAAGGGGGCCCGGAAGAAAATCAGCCCAAATCCATCACTCCGGAATGGGGTTCGAGGAGGAGAAGGAAGGAAGGAAGAACCGTGGGCCGAGGAACGGGCGGGTGAGGAAAAAGTGACGGCAACGTTCCTTGAGAAGTGGGGGGGGGGGAGGAGGCAGAAAATGGAGGGGGGGGAAATGGGAGTCCAACAGTCTTTCTTCGGGGGCCGCTCAGGGAAGAGAGTTGAAGAGATCTTTGAGGAAGCCGTCGGGGTCGCAGATTTCGGATAACAATCCTGAAATAAAGCGGGAGAAGTCAGAACCGGCTGTGCATGTGCACCCGACACGCCCCAGCGCTGGTCTCCGGAAGAGGGCGGATGGCAAGGCAGAAAGATGCCAAGCACTCACCAGCCACGTCCAGGAATTCTGAGAAGGTCTCCGCGGGCATGAACTCCTCCTGGAAGGACTTGAGGGCTCGGTCGGCCGCCTCGTAGATGGGCATGTCGTTCTGGCGGATGTACTCGGCCAGGGAGTAGGACCAGCCCCCCTCCGTGTTGCTCGTAGGCACCTTCTGAAGGGGGAGAGGAAGCAGAAAAGATGCTGGCACTTGGTGGCAAGGGGAGTGAGGGAGGGAAGGAAAAGAGGGAGGGGGAAGGAAGGAAGGAAGATATGAGGGAAAAGAGGAAGGAAGGAAGGAAGGAGGAAGGAAAAGGGGGAAAGAAAGGAAAGAAAAAGAAAGAGAAGGGAAATAGGGAGGGAAGAGAATGAAAGAAAAAAGAGGAAGGAAGGGAGAAAGAAAGAAAGAAAGAAAGAAAGAAAGAAAGAAAGAAAGAAAGAAAGAAAGAAAGAAAGAAAGAAAGAAAGAAAGAGAGAGAATGATGATATGAGGGAAAAGAAGGAAGGAAGGAAGGAAGGAGGGAGGAAAGAAAGACGAAAGAGAGAGAGAGAGAGAATGATGATACAAGGGAAAAGAGGAAGGAAGGAAGGAGGTAGGGAGGGAGGAAAAGGGGGAAAGAAAAGAAAGAGAAGGGAAATAGGGAGGGAAGAGAATGAAAGAAAAAAGAGGGAGGGAGAAAGAAAGAAAGAAGAAAGAAAGGAAGAAAGAAAGAAAGAGAGAGAGAGAGAATGATGATAAGAGGGAAAAGAGGAAGGAAGGAAGGAAGGAAGGAAGGAGGGAGGGAGGGAGGGAGGGAGGGAGGAAAAGAAAAGAAAGAAAAAGAAAGAGAAGGGAAATAGGGAGGGAAGAGAATGAAAGAAAAAAGAGGGAGGAAGGGAGGGAGGGAGGGAGAAAGAAAGGAGAGAGAGAGAGAGAGAGAGAGAGAGAGAGAGAGAGAGAGAGAGAGAATGATACGACGGAAAAGAGGAAGGGAGGGAGGGAAAGACTGAAGCCTAGCTTGGAAATAGGGAATCTGTCAAACTCTCCCCTGGAGTGGGGGCTAGGATAGACCCCTAGCCTAACCAGTCCTTCTTGGGGTGAATGGAGGGGTCTAATGGGGCTCTCCTGGGCTCCCCTTTTCAGCTTGGTAGACAGTTGGAGCGTGGATCTCTGCCTGGAAGCTTTGACCCCTGTACCAAAGAGGCTGTAGAGGGCAGACCATTCATGGCAATGCCATCGTAGGTGTGTGGTGCCCTGTGCCCTGATTCTGGGCAGCTCACGTACTCACCCCCCTCGGCCACCCCGATGCGAGGGAAGCACTTACTCTGAACATGTTGTAAATGAGATCAACCAGGGCCCAGAAGAGGAGGCTGGAGCGATAGGCTGCATAGTCCTTCACGGCTTTGTCCGTTAGCCTGTTAGGGACAGAGAGAGAGAGAGAGGCCATTAGGTCCCTTGGCTGGGTGGGTGGGTGGGTGGGCAGATTAATTCCAGCCGATGAATCGTCCAGCAGTAAGGGCGCGGAGGAGACCACCGAGAGGGGAAATGCACACAGCGACCCAGCAGGGGGCTGGGAACACACAGGCAGCCTGGAGCTCCCCCCCCATTTCCTGCACCAAGTGATTTATAACTTATTTATAATTTATAATTTATTTATGGTGCAGCAGTTAGAGTGGGGTACTGCAGGCCACTTTAGCTGACTGTGATCCGCAGGTCAGCGGTTCAAATCTCACCGGCTCAAGATCGACTCAGCCTTCCATCCTTCCGAGGTGGGTAAAATGAGGACCCAGATTGTTGGGGGCAATATATAAATATACATCGCTTACTGGTGTAAACTGCTTAGAGAGTGCTTGCACTGTGAGGCGGTATATAAATCTCACTAATAAACCCAAGGCCCCGAAAGATGCTGCCCTCCAACCTGGCCTGGTGTTTGACCACTTGCAACCCATTTTTTTTTTGTAATGCCAGAAAACAGGAAGTTCTTTTTCTCGAGGGGTGTGTGTGTGTCAAGCCCTGGCATGCTGAGCCGAGGGTCCCTTCCACGGCCCATCCCTGAGTGGGAGTATTTTCTCCCTCCCTCCCCTGGGGAAGAGGAGGGCAAAAGGGGGATAGACCCCCAAGCCTCAGGCCTTCAGTGGAGCTGTTGCAAAGCATGTCTAACATTCCACTGCATTTTTTTCTTCCCTCTGCTGTAGTCCTCTGCCGAGAGAGGACATGATTTAGCTTGCAGAAATGTAGCTGTAAGATTATGGTTTTTTATATTCTTTTCTACTGAAATAAATATTTTATTAATTAGACTTTATTATCGGGTTTTATTTGATAGGGATTAGTTTCAAAGGAAAAAGATCTTATCACCTCAAGCCGTAATTCAAACCCTCGACACGCCCCAACCTCCTCACTGTCCGAATCTGCTACCAGCTCCGCTGGCCGCTGGCGGGCCACAACACTTACTTGCTGGCTCCCGCCGGGGACACCGTCCGGGCGTGGGAGATGACCAGCAGACGCTTCAGGATGTCGATGCGCATCGCCTTCCACCGCTCGGGGGGCAGGATGTGAAGCGCCATGATGGTGTAGTAGTGGGGGCCGTCCACCTCAAAGGCCCCCTCCACCCACTTCTCCTTCGGCTGTTCCAGGAAGCTCTGCAGGTTCTTCTCCTCTCGAGAGGTCGCCCGCGTCCTGCAGAGGAAGGAAAGCAGAGGCCGTCGAGAGGGGAGGGACTTGGGACCAGAGAAGCCCTTCCCCACCCCAGCCCGCAGGTCGCAAGGCCTCATCTCTGCCCGGCCCAGAGGACAGGAGGCAGAGGGCATGTCTTAGATAAGGGCCAAGCAGGTGAGAAGCCCAGCAGAGGAGTCCCCCTCTTCTTTCATTGACTGGGGGTCACACAAGCCCCTTGTCCCAAAGGTGCTTTTTTTCAAGAGGCAACTGGACTTTCTGGTTTTTCTGTTGAAGACGTTTCGCTTCTCCTCCAAGAAGCTTCTTCAGATCTGACTGGATGGTGGGGAAGGGAAGGATTTATACTCCTTGCAGACAGCTGGTCATCTGCATCCTTTTAGAGAGACGTTGAGGCCACCTGGAGGTTGGCCATCTATGTCCAAACTGAACAGCCCTCTCTCAACAGAAGGGGAGGGATACGACACCACCTATCTTCAGTCTACAACAATCCTTTCCGCAGTTCCAAGAAGGCTCCACACCCATTTGCACCACTCAGCTGACCCTGAGGACACAGACAAACCTCCAAGTGGCCTCAACGACCCTCTAAAAAGGATGCAAACGACCAGCTGTCTGCAAGGAGTATAAATCCTTCCATTCCCCCACCATCCAGTCAGAGCCGAAGAAGCTTCTTGGATGAGAAGCGAAAGATCTTCAAAGAGAAAACAAGGAAGTCCAGTTGCCTCTTGAAAAAAGTACCTTTGGGACAACCATGTCCTGGACGACTGAGGATGTCCATAGACATCCCAAGCCCCTTCGTCCTCCAAGGGTACAGGAGTCCTCAACCTACAGCCACAATTGAGCCCCAAATTCCCGTTGCTAAGCAAGACAGAGGGGCCGAAGGAGAATAAGCAAGGAAAACGGCCTTTGATGGTGAAGCACTTTCTCCTACACGTGACTATCCTTTTTCCTGTACAGGTAGTCCTTGAGTTACGACCACAATTGAGCCCAACATTTCACAATATGGTCAAATGGTTGTTAAGTGATATTGTCCCCCTTTTACAACCTTTCTTGCCACAGTTGTTAAGGGAATCACTGCCGCTGTTAAGTTAGCAACCAGGTGGTGAAGTGAATCTGGCTTCCCCATTGACTTTGCTGGTCACCTGACTCTGGGACACCACGACTGTCGTAAACGTCAGTTGCCAAGCGCCCAAATTTTGATCCTGTGACTACAGGGACGATGTAACGGTCGTTAATTGTGGAAAACAGCCGCAAGTACTTCTTTTCAGTGCCATTCCAGTCACTGAATGAACTGTTGTAAGTCGAAGACTAGCTGGAGCGATTTAAAAGGAAATGATTTGGGCAAGGGGAAGCTCCCAGGGTAAGGGGCCAGGGTCTGTCCTGCTGCCCACAACCTGGCAGACAAGATTTGGGCACCAGCCGCAGAGACGGGCAATGAGGAAGTGGAGGAGGGGAGCATGCAAACCATCTGCGGCCAACGTGCTCAGCCATTAACTGCTGTCCGCCTCCTCCTCCTCCTCCTCCTCCGGTCCGATCCTTTTGTTAGAATATTCATGACTGGGAGAGCCATGTTAACAAGGTTAGCCAATGAATAGGCATAGCAACTGAATCAGCCAATGGGAGCTAACCCCTTCTGAGTCTGTGCAGAGAATCAAAATTGGAACTTAAGCTTAAGGCTGGCTGTGGCTCCAGTCTCCACTTTGCACTCTTCCTCTCTGAACTCTGCTGAAATGAAACTAACTCCCCTGCTTGTGTTTACTTGAAGAAATAATCTGCTAATGGTATTGTAAATTCATATACTATTATGTTTATAAAGAAGTTATTGAATCCAACTGAATCAGTCATCTGTGTGCGCTTCTGGTTTTGATTTTTGCAACAAACTTTAATACCTTCCAACCTAGGCTAAAAGCACAACAAAGGGTCCGGGGGATACTGACGTGTTGAGGACGTAAAGCACAGTGTGAATGATGTAGGGGATCAGGTGAATGTTGCTCTCCCGCCCGCCGCCGCCCGTGTCCACGCTGAACGACTGCTCCGTGGCAAACCGGAGGAAGAGCAGCTTGGTGTCGTGCACGTTGAGCTGGTAGGTGGGCTCCCGCTGCCCCGTACACTCCTGGAGGTAAGTGTTGTGCCTGCCGAGGGAGAAGAACCACGAGCGGGTTAAGGGCCCCCGGTCTCCCCGAGCCCTAAGGGCTGCCATTCAGGAACGATTCCGTGGGAAAGCAAGGTTAAGGAGGGACAAGCCACGAAAACAAACAAGCAGGTACGACTGTTTTTGGCAAGGGGGACGCCTCACGAGACACACAAGGGCTTCCTCCCCCACGCCGCAGGTGTTCCAGGAAAGGGCGTCCTTCCAACTCACCTTGCCAAGCAGGTGGCGAAGGCAGATTCTGGGACGTGCGGCCCCCAGACTGGCAGGAGGCCGTTGCATTTGGTGTTGGCGTTCTGCAGGGCGGCACTCTCCCACTCCTCGCGGCCCCGCGCCAACCTGCCAGGTGAAGGAAACTCACGTCCGTCAGGGGCTTTGAGCTCTCCCAGCCTACCCCCTCCCCTTCCCACGGGGCCCTTGTCACGCAGTGAATATTGTCAGTTGTATGTCTATGCAGGGTGATGCACCCCTATCCTAATATTATGGTACATTCCAATACAAGCAGAACACGTGATGTGATCTTCTGCGCATGTGTGCATTCCTGATTCTCCATTATTCTCTTCTGCCTTTGACTCTGACCGGAGCGGTCACGATTTATTAGCAAGATGTAACTATTCAAGATTTACTGTTTTTGTACCGAAATAAATATTTTCTATTAGACTTTTAATCTTGGCTTTATTTCTAAATGTCTGAATTCCAAGAAAAGATCCAAATCGCCTCTATGAGATTTATTCTCACCTTAAACAGCCCTTACCCCAGAGACCTGCTCCCGTGGGACTTCATGGATAACCCCTCCGCCCCAATTAGCTGACCGGCTTCATCTCACTTATGTGGGCTTCCTCACACCGGTCCAGGACTGGCTGAATGCCAAGGCTGCTTCCTTACCTGACAGCTGCCAGGTGGCAGTCGTAGTGGACGATGTTAAAGTGGGAGACGGTGCTGTAGCCCTGTTGCTTGCGAGGCTTGTTCTCAAACTCCTCCAGGGCCAACCTTTTGGTGAAGGTGTAAATGCCCAGGACCTTGGTGGGCTGCGGCAGGAAAGGGCAGATAGGGTGTGAGAAAAATTAATTAGGCAGGAGTCCAGATTTAAAAATATAAACAGATTTATTGTCATTCTTTGCGCAAAGGTCCAGTACAGTAATCACTTCCTCTCTTGTACATTCCCAAACTTTCGGTACAAACATATCCTGTGTATGAGGACAGTGAAAATGAGCTGCCTCTGAACTCAAAAACGACTGGGGTCGTCCCCCTCCCCTCCCCAGGGGACCGTGGGGACGGTACGGCTCCGGGCTCACCTGGAACTTGTAGCCTTCCCGGCAGATGCAGCACGTCAGGCCGGGCTCTTCGATCAGCTCTTCCATCTGCTTCAGTAGTGCCGTCTTCGTCACCACCTGACCCTTTTCGTTCGTCTGGCAAGCCAAGCAGAGCGGAGGAGGGACTGAGGAGGAGGAAGGGCTACGGGGCCCGCACTCCCCAAAGGCCTCCTTGCCTCCCGCCACCCCGAGTGAGAGGAGACCATTACCGTCATGCCGAGGGTACCCAGGGCCTTCTGCCGCATGGCCATGGCCATCCGCTTCTTCTCCGCCCGTGTCTCCCTGCGGGCTGCGTCGATCTTCTTGTTGACATCTGGGTGCTCCCGCAGGGCTTCCAGGAGGTTCTCGGCCAGCGTCCCGATGCCTTCGTCGCTGGAGACCTGCTCCAGCTTGTGCAAGTTGGAGATCGAATCGGTCCCTATCAGCGCCTGTGGGGCAGGGAGGGAAGGAGGTGGGGGGGGAGAGAGGTTTCAGCTCGAGGGCCAACAGACCAGACCGATGTCAGATATAGGTTGAAGGGATGATTCGCCCCGTTGTTTTCCTTTAAACCTTCCACTACTCAGCTGCAGCACAGTCACAGGACTACAATGTCCATCCTCCCTAACTGACAAAGGCCTCTGGGGGAGTGAAGGCCCTTTGCCCTCCTCCAGGCACAGGAGGATAGGAGGATAAATGTCGGGGCCCAGCATTGAACTTGTGAGGACAGAGCGCAAGCCAGAGGAGCATCAGGTGCTCAGGCACCGTCCCATTGGATCCCCAAACACACACACACACCCGTGTGAACCGGCCCTGGCCCGCGGCATGCCAGCAACTGAGCTGTGCAAATAATCGAAGCCCCATCCGGGGAATGCAGGCAACACTCAAAACCACGCCCCCTTCCAGTCCCCGGAAAAACCTTTCTCCATGGAACTGATCCCAGGTGGCCAAAAAGTTGGAGGCCACTGCTCTGTAATACTTCCTGAGGGGAGGAGGAGGTGGGAGGAGAGGTGGAGGGAGGAGGAGGACGAGGAGGAGAGGAGAGTTGGAAGGAGGAGGAGGAGGAAGAGGAGAGGGGAGGTGGAGGGAGGAGGAGGAAGAGTAGAGGTTGAGGGAGGAGGACAACGAAGAGGAGAGTTGGAAGGAGGAGGACGAGGAGGAGGAGGAAGAGAAGGAGGAGAGTGGAGGTGGAAGGAGGAGAAGGAGGAAGAGAATGAGGAGAGGGGAGGAGTAGGGAGGAGGAGGAGGAAGAGAAGGAGGGGAGGTGGAAGGAGGAGGAGAAGGAGAAGGAGGAAGAGGAGAAGGGAGGGCACCTCACCTGAGTGGCCGGATGCTGGGTGGCGAGGGGAGGTGGAGGAGCAATAGCAATAGCAATAGCACTTTATTTATATACCGCTTCATAGTGCTTTATAGCCCTCTCTAAGCGGTTTACAGAGTTCAGCATAATTGCCCCCAACAATCTGGGTCCTCATTTTACCCACCTTGGAAGGATGGAAGGCTGAGTCAACCTTGAGCCTAGTGAGATTTGAACAGCTGAACTGCTGAACTAGCAGTCAGCCTGCAGTGGCTGCATTTAACCACTGCACCACTTTAGCTCAGGAGGAGTAAGAGTAGAGGTTGAGGGAGGAGGACAACGAAGAGGAGAGTTGGAAGGAGGAGGACGAGGAGGAGGAGGAAGAGGAGGAGGAGAGTGGAGGTGGAAGGAGGAGAAGGAGGAAGAGAATGAGGAGAGGGGAGGAGGAGGGAGGAGGAGAAGGAGGAGGAAGAGAATGAGGAGAGGGGAGGAGTAGGGAGGAGGAGAAGGAGGAGGAAGAGAAGGAGGGGAGGTGGAAGGAGGAGGAGAAGGGAGAGCACCTCACCTGGGTGGCCGGATGCTGGGTGGCGAGTCCTCGAAGCAGCCGCAGGATAAACGGGAGGGCCGGTCGAGACAGAAACTTCTTCCACACATCGGCATCCAAACTGTCGGAGAGGCAGGGGTGGGGGTGGGGAAGAGGGGAAGGAGAGCAGCTGGTTGACCACCATCAGTGCAGAAGCATCCATGGAGCATCGCTCAGCCATGTCTCTCCTTGGGACCAATGCAAGCCTCCCCCAACCTCCAACCCCCTCCCCCAAAAAAGGTTCCCTCGGATACACTGCAGGGCTGGCCTTTAAAATCCAGGCCCCAAGCGAACAACAGTGGCCTTCTGGGACTGCCAGACTGCAACTCCCAACACCGCTTGGCTGGAAAGAGCCTGAAGCATTCAAAGTTGCCCACCCAGCGTGGGAAAGGGGGCGCCTGGGAACACGCCCCGTCTTTGTGGGGGGGGGGCAGCATACAATGAGCCTAGCTAAGGATTCTACCTCACGCTCTCTCCACCTCCCACCCACCCAGCAGTTCCTTTGGGAGAGGAGCCAGTCCCGGACCTTGGAGCCACCCCCAGACCAGGCCCCGTTCCCCCCCCCCACAGACCCCGAATGGGTCTCTCACTTCTTGGCGCTGGGGATATGCTTCTTCATGTAGTCCAGGGCTCCCTGGGTGATCCCTCTCTGCAGGATGAGGTCCTTCAGCAGGTGCCCGTTGCTATTGTTCTTGATGCCGGCTGCAATTTTGCAGAAACAGTCCAGGAAGACCTTATCATCGCCACTGTGTTCCTCATCGTACCTGAGAGGGAGAGAGACAGACAGACAGAGAGAGAGAGACATAGACATAGAGAGAGAGAGAGACAGAGACACACAGAGAAAGACAGAGAGACAGAGAGAGAGAGAGACAGACAGAGAGACAAAGAGACAGAGAGAGACAGAGAGAGAAAGACAGAGAGACAGAGAAAGACAGAGAGACAGAGAGAGACACAGAGACAGAGAGAGACAGAGAGAGAGAGACAGACAGAGACACAGAGAGAGACAGAGACAGAGAGAGACACAGAGAGAGACAGAGACAGAGAGAAAGAGAGAGAGGGTGGGAGGGAGGGAGGGAGGGAGGGAGGGAGGGAGGAGAGAGAGAGAGAGAGAGAGAGAGAGAGAGAGAGAGAGAGAGAGAGAGAGAGAGAGAGAGAGAGAGAGAGAGAGAGAGAGAGAGAAGGAAGGAGGCATCAGGAGGGGCACGCAAAGACCACCTGAGTTGTGTTCTGCTTTTTCAGGGCCAGGAAAAGCCACGGGCAGTTTGAAACGAGAAAGAAACTCAAAGCAGGAACGGTTAAATCAGGGGTCTTCAAACTTGGCAACTTTAAGACTTGTGGACTTCGACTCCCAGAATTCTCCAGCCAGCAAAGATTTCTGGGAATTGAAGTCCCTCTTAAAGCTGCAGAGATGGGGGGGGGGGAACAATGGACCCGGTGGGCTCTTTCTGGCTCAACTTCTGGCAAGCCAACCGGATCCATCCTCAAAGCCTGGCATCAGCTGGGCAAAGCACCCCTCCCCTCCCCTTTTAACTCTGGGCTCCCTTTTCCATCCCAAGAACTCCTAGCCATTCCAGCCAACAAGCCTGCTGGGAAATGTAGTTCAGCCCCATGTAGAGGACTACAAATGCTCTGATTGTCAACCCACCCCCCCGCTGGGGGATTCTGGGAGCTGAAGTCCAACTCTCTTACTTGACATCTGTCCTTCTGCACCTCCACCCCCACTCCCAAGCATCATTTAACCCAGAGGTCTTCAAACCTGGCAACTTTAAGACTTGTGGACTTCAATTCCCAGAATTCTCCAGCCAGCTATGCTGGCTGGAGAATTCTGGGAGTCGAAGTCCACAAGTCTTAAAGTTGCCAAGTTTGAAGACCTCTGGGTTAAATGGATTGTTTCATTCAAAGAGGAAAATAGGTTCTCATTTGGATATTGCTTCCGGAAGTTGTGCTTGTGAAAAAAACAAAAAATAAAAATAAAAAATAAATGAAACTTTGACCTTGGTTTTGTGGATTTGATGTTAATAGATTTGGTGTTAGTAGGAATGGCTAGTTTCATATTAATGTCTCAAAGCAAAAAGTCGAGGTTGGAGCGGGTTCATCTTGTACTGCGCTAAGAAGAGTCGGGAGTCAACGGCCCCTTTTCTTCCTTTTTTCTCTTCCCCCTTGTATCTCACGGCCCCCTTTTCCCCTCGCTCCCTTCCCTTCTTCTATTTTCTCTCTCTTCTCTTCTTTGCATTTTATATAATAAAAACAAAAACGGAAAATTAAGAGACCGAAACTCAAAAGGAGAAGCTGTTTTAGTTCCTCGTCTCCTTGCGCAGGAGAGAAACCGGGCAAAATCCACACGCCCGGCTCCGTTTAATGCAACGTGGGAAGGTCACGCGTCCCTGCTGGTGCGCACGCCCACACACCCAAACCCAAGTGTATTTTAGAAGAAGACGGGAGAACGGCCCCGGGCGCCGTCCTTGTCCGTACTTGTCGAAGCTGCAGTAGGGCTTGAAACGGTCCACCAGGATCTCCATCTTTTCCGTCTCCCCGAAGGAGAGGTAAGGGATGATGCGCAGGAGGCCCTGGAGCACACTGGGGTTGGAGCGGACAAAAGTGCTGTTGATCTGATCCAGTAGCATCACCAGCTGGTCCTTGTCGCCCGTCAGGATCAGGTTGCCCTGCGGAGAGAATCGGCCACCCTGCTTGAGAGGCAAGCTGAGGCCCCTTGGGATCCCTTCCCTTCCTTCCTTTTCCTTTTCCTTTCCTTCCTTCCTTCTTTTCCTTCCTTCCTTTTCATTTCCTTCCTTCTTTTCCTTCCCTTCCTTCTTTCTTTCCCTTCCTTCCTTCTTTTCCTTCCTTTCATTCTTTCTTTTCCTTCCTTCTTTCTTTTCCTTTTCTTCCCTTCCTTCTTTCTTTTCCTTCCCTTCCCTTCCTTCCTTCTTTTCCTTCCTTCCTTCCTTTTCCTTTCCTTCCTTCCTTCCCTCCTTTTCCTTTCCTTCCTTCCTTTTCCTTTCCTTCCTTCTTTCTTTTCCTTTCCTTCCTTCTTTCCTTTCTTCCCTCCTTCCTTCCTTCTTTTCCATTCCTTCCTTTTCCTTTCCTTTCCTTCCTTCCTTCCTTCCCTTCTTTCTTTTCCTTCCTTCCTTCCTTCCTTCCTTCCTTCCTTTCCTTCCTTCCTTCCTCCCTCCCTCCCTCCCTCCCTCCTTCCTCCCTCCCTCCCTCCCTCCCTCCTTCCTTCCTTTCCTGTGTCAACCCAGAAGCTGACCTCACCGAGTAGCCAAAACAAAACACTTTCTCCTGGGAACCAAGGACATTCCCACAGGTGGTCGGAGAGAGAATGGAGGAATGAAGTTATCAGGCAACCAGATGGCACCTTGACTGGACCATGTGACTGATTGTTTGGGAAAGGGGAAAAAGCTTTTGACTTTTAGTTAGGTGAAATCTGCGGGAACCTTCAGAGTCGGTTTTCACCAGCACTGTGCCAATATGATATATCCAATAAAGCTGTTCTTTGAGGAAACTACCTGCTTCGGAGTTCTGTTTGCTATGGTGTAATTACTTGGAACCCTGACAGACTGCTGCTTCCCTCCTCTTGGCTGCTGTGGAGACCATGGCAGAGAAGGCCACCCCCCTTTCAATTATGACCCTTGGGTCTCCCTAGGGCAGTGATGGCGAACCTTTTTTGGCTCGGGTGCCAAAAGAATGTGCGCCTGCGCGTGGGTGCCCACACCCATAATGCAACGCCCTCCTCCCCACCACGCATGCACACAACCCCCGCGTAGCGCATGCGCACAGGCCTCGCTGAAGCTTCCGATAGGCCCGTTGGACTGTTTTTCGCTCTCCCCAGGGTTCAGGAAAGCCTTCTGAAGCCTGGGGACGGCCAAAAATGGCCCAACGGGCCAATCGAAAGTTCGGAAACGAAACGGAAGTGGAGCTGCCCTACTACTTACCTTCAGATAGTTGCAACCAGGCCTCGCACACCTCGGCCCATTTCTTTTGCAGCCGGGATGGCTTTCCTGAAGGCCTCTGTAGCCGATAACGGAGCTCCGGATCGATCTGGAGCTCTGTTATCGGCTGCAGAGGCCTTCGGAAAAGCCTTCCCGGCTGCAGAAGAAATGGGCCGAGGTGTGCAAGGCCTGGCTGCAACTGTCCAAAGCCGAAGAAGTTCCTGAAGGCCTCTGACAGCGAAAAGGAGGCTGAGGGTGACGCACACAAGTGAACTTCCGGTTGGCCCGTTGGGCCGTTTTTCGCCATCCGCAGGGTTCAGGAGGCTTTCCTAAAGCCTGGGGAGAGCGAAAATGGCCGAAAAGAAAGCCGAAAATCAGCTGGCTAGCGCGCACATGTGTGCTGGAGCTGACATAGGGCAACGCCTTGCGTGCCCTCAGATACAGCTCCGCGTGCCACACGTGCCATAGGTTCGCCATCACTGCCCTAGGAGTGACGCTAGGAGCCTCCTAGCACAGAACAAAAGATCCCCCTCCTCCTGGGGTGACCCACAGAACAATGTCTATGGGGATTCTCAGTCATCCATGTCATGGTTGTCCCCAAAGGTGCTTATTTCCAAGAGGCAACTGGACTTTCTGGTTTTTTTTCCCTTTTGAAGACGTTTCGCTTCTCACCCAAGAAGCTTCTTCAGTTCTGACTGGATGATGGTGGGGAATGGAAGGATTTATACTCCTTGCAGACAAAGCTGGTCATTGGCATCCTTTTTAGAGGGCCGTTCAGGCCACTTGGAGGCTTATCTGTGTCCTCAGGGTCACCCGAGTGGTGCAAATGGGTGTGGAGCCTTCCTATCTGTCACGTAGTGAATATTGCCAGTTGTATGTCTATGCAGGGTGATGCACCCCTATCCTAATATTATGGCACATTCCAATACAGGCAGAACACGTGATATGAGTTGTACGCATGTGTGCATTCCTAAACCACTATTAATTCTCTTTGACTTGGCTCTTGACCTGAACGGTCACGTTTTCTTAGCAAAAATGTAATTATTCAGGATTTATTGTTTTTGTACCGAAATAAATATTTTCTATTAGACTTTTAATCTCGGCTTTATTTAACAGATTAACAGCGTTGGAAGGGACCTTGCAGGTCAACCAGTCCAATCCCCTGCCCAAGCAGGAGACCCTACATCTGCCTAACTGTCTGAATTCCAAGAAAAGATCTAAATCGCCTCTATGAGATATTTATTCTCACCTCAACACTATCTGTAGACTGGAGATAGATGATGTGGTATCCCTCCCCCTCCAATGACCAGCTGTCTGCAAGGAGTATAAATCTTTCCCTTCCCCACCATTCAGAGTGGGACAAGCTTCCTGGAGGAGAAGTGACACGTCTTCAAAGAAAAACCAGAAAGTCCAGTTGCCTCTTGAAAAAGCACCTTTGGGACAACCAATCTAGCCAGCTCACCAGTGTTCAGCTTTTCAAGGTCCCCTCCCATCTTTATTTATTTATTTATTTAGGATTCTTATATGCCGCCCTACTCCCTGGGGACTCAGGGCGGCGTACAACATTTGAAGAACCACTAAACAGTATAATTTAAAAACAATTGAAATACATTTTTTAAAAAAGCATACAACATTTTACATACATGGGGGAGACCAAGATGAAGTTGTCTCAAAACCCCGCCTGCAGGAAGAGCCATGTCTTCACGGCTTTTCGGAAGGCCAGCAAGGTGGGGACAGTTCATATCTCTGGGGGGAGTTGGTTCCAGAGAGCCGGAGCCCCCACAGAGAAGGCTCTCCCCCTAGGCCCCGCCAGCCGACATTGTTTGGTTGAAGGGACCTGGAGGAGACCCTGTGGGACGTTACCGGTCGAAGGGAAGTGTGAGGTAGAATGCGGTCCCAGAGGTAACCTGGTCCTAAGCCATGTAGGGCTTTAAAGATGATGATCAACACCTTGAATTGTACCCGGAGACCGATGGGCAGCCAATGCAGCTGGCGGAGTATGGGTGTTACGTGGGTGTATCTTGAAACACCCACCACAGCACGCACAGCCGCATTTTGCACCAGTTGAAGTCTCCGAATACTCTTCAGGGGTAGCCCCATGTAGAGCGCATTGCAGTAGTCCAATCGGGAGGTGACAAGGGCATGAGTGACCGTGAGTAGAGCCTCCTTCTCCAAGTATGGCCGCAACTGGTGCACCAGGCGAACCTGTGCAAAAGCTCCCCTAGCCACAGCTGTTAGATGTTGGTCTAATTTTAGCTGTGGATCTAGGAGGACCCCCAATTGCATAAGGGACGTGGCTTGTCATGGTTGAAATAACGAGAGAGGGGAGATAATGGACAACCAGGTCCCAGAGCAGCCTGAGAGAGGTTAAGGCTCTGTGCCAGTTGCCCTCTTATGCTTGCCTGCGCCTCGGCTGCTCTGCAGTGATAGACTGCCATGAACTGTGGGGAGGGGAAAGGAAAGGAAAGGGGGGGGGAGAATGCTTGGGAAAATGGAAGTAGAAACTGTGCCACCTGGAGACACTACTAGTCTACAGGTCCACTGTAGGTCACCTAGCTGGAAGAAGGAGCAGCTGCATACCAACCTGCAACTCAGGCTGACCGTCATCTTAAATGAACTTGATTGGTTACAAAGGGGGTGGGAGGTGAGGGGCAATTGAGGGGGGGGGGACGAGAAGTAGAACTTAGTGATAGTGCATGGTGGCGCAGTGGTTAGAATGCAGTACTGCAGGCTATTTCTGCTGACTGCCGGCTACCAGCAGTTCGGCAGTTTGATTCTCATCAGCTCAAGGTCGACTCAGCCTTCCATCCTTCCAAGGTCGGTAAAATGAGGACCCAGATTGCTGGGGGGCAAGAGGCTGACTCTGTCAACCGCTTAGAGAGGGCTGTAAAGCACTGTAAAGCGGTATATAAGTCTTAAGTACTGTTCCTTCCCTGTTTCCTTCCTTCCTTCCCTCCCTCCCTCCCTCCCTCCCTGTGCTTAGAATGCGGTATTGCAGGCTAACTCTGCCCACTGCCAGCAGTTCAATTCTGACCGGCTGCAGGTTGACTCAGCCTTTCATCCTTCTGAGTTGGCAAAATGAGGACCCAGATTGTTGGGGGCAAAGGCTGACTCTGTAAACCGCTTAGAGAGGGCTGTGAAGCACTGTGAAGCAGTATATAAGTCTAAGTGCTATTCCTTCCTTCCTTCCCTCCCTCCCTCCCTCCCTCCCTCCCTCCCAGTGGTTAGAATGCAGTATTGCAGGCGGACTCTGCCCACTGCCAGCAGTTTGATTCTGACCAGCTCAAGGTTGACTCAGCCTTCCATCCTTCCAAAGTCGGTAAAATGAGGACCTGGATTGTTGGGTGCAAGACGCTGACTCTGTAAACCGCTTAGAGAGGGCTGTAAAAGCACCGTGAAGCGGTATTTAAGTCTAAGCGCTATTGCCAAGTGCTATTCTGGCGCGCGATGATCAGTTCTGGCTATGCAATCCTGCGATACACTTGACCTCTAATCGAACTCCGCCCCTTTCTCAACCGATGGAGCCAAGGATCGTTTCTACTTAGGAAGTTTAAGTGGGGGCAGGTCTGGCACTCTGCCTCTGAAGGCCACCCACAAGTTTACCCCCGCGCACCAACCTTGTCCTCACTCAGCGGCTCTGCGTTGGACTCGTCCAGGATAATCTCCATGATGCTGAGGACCTGTTCTGCCACCGCCGCTCCCCCGCTGTCCTTGCTTTCCTGCTCGGCCACCAAAGCCTACAAAGAGGATGCAAACGAGAGCGTTGGAGATGGAGAGCTTGGCCACCAGTCTGGCTTTCTCTTTGCTGGCCCAGGGCATCACCGCTTCCTTGCCGCGGTGGCGCAAGTGGTTCGAGTGCTGTACTTGCAAGCTACTTCTGCTGATCGACGGCTGCCAGCAGTTTGGCAGTTCGAATCTCGCCAGGCTCAAGGTTGACTCAGCCTTCCATCCTTCCGGGGTCGGTAAAATGAGGACCCAGATTGTTGGGGGCAAGAGGCTGACCGCTTAGACAGGGCTGTAAAGCACTGTGAAGCGGTATATAAGTCTAAGTGCTATTGCTATTGCTATTGCCCCCGAGCAGCAGGGGTGGGTTCTCAGATCACCCGAATTGTTAGCGACCCGCTGGTGACGTGACGATGGCGTCACAGATCCGGATCGGTCGGAGCCGGTCCATGGGCGCCGCCATCTTTTTTTGGTTAATTTTTCCATGTTTGGATGGCTTCTCCTCTTCCGCGGCTTAAAAAAGAGCCCTTCCGCCCGCCCCCAGGGTTAATACTCACCTTTATTTCTTCGCCCGAAGCACAGCTGATCGGCTCCTCAGCTGTGTTTCGGGCTGAATCCTGCTACTGAGCATGCGCAGAAGTGAAATTGCACGGGGGAACGCGCGCAAAACGTTGCGATGTGAACCGGTGGTGAAGGTAAGTGGGACTGGCCCCTGCCGAGCAGAGAAGGAGAAAGAGAGACAGAGACAGAGAGAGAACCTGCCAGGCGGTGGGATGTGGCCGCTTACCAAGTTCAGCGTCCCCAGCATGACGTTGAGCGTGTTCATCTCCATCTTCACCAGCTGCTGGCGGTTGATCTTCACTTTGACGCAGTAGCTGAAGAGCTTCAGCAGGACCTGCGGGAAAGAAAAGGGGGTCAAAGATTTCAGGAGCAGCTTCCACCCAAGCAACATTGAACCATGTTGAAAGCCCCACGGACCAGGAGCCTCTCAAAGGAAAGAGAAGCAAGCAATTGTCCTAAAGATGAGCACCTGATGGCCGGAGTTTCCTCTTACTGCTTGGAAAGATTCCACTAAACCAAGGGGTGTCAAACTCAAGGCCTGCGGGCCAAATCCGGCCCGTGGGGTGCTTAGATCTGGCCCGTGGAAACAGCAAAGGACCATCCCGTTGTGCCTCTGACAGCGAAAACGGAGCTGGGAAGGTCCTCACCCACCCACAAAGTCCCATTTTCGCTGGCAGAGGGCTATCAAAACAAACTAAAAGCAAAACACAAGGAGAAATGTTTCCCCTTTTGCATTTGAGCATGCAAGAAGGGACAGGAAAGGAGAAAGGGAAAGAGGAAAGACAAAGAAAAAGAAGGAAAGATGGGAGGAGAGCAAGGAAGGAAAAAGAGGGGAAGGAGGAAAGGAGAATGAAGAGGGAAGGAAAGAGAAGAGAAGGAAGGAAGGAAGGAAGGAAGGAAGGAAGGAGGGAGATTATAATGAGTGTGAGAAAGGGTCTCAGGGAAATTTTGCCTTAGCACTTGGCCACCACAGATGCCCCCGACATGAGTCCCCCGACATGAGTCCCATGTCATGCCCACCATGGCCACGCCCCACTCTCTACCCCCAGGCCCTCCAAGGTCAAACACAACCCTGATGCGGCCCTCAATAAAATTGAATTTGACACCCCTGCCTTAGATGTCATCAACGAGGACCTCCTTGGTCCATCTAAACACTCTGGGGTTGGTAGAGTCCAAGGCTTCAGGCAAGAATTCCTCTAGCTGTGTCCAGGAGCTGCTAGTGGCTCTGCTATTGGCTGCCTCTGTGCCTCTTGGCCGGATTCGATCTTTTAATTTAATTTAATTAATTTAATTTCATTTCATTTCATTTAATTTTGATACTGGAGTCATTTCTTGGACCGATGTTGACCAAAACCCAAAGAGGAATTAGAAGGAGGTAGCTGTAATGGCCAGCAAAACTCCTCCCTTTGCTGGAGATATAACTGTGGTTTTTTTTCCCCCCTTTCGTCCATCAACCTTTGGAGGTAGCTGATGGCCTTCTTCACACAACCATCCCGCTAGCAAAGGATTTCCAACAGGAAGGGGAGGGGACGCGGCTGACCGTCAGCAGATGCCGGCCTTGTTTGAAGTCTTTGATCCCGGTCAAGCGGTTCAGCATGCAGCCCAGACCGCCGCACTGCGCCATGACTCCCGCCATCTTGTACACCTCTTCCTCATCCTCCTCTTCATCTGGGGAAAAAAGAATAGGGGCCTTTCAGGAGAGGAACAACAGCATCAACAAGGCTTGGAGAAGAGACCCTGGCTACTTTTCCCAGGGGCAGGCACAGCTATTCAATTACACAACACATGGACAGGTTTAACCAGAGATTCAATGGGGGGGGGGGGATGTGACCATCCTAGAGCAGGCCAAGTCCAAAAATGCCAGGGGATCTCTAGAAGCCTGGCACACTGACAAATCAGCCATCAATAGACACACAGACATTGACAACATCTATAGCAGTGATGGCGAACCTATGGCACGAGTGCCACAGGTGGCACGCGGAGCCATATCTGCCTGCAACGTGAGCCGTTGCCCTAGCTCAGCTCTAGCACGCATGTGCGTGCCAGCCAGCTGATTTTCAGCTCACGCGGAGGCTCTGGGAGGACATTTTAGGTTTCCGGCGGGCCTCCGGGGAGGCAGGGGGGCGTTTTCACCCTCCCCAGACTCCAGGGAAGCCTCTGGAGCCTGGGGAGGGCGAAAAACGGGCCTACCGGGCCCACCGGAAGTCAGGAAATGGGCCATTTCCGGCCTCCAGAGGGCTTCTACGGGGGCGGGGGAGGCCGTTTTCACCCTCCCCAGGCATTGAATTATGGGTGTGGGCACTCACACGTGCGTGATAGCACATGTGCACGCGCTTTCGGCACCCGAGGGGAAAAAGGTTCGCCATCACTGATCTATAGAGTGTGCAAAAGAGACAATCAACCAGCCCAAAAGGGAACAAAAAGACTTCACCACCTCTCCATCAGGAATCAGCACTCAGACCAGCATAGATTAACTCCAAGGTTAACTTCGGACCAACAATCCAGTAACCAAAACCCCAATCAAGAAACTGCCAAAGAGCCATCAGTCAACAGCCCAAACCAAGAACCTCTAAGACCGCCCCCCCCCCAAACATTGACAGGGCAAGCCATCAGAATATAAACTGACAGCAAACACCTCTCCTTACTTAGCACTTGATGATGTTACCTAGTTTGGGTAATGAAACGTCTGCAAGAAAACCAGCAAGCTCAGAGGGCACCAAGGACCCCACAGTCGTCCTCCTCCTCCTCCTCTCCACAAACTCCACTTCCGTGTCCTTCATCTCCTCCTCCTCTTCCTCCTTCACTTCCGTGTCTTTCATCTCCTCTTCCTCCTCCCCCTCTCCACAAACTCCACTTCCGTGTCCTTCATCTCCTCCTCCTTTCCTCCTCCTCCTCTTCCTCCTTCACTTCCGTGTCTTTCATCTCCTTCTCTTCCTCCTCCTCTCCACAAACCCCACTTCCATGTCCTTCATCTCCTCCTCCTTTCCTCTTCCTCCTTCACTTCCGTGTCTTTCATCTCCTTCTCTTCCTCCTCCTCTCCACAAACTCCACTTCCGTGTCCTTCATCTCCTCCTCCTCTCCTCCTCCTCCTCTTCCTCCTTCACTTCCATATCTTTCATCTCCTCCTCCTCCTCTCCACAAACCCCACTTCCATGTCCTTCATCTCCTCTCCTTCTCTTCCTCCTTCACTTCTGTGTCTTTCATCTCCTCCTCCTCCTCCCCCTCTCCACAAACCCCACTTCCGTGTCCTTCATCTCCTCCTCCTTTCCTCTTCCTCCTTCACTTCCGTGTCTTTCATCTCCTCCTCCTCCTCCTCCTCCCCCTCTCCACAAACTCCACTTCCATGTCCTTCATCTCCTCTCCTTCTCTTCCTCCTTCACTTCCGTGTCTTTCATCTCCTCCTCCTCCTCCCCCTCTCCACAAACCCCACTTCCGTGTCCTTCATCTCCTCCTCCTTTCCTCTTCCTCCTTCACTTCCGTGTCTTTCATCTCCTCCTCCTCCTCCTCCTCCCCCTCTCCACAAACTCCACTTCCGTGTCCTTCATCTCCTCCTCCTTTCCTCTTCCTCCTTCACTTCCGTGTCTTTCATCTCCTTCTCTTCCTCCTCCTCTCCACAAACTCCACTTCCGTGTCCTTCATCTCCTCTCCTTCTCTTCCTCCTTCACTTCTGTGTCTTTCATCTCCTCCTCCTCCTCCCCCTCTCCACAAACCCCACTTCCGTGTCCTTCATCTCCTCCTCCTTTCCTCTTCCTCCTTCACTTCCGTGTCTTTCATCTCCTCCTCCTCCTCCTCCTCCCCCTCTCCACAAACTCCACTTCCGTGTCCTTCATCTCCTCCTCCTCTCCTCCTCCTCCTCTTCCTCCTTCACTTCCATGTCTTTCATCTCCTCCTCCTCCTCCTCTCCACAAACCCCACTTCCATGTCCTTCATCTCCTCCTCCTTTCCTCTTCCTCCTTCACTTCCGTGTCTTTCATCTCCTCCTCCTCCTCCTCCTCCCCCTCTCCACAAACTCCACTTCCGTGTCCTTCATCTCCTCCTCCTTTCCTCTTCCTCCTTCACTTCCGTGTCTTTCATCTCCTCCTCCTCCTCCTCCTCTCCACAAACCCCACTTCCATGTCCTTCATCTCCTCCTCCTTTCCTCTTCCTCCTTCACTTCCGTGTCTTTCATCTCCTCCTCCTCCTCCTCCTCCTCCTCCTCTCCACAAACTCCACTTCCGTGTCCTTCATCTCCTCCTCCTCTCCTCCTCCTCCTCTTCCTCCTTCACTTCCATGTCTTTCATCTCCTCCTCCTCCTCCTCTCCACAAACCCCACTTCCATGTCCTTCATCTCCTCCTCCTTTCCTCTTCCTCCTTCACTTCCGTGTCTTTCATCTCCTCCTCCTCCTCCTCCTCCCCCTCTCCACAAACTCCACTTCCGTGTCCTTCATCTCCTCCTCCTCTCCTCCTCCTCCTCTTCCTCCTTCACTTCCATGTCTTTCATCTCCTCCTCCTCCTCCTCTCCACAAACCCCACTTCCATGTCCTTCATCTCCTCCTCCTTTCCTCTTCCTCCTTCACTTCCGTGTCTTTCATCTCCTTCTCTTCCTCCTCCTCCCCCTCTCCACAAACTCCACTTCCGTGTCCTTCATCTCCTCCTCCTCTCCTCCTCCTCCTCTTCCTCCTTCACTTCCATGTCTTTCATCTCCTCCTCCTCCTCCTCCTCTCCACAAACCCCACTTCCATGTCCTTCATCTCCTCCTCCTTTCCTCTTCCTCCTTCACTTCTGTGTCTTTCATCTCCTTCTCTTCCTCCTCCTCTCCACAAACTCCACTTCCGTGTCCTTCATCTCCTCCTCCTCTCCTCCTCCTCCTCTTCCTCCTTCACTTCCATGTCTTTCATCTCCTCCTCCTCCTCCTTCACTTCCATGTCTTTCATCTCCTCCTCCTCCTCCTCCTCCTCTCCACAAACCCCACTTCCATGTCCTTCATCTCCTCCTCCTCCTCCTCCCCCTCCCCCTCTCCACAAACTCCACTTCCGTGTCCTTCATCTCCTCCTCCTTTCCTCCTCCTCCTCTTCCTCCTTCACTTCCATGTCTTTCATCTCCTCCTCCTCCTCCTCCCCCTCCCCCTCTCCACAAACTCCACTTCCGTGTCCTTCATCTCCTCCTCCTTTCCTCCTCCTCCTCTTCCTCCTTCACTTCCATATCTTTCATCTCCTCCTCCTCCTCTCCACAAACCCCACTTCCATGTCCTTCATCTCCTCTCCTTCTCTTCCTCCTTCACTTCTGTGTCTTTCATCTCCTTCTCTTCCTCCTCCTCTCCACAAACTCCACTTCCGTGTCCTTCATCTCCTCTCCTTCTCTTCCTCCTTCACTTCCGTGTCTTTCATCTCCTTCTCT
Source organism: Diadophis punctatus similis (assembly GCA_023053685.1). NCBI lineage: Eukaryota > Metazoa > Chordata > Lepidosauria > Squamata > Dipsadidae > Diadophis > Diadophis punctatus. The sequence goes on along the minus strand of JALIGW010000011.1, from coordinate 16,346,466 downwards.
TCCTCCTCCTCTCCACAAACCCCACTTCCGTGTCCTTCATCTCCTCCTCCTTTCCTCTTCCTCCTTCACTTCCGTGTCTTTCATCTCCTCCTCCTCCTCCTCCTCCCCCTCTCCACAAACTCCACTTCCGTGTCCTTCATCTCCTCCTCCTCCTCCTTCACTTCCATGTCTTTCATCTCCTCCTCCTCCTCCTCCTCTCCACAAACCCCACTTCCATGTCCTTCATCTCCTCCTTCTTTCCTCTTCCTCCTTCACTTCCGTGTCTTTCATCTCCTTCTCTTCCTCCTCCTCTCCACAAACTCCACTTCCGTGTCCTTCATCTCCTCTCCTTCTCTTCCTCCTTCACTTCTGTGTCTTTCATCTCCTCCTCCTCCTCCCCCTCTCCACAAACCCCACTTCCGTGTCCTTCATCTCCTCCTCCTTTCCTCTTCCTCCTTCACTTCCGTGTCTTTCATCTCCTCCTCCTCCTCCTCCTCCCCATCTCCACAAACTCCACTTCCGTGTCCTTCATCTCCTCCTCCTCTCCTCCTCCTCCTCTTCCTCCTTCACTTCCATGTCTTTCATCTCCTCCTCCTCCTCCTCTCCACAAACCCCACTTCCATGTCCTTCATCTCCTCCTCCTTTCCTCTTCCTCCTTCACTTCCGTGTCTTTCATCTCCTTCTCTTCCTCCTCCTCCCCCTCTCCACAAACTCCACTTCCGTGTCCTTCATCTCCTCCTCCTCTCCTCCTCCTCCTCTTCCTCCTTCACTTCCATGTCTTTCATCTCCTCCTCCTCCTCCTCCTCTCCACAAACCCCACTTCCATGTCCTTCATCTCCTCCTCCTTTCCTCTTCCTCCTTCACTTCTGTGTCTTTCATCTCCTTCTCTTCCTCCTCCTCTCCACAAACTCCACTTCCGTGTCCTTCATCTCCTCCTCCTCTCCTCCTCCTCCTCTTCCTCCTTCACTTCCATGTCTTTCATCTCCTCCTCCTCCTCCTTCACTTCCATGTCTTTCATCTCCTCCTCCTCCTCCTCCTCTCCACAAACCCCACTTCCATGTCCTTCATCTCCTCCTCCTTTCCTCTTCCTCCTTCACTTCCATGTCTTTCATCTCCTCCTCCTCCTCCCCCTCCCCCTCTCCACAAACTCCACTTCCGTGTCCTTCATCTCCTCCTCCTTTCCTCCTCCTCCTCTTCCTCCTTCACTTCCATGTCTTTCATTTCCTCCTCCTCTCCACAAATCCCAGTCCCTACTAACACTGATGATGCTACTTAGTTAGGCTAATGAAACGTCTGCAAGAAAACATGTCAACCCTTCTCCCCTTCCTTCCTTCCTTCCTTCCTTCCTTCCTTCCTTCCTTCCTTCCTTCCTTCCTTCCTTCCTTCCTTCCTTCCTTCCTTCCTTCCTTCCTTCCTTCCTTCCTTCCCTCCCTCCCTCCCTCCCTCCCTCTTTGGAACTAGCACTGATGATGTTACCTAGTTAGGGTAATGAAACGTCTGCAAGAAAATAAGCAAGCTCAGAGAGCACCAACGACCCACAATAGTTGTCCTCCTCCTCCTCCTCCCCCTCTCCACAAATCCCAGTCCCTACTAGCACTGATGATGCTACTTAGTTAGGCTAATGAAACGTCTGCAAGAAAACAAGCAAGCTCAGAGAGCACCAAGGACCCCTCACAGATAGCACCAACGAGCCCTCACATTTGCCTGAATTCTCCTTCTGACCCAGCATCCTTGGAAGATAAGGATGTTCAAAACAGCGATGGGCCAACAGACCTGGTGGATGCATGGGCTAAATCAAGGCCTGGCCTGAAAATAACCTTGCCCTCTTCCAGGGTGGAGGACAAAGCATCGATTTCGCAGCTTCGGCTACGAGCGCGATGGCCAAACCTCTAAACCAGCGCTTCTCAACCTCAGCAACTTTAGAATGTGCGGATGGCTGGGGCATTCTGGGAGTTGAAGTCCACAGATCGTAAAAGACGCAGAAGTGGAGAAACACGGTTCTTAAGCCGGCTCCCATCGGATGCTGGACTCAAGAAACAGCATTCCCGGGGCCCTCCCGGGGCAGGACGGAAGGGCGGTACCTGTAGTGGAATCCAGCGATTCTATGAATTCTTCGGTGGCATCCCCCAGCAGGCCCCGCATGCGATAAATTATCCTCATGGGCTCGCCCTGGCGAGGAGAAAAGGGGAGACTTTGCTCAGACAAGCACAGAAGAGGCAGAGAAATTTCCAACACTTTGACCCATCCTCTAGGCTAGGCTAATCCACTAATGCAGAGTTCCCCAAAGCTTTTGGCTTTGTGGACTGGCGGGAAAGGGCGGGGGAGAGAAGATGGTTCCACGTGAGCGGCGTGCGCGTGCGGGCACTCAACTCCATTCGCGCAAGCGACAAGTACACACGCCTGCCGCTTGCTCAAATGGAGCACACACTCACCTGCTGTTTGCGCAAGTGGAGATGCGCGCGTGCTCGCTCGCTCTGCCTGCCACTTCCGCGGCTCGGTTCCAAACGGCTCAAGGCCCAGAGGTGGGCTGCGGCCCCGGGCGTTGGGGACCCCTGCACTAATGGGCTTCCTCCCATCATGCCGGTGACTTCAGAAATTTAACCCCGTCTTCCTTCTTTCCATTAAAGGGCACAGCCAGACACAACTTGGGCAGCCGCAGTGAAGAGGATGTGGCAGCTCGGGGGGGGGGGTTCCTAATTTTTTTACTACCACTCTGTGGGTGTGGCTTGCCAGCCATGTGACTGGGTGGGTGTGGCTTGCTGGCCATGTGACTGGATGGGCGTGGCTTCTCAGACTGCTGAAGGGAGGGGAACTGAGATAAGTCCTTCCACCCATTCCCCCTCCCTTCAGCAGCTCGAGAAGCCTCAAACGTGCGAAAATGCCTAGGATCATCACCGCGCATTCGTGGCTTCTCGGACTGCTGAAGGGAGGGGAATGGAGATAGCTCCTGCCGCCCGTTCTCTCAGCGTCTCACACGCTCCCTCAGCCATCCTCCCCTGCTTGGACTCACTGTGGGGTAGGAAGGCAGCGCATGCGCAGTGCCGGAAGCTCGGCTTCTGGGCATGCGCAGAAGAAATTTTTTTTTTAAATGTAAAAAGTTTTTTTGAAAAAAATGGTGGTGCCCAGGCACCGGCAACCGATCGCACCGGTACTGTGACGTCACCAGTGGGCCGCTACCGGTGCTATACAGTGGACCGTACCGGTAGGAACCCAGCACTGTGGCAGCTGAGACTGGCTCCTCGCCGTGAAAGTGAGAAGCAGTCCGAGATGCAAAATAAATGAATAAATAAATAACACCCCCCCCCACGTATGGCCGGAGTGGCAGGACAGGGAAAGCACTCCCAACTGAGGGAATTTCGTCTAGCCCAGGGGTGTCAAGCTCTATTTTTTTAATTAAAAAGTTTCTTTATTTATATAAACACACAAAAAACAAACATTTAAAAACATTGGACACTTTGTGACCATCCTGTTTTGTCATTCCAATCCATAGTATTTCCATAACGAGTAATATCATTATTATTTACATATTTTTTATCCAATCCTTCTTCTCCTACTACCCTTATTTTTCAATTCTTTTGACTGTTTTTCTTTTCTAACCAATGATAAAATTTCTCCCAAATTACATAGTATTCTGTCTCGTCCTTATCTTTCATTTCCATTGTTAATCTGTCCATTTCCGCCCAAGCCATTATTTTTTCTACTAATTCTTCTTCCGTTGGTGTATTTTCATTTTTCCAGTACATTCCAGTACATTTTTCCAGTAAAACTCAATTTTATTGATGGTCGCATTAGGGTTCTGTTTGACCTCGGGGGGGGGAACAGGGGGGAGTGGCCAGCTTGACGTCACTCGTGTCTGAGGCGCCTGTAGGGGCCCGAATGCTCTGCCAGCGAAAACACCCCTCCCGAGTTCCGTTTTTGCTGGCAGAGGCACCGCGGGGCGGTCCTTCGCGGTTTCCAGGGCAGCCCCGCAGGCTGGATACGGCTGGTGGGCCTTGAGTTTTTACACCCCCTGGTCTAGCCCAGGGGTCAGCAACCCGCGGCTCTGGAGCCGCCTGTGGCTCTTTCATCCCTCTGCTGCGGCTCCCTGTCGCTCAAAATATGCGTCACAACCGCCAATGTGTGATACCCGCCGGCACGCAATTTATTGAGCTTTTCAACCCCCGGTAGGCCAACCATGGATAAATCCAAGAAAAGAAAAGTTTCAGAAGAAAACAGAACGTTTAATTCAACTACATATGCTAGTTCTGTGGCCGCTCAGGAAATAGTCAGGCACGGGAAGGGTTTTGTGGCTCCCGGTGTTTTCTTTTCTGTGGGAAACGGGTCCAAATGGCTCTTTGAGTGTTTAAGGTTGCCGACCCCTGGTCTAGCCCAAGGAAATGACGCGGGAGGCAACTTGGTGGGGGCATACAAAACCCTCGGCGAAGTCCGTAGGAAAAAGGCAGTCAAATCGCCCAAACTAGAACAGATTGGGAGTCCCTGGAAGACCCAGATCTGGCCATGGACGGAGCTGGACAGGCTGGGAGTTAAATCTGGATCTGTTCTCTTTCCTTCTGTTTAACCCGACAGAAACCAACGGAGGCTTCCACAACGGAGGCAAGTTTGACCCTCCGCCACGAAAGGAAACACGCAGAAGTGTACGCGTGACAGGTTAATTAGATTGGCACTTTCAAAGGAAGGGCGGGGAGGGGGGAGGAGAGAGAGACATTTCCTACTGATGAGAGGAAAACGGGAGTGGGGATGGGTTGTGTATGTGTGTGTGTGGGGTGTAGGTGGCTGGGAAAAAGAAAGTGACAATTTAATAAGCTTTTAAGCCAAACTGGGTATTAGGAAAGTGGCAAAGCCCGGGGAAGGCCTCGTTTACAACTTTCCTCACGGAGACAAGCGCGCGCCTCTTTCAAGTCCGAGGCTCCAGACGCAGAGGGCGACTTTCCATTTGAAGATCCTTGAAGTCTGAACTGGGGAAGGGGAAAAGAATAGGGGGGGAGGGAGGGGAAGGGGGTGGGAGGAGGAGGAGGAGGAGGAGACTTTATTGGGGTGGGGGGAGAAAGAGGCAAAGCCGGAAGAGGACCTGTCAAAAAGACAGCCGCTAAGCCCGGTGCCGAATAAGCCTGGCGCTTAATGTCAGAGGAGATTCTGAGCGTGGCTGGGGAAGCCCCAAGGGGAAATGGTGGGGATCGATGGCTGGGGCTCCGGAGCAGCAGCAGCAGGAGGCCCCGTGTGGAGAGCTGGTCAAAGGCTGGACCCCAGAGGAGGCAAGGAGGGGGAAAAAACATGGGCCTGGATGGAGACTTTTGGGGGGAGTCACTGTTCCTTTTCTGGAAGGTAAGAGGGAGAGAACTGATGGAAAACTGATGGCCCGGGGTTTGCGGGCCGCCGTGCTGTTCTTCCCAGGCAGCTGAGAGGCAGAATGACCGAGTCGGAAGGGACCTTGGAGGTCTTCTAGTCCAACCCCCTGCTCAAGCAGGAGACTCTATCCCATTTTCAGACAAGTGGCTGTCCAGTCTCTTCTTAAAGACCTCCAGTGATGGAGCACCCACAACTTCTGGTGGCAAGCTGTTCCTCTGGTTAATTGTCCTCGCTGATAGGAAGTTTCTCCTCAATTCCAGGTTGCTTCTCGCCTGGATTACTTTCCATCCATTGTTTCATGTGGTGCTTTAGAGAATAATTTGTCCCCCTCTTCTTTGTGTCAGCCCCTCAAATACTGAAATACTGCTATCACGTCCACCCCTAATTCTTCTTTTCTCTAGACGAGCCAAACCGTTCTTCGTATGTTTTAATCTCCAAGCCTTTAACCATCCTAGTTGCTTTCCAAAGTCTCAACATCTTTTTTTTTGCAAGGCGGTGAACCAAAAGAGGATGCAGAACACTACGAATGTGGCCTTACTAAGGCTTTACAAAGCGGTACTATCCACCCAATGCTTCTTGCTCTGCCTTCAGGTGCTTTGGAGAACAGGTAGGGATCAGGCTTCTGGGTTGGCTCTCTTGTCCCCAAACTCTTTAACTTGCCCCCACGGGGCAAGGGTTGTTAAAGCCAGCTTTGAAAACCAACAGCAAACCAGAGGTGATATTCAGCCTCTCACATTTGCAAACCAGTAGGGAAGGTAAGTGAATACTGTTAAGATATTCATGAACTGGGAGAGCCCATGTTAACAAGGTCAGCCAACGAATAGGCATAGCAACTGAGTCAGCCAATGGGAGCTAACCGCTTCTGAGTCTGTGCAGAGAATCAAAACTGGAACATAAGCTTAAGGCTGGGCGTGGCTCCAGTCTCCACTCTGCTCTCTTGTCCACTCTGCACTCCCCTCACTGTACTCTTTGCTGAAATGAAACTAACTGTTCTCTGCTGTCTGTAACTGCTTGAAGAAGAACTCTGCTTATGGTATTGTAAATTCATCTGTTACTATGCTTATAAAGAAGTTTATGAATCCAGCTGAATCAGTCATCTGTGTGTGCTTCCGGTTTTGATTTTTGCAACAAACTTTAATAAATACCACCTCGGCAGCAAACCCCAAAGTTTTGCTCTGAGGGTGTGTTTGGGGAAGCTGCCCGCTCTCGCCAGCTAGGGGCACCTTGAGATGAAGTTTATTCGGAGGACGGTGCCTAGTTTGAACAGAAGAGACTTTTATGGGACAGCAAAAGCCGCCCAGCCTCTGTTCGCACGTACCCATGTCAGTTAAGAATTTTTCTAGTGAACTCCAAAGCCGGCTAGGATGAGACAGCTTGTCTGAGTGTTTTGTGTGGACCTCGCACAAGGCCCTGTGTGTGTGAGTCCAGAAAAAAAGGGTCATTTCTATGACCAGAATTAATATAGCCACCGCCCACCGTAGCCAGCAGCTTTCTACTGTTGTTCCAGACAAAAAATTTCTTCTTAAGATTTAATGGATTTACTAGGAACACTTTGAAACAATTGCATATTATTATTATTATTATTATTATTATTATTATTATTATTATTATTATTATTATTATTATTATTATTATTATTATTATTATTATTATTATTATTATTATTAAACTTTTATTCATTAAACATGAAACCCAGTCAACTGAACATTTAAAAATGTATCACAAATATTATTGACTGGCACTGATGGTTGATACGAGTTGCTCCCAGCATCCTAGGTATCGACCAAGTATTTTCTTAAAATATACGATGTTCTGAGTAGTGCAGTTTTTTGCAGTTCTGCTGGTGTTATTGCAGGAAGCTGCAATTTCTTGATCTACTACTCCTACTCCTACTCTTACTATTACTACTACTATTATTATTATTATTATTATCATCATCATCATCATCATCATCATCATCATCATCATCATCAATTATATCACAGCGGCCAGCTGTTTCGCTGGATTTGGCATTGATTACTAGTCGAGCCCCACCCAGGGGCCTAGGACGTAGTAATGTATTTTTGAAGTATATTTATTTATTTATTTTTATTATTTATTTATTTGTGAGAGTTATATACCACCTCACAGTGCAAGCACTCTCTAAGAGGTTTACACCAGTAAGCAATGTATATTTATATTGCCCCCAACAATCTGGGTCCTCATTTTAACTACCTCGGAAGGATGGAAGACACAGAATTTTACGACCCTTGGAATAATTGGTATAAATGGTTAAGCCGTAATAAAAAATTCCAAATCTGGTTATAAAAGGTGAACTATAAAGAATTTATAAATGTTCCCAACTTCACGTTATATGTATATAAGTAGAGATTTATGTAAATAAAATGGAAGTAATATATAGTTTATATAATAGATTTAACCCATTAAATATAGAACAGAATAAAGAATTGCGATTGTTTAAATAAAACTAGTAATATAGCGAAATGTAAAATATAACGGAAAATGAAATAGCTGTACAAGCGGCTAGTATTAGCTACGTTTGTATGTATTTTATGTGTTACGTGTTTTGTATTCTGTATTTGTATGTTGTTATGTTGTTTTTAATCAGAAAATTTAATAAAGACTATTTTTTAAAAAAATAAATAAAGTGAATCTTCACTTGACAGAGGGTCGCCAAAAGGGGATCACGTGACCCCCGGGAGAGAGCAACGGTCATAAATATGAGTTGGCTGCCAAGCGGACTGAATTTTGATCCCGTGAACGCTGCAGCGGTGACATTGTAAACTTCCAACAGTCAGTAAACGAACTGTTGTAAATTAAGGACTGCCTGTGTTCTCCCTCTGCTACCTATCCAGTCTCAGGAGGGGGAAAAATCAAAAGGGACTAGAATCCCTTCTCGTTCCCGTCCGTTTACGGGGCTCCGCGATGATGAAAATGCAGGCTTTTGTTCAAAAAACTGTCACCGCATTGGAAGCCGGGGCCGTTTGGAGACACGCGCGTCTGAATGAATTAATCTCCCGGCTGCTTTCCCGACAAGCATGAGATTCTTTTGAACTCAGATGACAAGGCAGGGTTATTTTAACATATTCATTCCTAGAGGCTTTCTGGGGGATAATACCCAAAGTTTGGCACCGAGAGTTAAAGCAAAGATATCCTTAATCCCCTCCCGAAAACACTCGGCTACAAAGGAATTTTGAATTTTTGATAGCACACAAGGCATGGGGCCTTTTCTCTTTCCCTGGGATAAAAATCACCTCTGCTATAAAAACCGGATGCCGTTTTATCGCCAGGAAAGGCCGTCTTATCGGCTTCCTAATTTGGGGCCCGTAACTCCCTCCTGACATACCTAGATGGGTCCATCACGCGACGGATGCTCAGGCTAAGCGGCGTTAGGCGGATTGCAGGAAACAAAAAATAAATATATAGAGAGAAGAAACAGGAGGCTGAAGGAATTAAATGACGGAAAATGGAATCCATCTGAGAGAGGTTTCAAGGCTGCTCTGCACACTGGGGGTTTTGGTCAGCCAAAGCTTCCCTAAAATGAATTTTTTTTTTCAATAAACGAAGGTGGGAATTCATCAATAGGCTACCTGGCCAATTTGCTAGGCCAGGGGTCCTCGACACAGGGGTCGCGGTCCACCTCCGGGCCTTGAGCCATTTAAAACCGGGCTGTGGAAGTGGCAGGTGAGAGCAGGTAAGCGCGGAACCATCCCTCTTCTCCCTCCCCGCCGATTCGCAAAGCCGCAAAAAGGTTGGGAAACTCTGTGCCAGACTACCAGCCACCTGCCCCAAAGCAGCCAATATAGGGAGCAGCACGCTCTTTGGGGCTAACTCCGACCGGCAGCAAAGCCTAGCCTGCTTTTTTCCACACCGAGGCTGACGGTCAAACTCTCAAAATTCGATTCTAGCTGAAGCCATATTTTTCTTGCTTCATTTCTTAGTTGCCATACTTATTTGGGGAGGTGGCATTCAGCCGGTTCACACCGGTTCGGGCGAACAGGTAGTAGCGACCCCTGGCGCTATGCCGTCCTATTTAAGGCTCATTTTGAAGCCGCGCGCATGTGTGCAAGCCGCGCAAGTGAGCAAAGCGCATGCGTGGAAGGCCGCATGCATGCGCGCGCACTCACATTTACAAACCGGTAAGGAAAGTAAGTGAATACCACCTCTGGGGGGGTAGGGGGGAAAGACACGTATGGAATGTAGGATGTCTTCCTCCAATGTGCCAGACATAACAACGAAAAGTCTCCTGAGAACCAAGGTCAAATCAGTGTGCCCTAGTAACGGCAGGAGGGAATGCTGAGAAATTCATTTCCTGCTTCGTTGGCTAATGTGACCTGTCACACAGGGGGGTGGATGGACAGTATCTATTCTTTAATGATACCAAAAATTTGGTAATTATTGAGGGTTGGTTTCCCCTCTGACCATGCCGATACGATGTACCCAATAAACCGGAGTTTTGAGGAAGCCAAGGCCTCACAGTCTTGAATTGGTTGGGAGCATTACTCGGAACCATGAGAGTGGGGCGGTGGCCTAGAGGTGGAGCTCTCGCCTCACAATCAGGAGGCTGTGAGTTCGATCCTAAGTAGAGGCAGATATTTCTCTCTTGGCACAATGAGAATATATCTACTGAACAAAACTCAGTTGGCGACAGGAAGGGCATCCGGCCAGTAAACATTCAGCTCTGTTCAGTTGCCCAAGACTCCACCCCACAAGGGATTATGGGGTTATTAAAAGAAGATTACTTGGAACCATGACACCGACTGCTTTTCTCCACCACTAAGGATCCAGTCCTCGGACCGTGGGGAAAACGGTTGGATTGTAATGTTCAGCGATGGTGCAGATGAAGACATGCACTCGTGAACAAATAATGCGTGCCCCCCCCCCCCCCGAACACATTGTGCTCTGGGATGCACAGTGGGCAAAGGTGGAGGAGAAAGAAGGGGGAAATCTTGGGTGGGGGGAAAGGGGAAGGAGACGGTGGCCTGGGCAAGGCACAGAATGTGTTCATTCCAAGATCTCGGGGAACGGAGAAAGCGACGGGAGAAAAGGAGCCCTCACCTCGTTTGTCGGGCACCAGACTTTCTTGTACACTTCGGCCACCGGGAGATCCAAGCTGATGATCTTGTTGTTCACCAGAAGCTGAAAAAAACAGGAGGAAGAAAAAAAAACAAACACAGCGGGGAGGTGAATGAGGACGTCGATTTAAAAATGGGGAAGTTCATCCCATATATTATGATATAATACTTTATTTCGCTTTCTGATTGAAGTAATGTCCGTAAACAGTACGATTAAAGATGGAATATATATATATTCCATCTTTATATAGGAGGAAGCTGTGATGTTTCCTCCCATATTTGGGCACACCAGGATGATTCGACAGAAAAAACATATATAACCCTTTAACCTCTAGGCTAAAGGCCTAGAGGTTAAGCTGCTGCCTTACAGGCAGGCGGCCCAGGTTCAAAGTCCAGTAAGGGTATGGCTATCTGATGAGAGCTAAATAGCTTGAAATAGATCTATAATAGTCTCCCTTCATTTTCATTTATCAGCAAAAATGTTACACATACAGACAAAATAGTTTGTCGGCTATAGAAACTGCCTGGATGGTCCCTGGAGGGGCCGAAAGGCAAAAGGAAGCTGTGATGTTTCCTCCCATATTTGGGCACACCAGGATGATTCGACAGAAAAAACATATATAACCCTTTCCTGGTGAAGAGGTGATAAGGGAAGAGAGCCTGTGGCCTAGAGGTTAAGCTGCTGCCTTACAGGCAGGCGGCCCAGGTTCAAATTCCAATAAGGGTATGGCTATCTGATGAGAGCTAAATAGCTTGAAATAGATCTATAATAGTCTCCCTTCATTTTTATTTATCAGCAAAAATGTTACACACACACACACCTATACATACATATATAGTGCAAGTAAATATGAATTGGATAAAATAGCTGCAGAAATAAAAGTTGACATTCCAATAGACATAGTTTATAAGAAGATAAGATTTATAATGTATAAATATAGACATAATTTATATAATATATAATCGAGTGTATAAAGATTAATATTAATAGCTAATAGGCTGTTAAAGAAGTACGATTTCATTGTCACGGTCTGTATTAGTCGGTGTTATGTTTGTAGTTGATTGCATATGATATTTGCATACTGTAGTGTTTTCTACAGTTTTTGTAATTGTTTTTGTTGTGTGTTCATTTTTGGGGGAAGGGTCGCTGCTTTTTGGAAAGCAGGCCCCTCTACCCAAAGCACAGAAAGCCACCAGGGGGCCCTGGACGGACCGCCAAGGAAAAAAAAGCCAGGCTTCATAAGTGAACGAGGGTCTGCACAAAACCCCGCCCCCTTCCCAGGCTTGGAAAGCATGGTCACACCCTCCGGCTTGATCCCGCTCGCCCGGCCTCCTCACCTCCATCCCGCTGTCGTCTTCCAGCAGAGCCACCAAGTCGCAGTCCTGGCAGATCTTGTTCTTGATGTCCCTCATCAGCGGCCCGATGCCCGGCTCGTTGCTGCTGTAGGGGTTCCCGGGCATCCGGCCCTGCAGGAAATCCTCTTGCTGAGGGTCCTTCTCCAGCGTGACGAAGAACTCTGTCACTTCGTTCTCTTCCTGAGAGAGGTGGGGAGCACAGGGGTGAGAAAGCGGGGCCCGTCTCCCTCCCCAACGGCTCTGCAGGGCCACCAATGGCTGACAGTGCTGCCCCTTGCCCTTCATGGGGGGCCTTGAAGGTCGGAGTGGAGGCCCATCCTAAAGCTGCCCTCCTGGGTCATAAAAAAAGAGTGAAGAGTCGAAGCAGTGGCTCCCCAAAATCTTTAAGGGGGAGTTAAGCACCCCCTTTGGCCTTTCTGCTCCAGCTGCCCCCTGGCAGGGCAGGATCAGGGCCAGGTTGCGCCTTCCCCTTACCGGGTAGATGATGCTACAGAGTCTCTCGAAGATGAAGACGGGCGTCCGGTAGTCGTCCAGGCTGTAGCGCTTGGCGGTTTCGATGCAGACAGCCATGAAAGCCTTGGTCTCAGACTCTGTGCCTGCGGGCGAGTTTGATCGGAAGGGAGAGAGGAGGGGAGGAGGGGGGCTCACTGGGGTGTGTTCCCCAAAGGGGCTCCTTCCCTAGGATGGGCCGATGGGGTTTACGTCCCACCCAAAGGAGCGAAGAATCCCCACGTGCGTTCTTTCCCAAAACTAAGTAGCTAAGTTGATGGTTTCCCTTTCCTTTTGAAGAAGATGAGCCGCAGTGGCGCAAGTGGTTAGAGGGCAGTACTGCGGGCTACTTCTGCTGACTGCCGGCTGACTGCAATTTGGCAGTTCGAATCTCACCAGGCTCAAGGTGGACTCAGCCTTCCATCCTTCTGAGGTGGGTAAAATGAGGACCCAAATTGTTGGGGGCAAGAGGCTGACTCTGTAAACCGCTTAGAGAGCGGCTGTAAAGCACTGTCAAGCAGTCTATAAACCTAAGTGTTATTACTATTTTCCTTCCTTCCTTCCTTCCTTCCTTCCTTCCTTCCTTCCTTCCTTCCTTCCTTCCTTCCTTCCTTCCTTCCTTCCTTCCTTCCTTCCTTCCTTCCTTCCTAGTGGTTAGAATACAGTACAATAACTCTGCCTACAGCTAGGAGTTTGATCCTGACTGGCTCAAGGTTGACTCAGCCTTCTATCCTTCCAAAGTCGGTAAAATGAGGACCCAGATTGTTGGGGGCAAGAGGCTGACTCTGTAAACTGCTTAAAGAGGGCTGTAAAGCACTGTGCAGCGGTCTATAAGGCTAAGTGCTATTTCTTCCTTCCTTCCCCCCTCCCTCCCTCCCTGTGGTTAGAATGCAGTATTGCAGGCTGACTCTGCCCACTGCCAAGAGTTCGATCCTCACTAGCTCAAGGTTGACTCAGCCTTAGCAATAGGCATTAGGCTGACTCTGTAAACCGCTTAAAGAGGGCTGTAAAGCACTGTGCAGAGGTCTATAAGGCTAAGTGCTATTTCTTCCTTCCTTCCCCCCTCCCTCCCTGTGGTTAGAATGCAGTATTGCAGGCTGACTCTGCCCACTGCCAGGAGTTCGATCCTGACTAGCTCAAGGTTGATTCAGCCTTAGCAATAGGCAGACTCTGTAAACCGCTTAGAGAGGGCTGTAAAGCAATGTGAAGCGGTATATAAGTCTAAAGGTATTGCTATCTCAAAGTAGAGAGAAAATTGCTTTTTAGGCAGACTCCTGTTCCTTCTTTTCCCCCTGGCCGAGCCCGGCAAGGCTGGCGTTGGGAGTAGGCCAAACCAAGTCAAGGGTGCCCCCCACCACCACCACCACGCCGTCTACCTGTGGTCATGTCTTCCAGCATCTCCAGCAACATGTCCTGGGTCTCGTCGATCAGCTTGGTGCGCTGCACCACCAGTTTCCGCAAGCAGAGGTAGCCGTTCAGCACCGTCCCCACCAGCCGGCTCTTGAAGTGGCGCTTGATGGACTCGACTTCCACGAAGGAGGACAGGAGGCCTGGCAGGAGGGGGGAGCAGGGAGGGCCGCTGACCAACAGGGCCCGGCGGCTCCCCAGAACCCAACGGAACCAAAGGGGGTGGGGGGGGAGGAGAAACACCTCGCGGCTGCCCTACCGGTGATGCTCTTGAGAGCGTAGCCCTGCTGCAGGTCGGTGCTGAGGGTGGCTTCCTCCTGGGCCAAGAGACGGGCGATTTCCTGAAACGGAGAGATGTTCAGCCTTGAAGGAAAGAGGTCCGGAATGGCCGGGGAAGGGAGGAACAACCAAGACTGCCCCCCCCGGAGGGGTGGGAGCCGAGCATCAAAAACAAAAAAAAACTCCTTTTAACCTTCCAGAGTCTGAGTTGAATCTCAAAATTAGGACTACAATTTGTATCATCAGCATCAGAAAAAAGAAATGGTATTGTAATATACGTTAAAAAAAACCTGACTGCCAAATTGATTGAAGCAGACGATCAAGGAAGATTTTTAGCTATAGAACTTTTAATTAAAGGAGAAAGAATATTGGTGATTGGTGTATATGCCCCGAACCAACAACAAGAGAAATTTTATGATTTTTTACATACAAAGTTAATACAATGGGACTATAATACCTGTATCCTTCTGGGAGATTGGAATGGTGTACCAGACGTTAAAAAGGACAAGAAGGGTCCAAGCCAAAATACTTTTTTAAGAGCCAAATTACCAAAGTCTTTTTTTGAAATGATGGAAGATTGGGAGTTGAGGGATATCTGGCGTGAAAGAAATATAGAAGAAAAGGACTTTACCTTTTTCTCCGATAGACATCAATCTTTTTCAAGGATTGATTTTATTTTGATCACTAATAATCTTTTTTCTAGGGTAAAGAAGACGAAGATATGTTCAAGAGTATTAACGGATCATAGTCCGGTCTGGCTGGAATTGCAAGATAACAATGGACCCAGAAGGTCATGGAGGTTAAATGATAATTTATTTAGATATGAGAATAATGTGAGGGAATGTAAAAAATTAATGAAAGAATTTTTTGTTAATAATATGCAGAAGGGCACATCTTTGGAAATGGTTTGGGATGCCAGTAAAGCTTATATGAGAGGTATTTTGATCTATCTGAATAATAAATTTAGAAGAAAAAAAGAGGAAAAGAGGAAAGAATTGGAAGAAGAGATCAAACGACAGGAAAGGGTCTTAATTTCTAATCCATCGGATAGGAAAATTAAAGAGGTAATTAACTTATTAAGGGGTCAATTCAACATGTTAATGACAGACCAAGTGGCAACCAATTTACAGTATGCAAAATTTAATATTTTTAGTAACGCAAACAAACCAGGGAGGTGGCTGGCATACATGTTAAGAAAGAAGCAAAAATCAAGAACTATTGAAAAAATTAGATATAAGGGTAAAGAAACTTATGAACAAGAATTCATTAAAAAATCATTCTTAGATTTCTACTCAGGATTATATAGTGGGGATAAAGTAAGGGAAGAAGAGATAGATAGGTACTTACAGCAACAAAATATTCATACACTTACTGAGATTCAGAGGGATACTTTAAATCAATTGATAACTTCAGAAGAGATTGCATTGGCAATTAAACAATTAAAAGTGGGCAAGGCCCCGGGGACAGATGGATTAACTGCTGTTTATTATAAAAAATTGCAGGACGAAATGGTGGAACCACTTAAAGATTTGTTTAACTATATCCAAAAGGGAGGCACTGTACCTCCATCTTGGAAAACTGCTTTTATCTCTCTGATCCCAAAAGAGGGTCAAGATCTTATAGACCCAAAAAATTACAGGCCGATTTCACTTCTAAACTTAGATTATAAAATTTTTGCAAAAATTTTAGCAAATAGACTAATGATAGTTTTACAACAGACAATACATCATGATCAAACTGGGTTTATAACAGGTAGACAAATGAAAACTAATGTTAGACAAGTTGTTAATTTATTAGAGTATTTGGGAAAGAACAACCAGGTCCCTGCAACATTGATATTTTTGGATGCTGAGAAAGCCTTTGATAGATTGAATTGGCGATTTTTATTAAAGTTAATAGAAAAATTACAACTTGGAGATTATTTTGTACAATCTATTCAGGCAATATACCAAAAACAAACAGCGCAAATAATAATCAATGGTGGGTTAACAGATAATTTTAATATAGAAAAAGGAACAAGACAAGGATGTCCTTTATCTCCTTTGTTGTTTATCTTGAGTTTGGAAATATTACTCAGCAAAATAAGAGAACTTGACACAATAAAGGGGATTAAGATCAGACAGGAAGAATATAAGTTACGAGCTTTTGCGGATGACCTGGTTGTTACTCTGACCCAACCACTACAATCTATTAAAGTTTTGATGGATACAATTAACTTATATGGACAAGTATCTGGTTTTAAGATAAATATAGCCAAAACAAAAATAATAGTTAAAAATGTGACAAGAAGTCAAAAAGAAGAAATAGAAAAGGTAACAGGTTTTGAAGTAGTTCAAAAGATCAAATATTTAGGGGTTTATATTATGTCCACAAATACAAAACTATACCAATATAATTATGAACCATTATGGTTAAAAATACAGAAAGATATGGAAAATTGGGAAAAACTGCAATTGTCACTGTTGGGAAGGATAGCTGCTGTTAAAATGAATGTTTTACCAAGGTTTCTATTCCTTTTTCAAATGATACCAATACTTAAAAAAGACGGAACCTTAAGGGAGTGGCAGAAGGGTATAAATAAATTCATTTGGGCAGGGAAGAAGCCGCGGGTAAATCAGAAGATAATGCAGGATATACGTGAAAGAGGGGGCTTAAAAATGCCAAACTTAAAATTGTATTATGAAGCAGCAGCTCTCGCAGCAATTACAGATTGGATTAACTTAACGGAAGAAAGTGTATTAAACATTGAGGGATATGGTTTGCTCTATGGGTGGCATGCCTATTTAATATATGATAAAAAGATAGACAAAGTTTTTAAGAGTCATATATTGAGAAATGCTTTATTGCGTGTCTGGAAAAAGTACCAATGTAAGCTAAATGATAAAATACCTTGGTGGACGGTACCTAGACACGCGATAGAAAATATAAACTTGGAACAAAACATAGATAAGATTACATATAAAGAACTTCTTCTTGAAGATGGAACACTATCTCAATTAAAATCATTTGAGAAATTAAAAGAGGAAGGAATAGTTAGGACCTGGTTCCAATATAGACAGTTACAGGCCAGATGGAGAGATGATAGAAAAATTGGTATTGTGCAAAATGAAGAAAACTTGATTGTACAAATTAAAGATAATGGTCCAATGCATATAAAAAGATTATATAATATTTTATTGGAACTGGATTCAGAATCGGAATTGGTTAAAGATTGTATGATAAAATGGGCTCAAAACTTTGGAGAACCTATAACGATGGACATATGGGAAAAGATATGGGTTATAAATGTTAAATTTACGCAGGCTCAAAATTTGAGGGAAAATTTTTATAAAATGTTTTACAGATGGCATTTAGACCCAAAAAAATTGGCATGTATGTATCCTAACTTACAGCCTAAATGCTGGAGATGTGAATGTGATGATGCTACATATTTCCATGTATGGTGGACTTGTAAAAAAATTAAGGCTTTCTGGATAAAAATCTGGTGGATTATACAAAATATTTTAAAGAAAAAAATTAAATTTACACCACAGTTCTTTCTACTGGGAATAACAATGGATTGTACACCTATAGAGACAAAGCTGATTTTGAATTTTATAACGGCTGCCAGATTGTTGGTGGCACAATATTGGAAGAAGGAAGATATACCTACAATTGAAGAATGGACATTGAAAGTGACACATCTGGCCGAAATGGCTAAGGTTTCATCTTATCTTAAGGACCATTCTAATGAAAAATATGTGTTGGAATGGAGTAAATGGACGGAATATATTCAGAAAAAGTTTCAGATTAATATAATTTAAATAGCACTTTTTGTTTGCTGTTGGAAGAAATAATAGATTATACTTTCAAGCTTATGTATAACAAAGAGTTAAGAAAGGATAAGATATTTTTGAATTAACAATCTGTTTTAGTATTAGGTAATTTTATACTTTTTGTTTTGAACTTATACCTTGTGTTTTTCTCTGGGAAGTCTGGGAGGGGGGAGGGGGGGAGGGGGGGAGGGTGAGGGAGGGGAGAAGGGTAGAGGGTGGATGGGGGGGGGTAGAAAAGATAAAAACTGTATGTACTTTGTACTTGTAAAACTTTTCAATTAAAAAAAAAAAAAAACTCCTTTTAACCTTCCAGAGTCTGAGTTGAATCTCTCAGGAGCAAGCTGTAGCTTTTCCAGCTCTTGTCGGACTCCACTACCCATCCTCCCCGGCCGCTGTCCTTGTTGGACGGGCCAATGAGGTGCCCAGCAAATCCCCCGGAGGGTCGACGTGGTTCCAAAGCAGCGAGGGGTTTTTTATGGCTTCAAAATGAAGCTGAGGGGTTAGATCCCCCTCCCCTCCCAGTCTGGCGGGGGGAAGGGCTCCGTACCTTGGTGATCAGGTTGCCGACGTAAGGCAGGACCCCCCTGGCAGCCAGGTAGACCTTCCAGCGGGCCGGCTTGATGAGCTTCTGGTAGAGAGCCAGGTACTCCGCCGCACACTCGCCCGCCACGCTCAGCTCATCCAAGTAGCTGGCGGAAAGAAGGGAGGATGAGGAGGCGCCCCGTCCGGAGGTCAGAAAGCCAAAGGGGAGCAGCGGGGGGGCCCCCCCTCCCTCACCTGCCCCGGGCCTTACCTGGTCAGCAGGTCAAGGACTTGCTGCTTGCGGCTGGGGATGGTGGCCAGGGCTTCCACGATGGTGCAAGCCGCCTGCCGGGCTGCTTGGGTTGCTGGGGTGAACAAGACCTGGAAACGGGGGGGAGGAGAAGGCAGGAGATGCCCCTTGTGAGCTCACGTGGCATGGACCCCACCCCGTTCCTTGGAGAATCTTCTGCCCCAGCCCTCAGGATGGCTCTGCTTCTTGGCATCGCCTTCTCCAAGAGTCTGGCCTTTCTTCCTCCTCCTCCCACTTCCCCTCCTCCTCTTCTTGCTTCTTCTTCTCCTCTTCCTCACCCACTCCTCCACCTTCTTCCTCTTCTCCTCCTCCTCATTTTCCTTCCCCTTTCCCTCCTTTCCCTCTTCTCCTCTTCCTATTCCACTCCTCCATCTTCTTCCTCTTCTTTTTCTTCACCTCCTTCCTCTTTTCCTCTTCCTTCCCCTTTTCCTTCTTTCCCTCCTCCTCCTTCTCCTCCTTTTCCTCTCCCACTCCTCCACCTTCTTCCTCTTCTCCTCCTCCTTCTTTTTCTCCTCCTTTTCCTCTTTTCCTCCATCTTCTTCCTCTTCTTTTTCTTCACCTCCTTCCTCTTCTCCTCTTCCTTCCCCTTTTCCTTCTTCCTCTCCTCCTCCTTCTCCTTCTCCTCCTTCTCCTCTCCCACTCCTCCACCTTCTTCCTCTTCTCCTCCTTTTCCTTCCCCTTTTCCTCTTCTCTTCCTCTTCCACTCCTCCATCTTCTTCCTCTTCTTTTTCTTCACCTCCTTCCTCTTCTCCTCTTCCTTCCCCTTTTCCTTCTTCCTCTCCTCCTCCTCCTTCTCCTTTCCCACTCCTTCTTTTTCTTCTCCTTTTCCTTCCCCTTTTCCTCTTCAACTCCTCCATCTTCTTCTTCTTTTTCTTCACCTCCTTCCTCTTCTCTTCCTTCCCCGTTTCCTTCTTCCTCTCTTCCTCCTCCTTCTTTTCCTTCCTTTTTGTCTTCTCTTCCTCTTCCACTCCTCCATCTTATTCCTCTTCTTTTTCTTCGCCTCCTTCCTCTTCTCCCCTTCCTTCCCCTTTTCCTTCTTCCTCTTCTCTTCTCCCACTCCTCCACCTTCTTCCTCTTCTTCTCCTCCCTCTTCTTCCCCATCCCCTCCTTCTTCCTCCCGCCCCATGTGTGCATCAATGTGTCTCACCTGCCGCAGCCAATTGTTGTGCCCCAGCTTGAGGTCCAGGGGGCAGGTTCTCTTCCCCCGCTTGCTCATGAACTGCTTCCACTTCCAGGCGTACTTCTCCGTCAGGTAGAGGTGGCGGAGCTCCATTCGGCTGGGAGACTTCCCATTGGCTTCGAGGCCTGGAAGGCGGCAAACGCAGCAGCGGGAGTGAGCTGCAGGGCGGGGTGGCTGCCCTTCTCAAGGCTGAGCATCCTCGGCCTTCCCTCTCCCGGCTGGGGGAGGAAGCCAGGAAGGGGGTGGGTGGGTGGGGGAGAAGCCTACCTCTGGCAGGGAGGCACTTCTTCCACACCTCGTAGGAGGCCTTGGGATCCCTCTTGAGCCACAGCTGGGCCTGGGCGTGGATCTCATTGCTGTAGGGCTTGACCGTGGTCAGGGAGTCCACCGGCGTGTCCTGGGGAGCCCCAAAAAGAGAAAGGGCATTGACTTACCCGATACGCCCGTTCTCGTAGAGTTCTAGCGGTCAGGCTGGAGCAAACAACGACCACGTCTATCCTCGTGACGGACTGAGTCTAAACTGGGAAGCATGGCCAAGATGGTGGACAGGAAGTGGATTTTGATTGACAGACTCAGTCCTCATTGTGATTAGCCGAGAACAACCCTATCTGAATGCTAGTTCCAACCTCCTAGGGAGAAGGGGCTGGAAGGGCCTCGAGACATCGCTGCTGCAACCGGGCGCCCCCACACACTGAGCCTGGGATGGGGGTGGGGGTGGGGGAAAGGGAGGCAAGTCGGGCAGGTACCTTGTTCTTCTTGCTGGTGGGCGCTGGGGGCTTGATCAGCTTCTGAAGGATCCGCAGGCACATCAGGGTGATGTTTTCCACCACCACCGGCGTCTTGATGTTCACGGCCATGAGGAAGAGGCTGAGGGCTGGGCCAAAGCAAACAAGGGGGTCAGAATCGGGCCAGAGACCCAAGAAATAACATTTCCCCCTCCCCTGCTGGCTTCTGTCTAAGTGGGGATGGCGCCTCCGCCCCCGGGGGTGGGGGAGAGCAGATCCTCTGGGCCTTCTCCCTCTCCTTTCTCCCCCTCCCCTCCCCGCCATAACTGGCCTGCCGAGCCCCGGGGCTCACCGCAACGCAGGCGCAATTCCCAGCAACTGTCCTCCTTGGAGATGGAGTCCGTCAGCAGCAGCATCTCGTACTGAAGGCTGCTGGCCTACAAGGGGGGGCGGGGGGAGAGAGAGATAAGGATAGAGTAAGAGGTGTTGCATTTAGGTTTTCCAGGTTGTTGATGAAGCCCGGGAAGACCTCGAGGTTGGTTCATCCCTTCGGCAGGAAAGGGGAAGGGCAGTCTCGGGCTGGAAGCTCGTTTTATAGAGGGGGGCCCCAGCCCAAGGGGCCACTAGGGAGGGAGGGAGAATAGGTGATCCAGCGCTGCTCACCAGGTCAGGATTGGCCCAGTGGCCCTTCAGAGCTGCGGACACTTTGCTGATGATGAGGTCGTTCATCTGCTGGGTGGCTTCGGGGTTGTCTCTGGTTGGAGACGGAGGATAAAAGAAAAGCATCTTTAAAGTGTCACAGGGTGCTCCAACACACACACACACAAATATCAAGCCGAGGTGATGCAGCAGTTAGAGTGCAGTACTGCAGGCTACTTTAGCTGACTGTGATCCGCAGGTCAGCGGTTCAAATCTCACCGGCTCAGGGTTGACTCAGCCTTCCATCCTTCCGAGGTAAGTAAAATGAGGACCCAGATTGTTGGGGGCAATGTAAATATAACATTGCTTACTGGTGTAAACCGCTTAGAGAGTGCTTGCACTGTGAGGCGGTATATAAATCTCACAAATAAATAAATAAATAAAATCTGGCTCATTTAATAACCCCAACACCCAGGACGTCCTTCCTGAGAGAACACGACTTGAAAGCTGACTAGCCAGTTGTGTTAGCCGCAAGAAACAGGTGGATGGCCCCAAGTCCAGCCCGGGCTTGAATGCCTATCTTATCTCCCGCTCATTTCCCTTCGCTGTTAGTTGGCCAGATTCTTATAGAGAACTTAAGCTCGCAATAAATCCTTATATTCATCACTTGAACTGCCTGAATCTGTTAGAATATTCATGACTGGGAGAGCCAGTGGTAACAAGGTTAGCCAATGAATAGGCATAGCAACTAAGTCAGCCAATGGGAGCTAACCACTTCTGAGTCTGTGCAGAGTATCGAAACTGAATACTTAAGCTTAAAGCTGGGTGTGTCTCCACTCTGCTCTCTCTTCCACTCTGTGCTCTCTGAACTCTGAACTAGAAGCTGCTTGTGTTTTACTTTTAACTGTTGCTACATGGAAGAAGAACTCTGCTAATGGTATTGTAAATATATATATTATTATGTTTATAAATTTATGAATCCAGCTGAACCAGTCATCTGTGTGTGCTTAGTAAAAGAACCCGTCACTTCAACTAAATGGGAGTCGAGGGTCTTTCTTTCCTAAGGGATCGGACTAGGGCAGGTCTGACACTGATCTTCAGTACTGAGCGGTTTCAAGGGGCCCAAGGTTCTCCATAGGCAAAGCCAATTCAACGCCAGAGGCTGCCTGGGTTCCACTGTTACCCGTCCTTGGAAAAGGGCGAAAAGGAAGGAGGGAAGGTGAGGCAGCTAGCAAAGGCCCACCTGGTGAGGAGGCACATGAGCTGGCGGACGTCCTCCCTCATGCTGGCGGCCCCTCGGCGCAGGTTGTAGTCGAAGAGCTCACGGATGAGACCCTGGGAGACCAGGATGTGGCGGATGGATGCGTTGGTGGCCAAGGCGCGGAGCAGCGTGATGCAGTGCTCGGTGACGGCCGAGGCGCAGCCGTAGCATTTGGTGGAGGAGGTGTGGCCGCAACCCAAGACCGAGAGGGCACGGTACTGGCTGGCGGTGAAGGTGGGCTGGACAGCTGAGCGGGAGGACTTGCTGGCGGCCTCTCTCTGCTGGAGGTCGTACTCCAGGAGCTCCTTCCGGGAGGCAAACACTTTCTGGGGAGAGGATAGAGAAGAGAGGGGGCTGAGCTATGATGGAGGCATAACCTGAGTAAGGCCTCAGGTGATCAAGGAGCTGAACTTCCATCAGAGCAGCCTAAGACTCTCGGGCCGCAGCCCACTACTGGGTCAATGAGCTGTTCAGAACCAAGCGACCTGAAGCAGCAGGAGAGTGTACATATGCACTCCATTTGCACAAGCAGAGGCCGAGCTTTCCCACGGCTTGCACAAATGGAGCCACACATTCATGCAAGCTTGCCCACCACTTGCGTGGAACCCACCCCCACCTGTCCGCAAAGCCGGAAAGATTGGGGAACTCTGGACTAGCAGACATATTCAGCCCTGACGAAGATCTGGCCTGAATCCACCAGCTGTTTCTGACCTCAACAGCCAACCTGTCGAAAGGGGTGGGCTGGGGTGGGCAAGGCCGGTTCAAGAGCCGAGGTGGCGCAGCGGTTAGAGGCAGTACTGCAGGCCACTTTAGCTGACTGTGATCCGCAGATCAGCGGTTCAAATCTCACCGGCTCAAGCTTGACTAAGCCTTCCATCCTTCCGAGGTAGGTAAAATGAGGACCCAGATTGTTGGGGGCAATATATAAATATACATTGCTTACTGGTGTAAACCGCTTAGAGCAGTGATGGCGAACCTTTTTTGGTTCGCGTGCCCAAAAGGGGGGGGATGCGTGGGATCACGTGTGTGCGTGCCCACACCCATAATTCCATGCACCCCCGCGCATGAGCGTATGACCCCCCCCTCCCAGCATGCAATGGCACGCCCATTTTTTGCTCTCTCCAGGCTTCTAGGAGCCTGGGGAGGGCGAAAAAGGCCTTCCCCACCCCCTCTGGAGGCTGGAAACAGCCTGTTTCCTGACTCCCAGTGGGCCCAGAAGGCCCAAAAATCAGCCGGCTGGTGCGCACATGCGCGCTGGACCTGAGCTCGCGTGCCCACCGATATGGCTCCGTGTGCCACTTGTGGCACCCGTGCCATAGGTTCGCCATCACGGGCTTAGAGAGTGCTTGCACTGTGAGGCGGTATATAAATCTCACAAATAAATAAATAAATAAATAAATAAATAAATAAATAAATAAATAAATAAATAAATAAATAAATAAATAAATAAATAAATAAATAAATAAATAAATAAATAAATAAATAAATAAATAAATAAATAAGGGGAATTCTGGCAGCCACTGTCCCAGTCTGCTCGGAGCAGGCCAGACGACGGAAGGGATTTACCTGGATGATCTTGGAGAGCTCGTCAAAGGAGTTCTTGCAGTCACCACAATACTCTTGCGCCAGCTGCAAGATATACCTGTTCACGCTGGCTGAGGTGGAGCTGAGGCCTCCGCTGCCCCCGGAGTCATCCTGGCACAGAAAGGAGGGGAAGAAGTTCAGGCCAGGGTGGCTTTGCCTCTCCCGGAGAGTCCACCCGGAGCGGCCTCTTCGCCTCTCGCTACCTGTGGCTTTTCGGGCGCTGCTTCGTTGACTTTGCAGAGCAGGTTCTCCAACTGGGGTCGGTGGCCCATCAGCTGGTGGTAGACCCGGTCGGCCTTGTCCAGGAGGGTGTTGATGTTGGTCACGGCCTGGCAGGTGAAAACGCCACAGCACCCCATTTAGTTATGCGTTGGCTTAACTAAACAACACTGGGCTCTCGAGGCTTCGGGGACAGCAAAATTAATGCCAACCTTAATACAAAGCAGTTCTCTAGGTAATAAGCTTGGGGGATCAAGCAGCGATCTGCTCCCAGGCAGTGAATGGAGGGTCTCTGGCTCACTCCAATGTCCGGCACAATGTCCGAGCTCTTTTTCCAACCCAAACCAGGCAGTGGGCAGACTTCAGGTAAGTTTCAGGTAACAGGGGAAAACCACCCAAGGGCCAAGGTGGAGCGTGTATTCTGGAGATGTGGCGTTTCCGAAAACACAGCTAATCCTCGACTTACGACCACAATGGAGCCCAAACTTTCTGTTGTTAAGTGGGACGTTTGTTTAAGTGAGTTTTGCCCCATTGTACGACTTTTCTTGCCATCGTTGTTAAGTGAGTCGCTGCACGGTAAATGAGTAACCCGGTTGTGAAGGGAATCGGGCTTCCCCATTGACTTGGCTTGTCGGGAGGTCGCCAAAGGGGATCACGTGACTCCAGGGTAGGGGTGAAATCCAATTTTTTTAACTAGCGGTTCTGTGGGCATGGCTTGCTGGGTGTGGTGTTGTTTGGTGGGCGTGGCTTGGTGGGCGTGGCAGGGGGAGGATACTGTAAACTCTCCATTCTCACCCCACTCTGGGGCCAGCCAGAGGTATTTGGCGGTTCTCCAAACTACTCAAAATTTCCGCTGCCGGTTCTCTGAACTATTCAAGATTTCTACTACCGGTTCTCTGAACTACTCAAAATTTCTGCTACCGGTTCTCCGAACTACTCAAAATTTCTAGTACCGGTTCTCCGAACTACTCAAAAATTCCGCTGCCGGTTCTCTGAACTATTCAAGATTTCTACTACCGGTTCTCTGAACTACTCAAGATTTCCGCTACCGGTTCTCCGAACTACTCAAAATTTCTAGTACCGGTTCTCCGAACTACTCAAAAATTCCGCTGCCGGTTCTCTGAACTATTCAAGATTTCTACTACCGGTTCTCTGAACTACTCAAAATTTCCGCTGCCGGTTCTCCAGATCCTGTTAGAACCTGTTGGATTTCACCCCTGCCCCAGGGACACGGCAACTGTCATAACCAGTTGCCGAGTGTCTGAATTTGGATCCCGTGATCCCGGGGATGCTGCAAAGGTCGTAACCGTGAAAAGCGGTCCTAAGCCACTTTTTTCCCCAGTGCCGTTGTAACTTTGAACGATCACTAAACAGGCTGTTATAAAGTCGAGGATGACCTGTACAGTGTAGGGGGTAGAACAGACTCCCCAAAGAGGGATACATAGTTTCCTGGGGGAAGGGAGGCAGAAAAATCTCCCTCCTCCCCACTCCCACTCCAAAAGTCAGGCCCCCTCCTCCTCCTCCTCCTGCCCCTGACCTTCTTCCGGTCCTCTTCGTTCTCGATGGGGTCCACGGCGCAGCACGGTTTGGCGAACAGCATGAAATCAAAGCGGGCATATTTGCAGAAGCCGCAGGCGTTGCAGAGAAAGGGGTCCTTCTCATCGTAGTTGATCGACCTGGGAGTCAACACCGAGGGTTAAATCTCAACATCGCTGCTCCCCCTCCCCAAAGAGATTCCCCCAAACCCAAATCTCCTTCTAGGACCGAGCCAGCTAAAGAGCTAGGAGAACCCCAAGATTTCTACAGCTGTGGGGGGGGGTGTCACCTGAGGACACCCCTTCCTCCATCCTGGAGCTCCCTGGGGGGGTGGGGGGGGGCTAAGCTCACCCACCGGCACTTGTGGCACTGGTAGACGTTCTCCCCGCAGTTTCCGCAGACTCCGGGGTTGGCGGGGACCGAGGCGCTGCATCGGGGGCACTGCAAGGTTTCCGTGGAGGCCTGGTAGTTCTCGTAGAAGTCGGCAAACTCGATCATCAGGTTGGAAGCCACGATGGGCAGCGGAAGGTCGATCTTCACCTCCGTCTGGCCGGGGGTCAGCTGGACCTTCTTGGCTTTGTGCCAACGGGCTGGCCTAAAGATGGCAGGAGAGGGGGGGAGGATGTGAGGGGGGGGAAGGGAGGAGAGAGGCCAACAATGAGAACCAGGCACAGAAGTCCAGTTCTGCTGTTCTGCTCCACTCCCGGGAAAACTAAGCATTCCTGTTAGCCCTCACACTGAAAATAACCCCGGAAAATGAGACGAGCTGAGAGAGATAAAGAATTAAGGCATTTTCCCCCCCTGCCCCAGCAGTGGTGAAGGAATAGAGCCATCAAGGCTCCATGGGGAGGAGACTGAAAAAGAAGCCGTGGGCAAAGGAGCGTTGCCAAAACCAGAAGAGAAACATCCAGGAGAAACCCTGCAGGTTGTGGCTGAGGAGCATGTCTATCTGTATCATCTATATCTATCATCTATCTCTTGTCTGTCTGTCTCTCTCTCCATCCATCATCTATATCTATCACCCATATCTGTCTGTCTGTCTGTCTGTCTCTCCATCCATCTATCATCTATATCTTATCATCTATTTCTATTTATAACTATCTATCATCTATTTCTATTTATAACTATCTATTATCTATTATTTATCTATATTTCTATCTATTATTTATCTATTTCTATTTCTATCTCTCTATCTCTCATCTATTCTATCTATATCTATCTCTCATTATTATCTATCTATATTTCTATTATGTTCATTTCTATTTCTATCCTATCTATCCTATCTATCCATCCATCCATCCATCCATCCATCCATCCATCCATCCATCCATCAATCTATCGATCATCTATCTATCGATCATCATCTATCTTACTGTCATCTATCTATCATCTATCAATCAATCAATCAATCAATCAATCAATCATCTATCTCATCATCTATTTCTATCATCTATCATCTATCTATATTTTTATCTCATCATCTATTTCTATCTATCTATCCATCATTTATTATCTTTCTATCTTTCTATTTATGTTTATCTATCTCTATCTCTCCATCCATCATCTATCTATCCATCATCTATCATCATCTATCTATCTTACTGTCATCTATCTATCATCTATCAATCAATCAATCAATCAATCAATCAATCAATCTATCTATTTCATCATCTATCATCTATCTATATTTTTATCTCATCATCTATTTCTATCTATCTATCCATCATCTATTATCTTTCTATCTTTCTATTTATGTTTATCTATCTCTATCTCTCTATCTATCCATCCATCCACCCATCTAATCATTCATATCTATCAATCTATCTATTATCCATCTATAATCCATATCTATAACTATCTCTTTCTCTCTCTCTCTTTTAGAACCTTCCCCCCCCCCCCCATTTCCCTCATGGTGGTATACAGACAAAAAGTTAAAAACAAGAATCGAACAATAAAACTTTTTTAAGATAAGAGTCAAGGATAGCTAAAACTGCACTCCGGCCAGAGATTCTGAGCCGCCTCTTGTGATTTTGCGTTATGCTCACTTGTTCTTGAGCTCCACGATGGCCTGCACGGTCCGGTTGTTGTAGTAGAGGTTGATGGTCCGGACCATCTTGGTGCGCTTCAGGTCTCCGATCTTGACCGTCACTTTGCTGATGGTGTGGCTGCCGATGAGCTTGACCACTTGCTGGGTGGTGGTGTAGCGGGTGTCCACTTTGATGGAGGACAGCTTGATGTACTGGGAGAAAGGAGAGAGAGAGGGAGAGAGAGAGAAGGGCTGGAAGAGGCCGAGGTCTGGCGGGGCTGGAAAGCACGGGGGGGCGGGGAGGGACCACTTACGCAGAAAGGCACTTCGGGGTTGTTGCAAACGAGACAGGGGTCACTCTCTAAATAGTAGCCGTCAAACTCCACCAGGCCGGAGAGGGTGCTGGAATGAGGGAAAGAGGAAAGCAGTTGGTTTATGAATGAGCCGAGGTGGCGCAGCGGTTAGAGGCAGGTACTGCAGGCCACTTTAGCTGACTGTGATCCGCAGGTCAGCGGTTCAAATCTCACCCGCTCAGGGTTGACTCAGCCTTCCATCCTTCCGAGGTAGGTAAAATGAGGACCCAGATTGTTGGGGGCAATAAATATACATTGCTTACTGGTGTAAACCGCTTAGAGAGTGCTTGCACTGTGAGGCGGTATATAAATCTCACAAATAAATAAATAAAATAAATAAATATTCTGCTCATGTCAATGTCCCAGTTGGCTGCAGCTTTTACCTTCTATGGGGCAGGCCTAATTCTCAGGCAGGACCAGCGCAAAAAACCTGAATAGCACTAGCACTTAGACTTATATACCGCTTCATAGTGCTTTTACAGCCCTCTCTAAGCGGTTTACAGAGTTCAGCATATTTGCCCCCAACAATCTGGGTCCTCATTTTACCGACCTCAGAAGGATGGAAGGCTGAGTCAACCTTGAGTCGGTGAGATTTGAACAGCTGAACCGCAGCTAGCAGTCAGCTGAAGTAGCCTGCAGTGCTGCGCTTTAACCACTGCGCCACCTCGGCTCTTACTTCATTTCCTCGCCATTTAATTGCATGAAATATAGTTTTTTTTAAAAAAAATATTTTTTTTATTTTTTCCTCCACAATTTTCATACATACATCACTGCATATACCTTAAAAACATATCCATAACATAAATACTTATACATTTTAATCCAATCAATCAAAATTCAATTATCTTATTTTTGCACCTATTCTTTGCTGTTGTTTATCGGTCTGTTTTTACCTTTTCTTTACACTCCCCTCCCTCCATCTCCACTTCCTCCATCTACCTTCTTACTCCTTCTCTCCTCCTTCCTCCTTTCCTCCACACCTTCTCTTCTCTCCTCCCATTCTAGCAATAGCACTACAGCAATAGCACTTAGACTTATATACCGCTTCATAGTGCTTTACAGCCCTCTCTAAGCGGTTTACAGAGTTCAGCATATTGCCCCCAACAATCTGGGTCCTCATTTTACCGACTTCAGAAGGATGGAAGGCTGAGTCAACCTTGAGCCGGTGGGATTTGAACAGCTGAACTGCTGAACTAGCAGTCAGCTGAAGTAGGTTGCAGTGCTGCTTTTAACCACTGCGCCACCTCGGCTCCTCATTCTACTTCCTCCTTCTCCTTCTAAACCTTCCCCTGAGTGATTCTGACTCTAATATTTGTTTTTATTTAACAGCCTGATAACATATTTCTATATATCTTTGTCGGTGTCGCTTTAAAATCCATTATCTTTTATAGCATATCTTATACCTTTAACTCTTTATTCTAGGTATATACAATTCATCTAATGCTGCCTCCTCCAAATCTAATTTTTGTCATCTGGGTTACCCCCATTTATTCTCCACTTTTTGCATGAAATATACCGTATTTTTCGGAGTATAAGACGCACCGGAGTATAAGACGCACCTTAGTTTTTGGGGAGGAAAATAGGGGAAAACAATCTGTCTACCAGGTATTCATCTGGCTAGCATCCTTAGTCTGGTCAGCTTCAGCACATTATTTTATCCCCTGGTTAGGGCTGAAAAAAACCTTCTTCTGAAAGAGTAACAATGAAAGAGCCTGCAAGCCAGTAAGAGCTGGGAAGATCATTAGCACCTGGTTAGGGCTAGGAAAAAACTTCTTTGGAGCAAGTAGAGCAATGAAAAAAAATTCTGCAAAGACTTAGGGCTGGAAAAACATTCTTTGGAGAGAGTAACAATGAAAAAGCCGGCAAGGTAAGAGCTGGGAAGATCTGTTAGCACCTAGTTAGGGCTGGAATAAAAGCTACATTCGAAGTATAAGACGCACCCAAATTTTCAGCCACTTTTAGGGAGGAAAAAGGTGCGTCTTATACTCCGAAAAATACGGTAGTTAAGTAAGGCACCCCACGGTCACACACTAAAAAAAAAAAAGGCTGCTTGGAATGAATTTGGAACCATTTCCGGCCGCTGCAAACTGAGTGGTGCGTTGGCCTAGAGGTGGGGCTCTCGCCTCACAATCGGGAGGCTGTGAGTTTGATCCTAGGTAGAGGCAGATATTTCTCTCTCTGGGCACAATGAGAATGTATCTGCTGAACAAAACTCCACACTGGCGACAGGAAGGGCATCCGGCCAGTAAACACTCAGCTCCATTCAGTTGCCCAAGACTCCACCCCATGAGGGATTATGGGGTCTCTAAAAGAAGATGATGATCAATTTCCAAGCGCTGCGAAGTTAATTTGGGCAGCCAGGCAAGGGCCCCCTCTCACCTCCAGACGAGAAGCACCCCACCACCCCCACTGTCCCTTCCGGCTCCCCTCCGCTCTGAATGCGCCAAAGCAACCCTTACTTGTAGATGTTGGAGTTGGGGTGATTGGTGAGGATGTGGTTCTGCATCCTGAGGATCTCCACAGCCTTCTGGGAGTATTCTTTGAACTGAAACAGAGCCCAACACAAAATCAGAGGAACCCAGCCTGTGAAACCAGGGGGTCCCTATAAAGCAAACTCAGGTGAGCTACAGAAAACGGTCCCCCGAGTGGCCTGAGGTGGCTTCCTGCATCCTTGGGAGAAGTTGGGTTCCAGTAAGAAGGGGAAGAAAAAAGCGTTTTCTTCTCAGGTTTTAGCACCTGGGCAGGTGAGTCACCCTCCCCTACAAACAGGGCTAGCCAGATTGACACCTGAGCTCTGACTTCACCAACTTTGCTCTTTTGACCTAGCCTACCTCACAAGGGTGGCTGTGAAAGGCACAGAAGTGTCCCCCTCCTCTTAGGATGGCTCCTGGGGCAACACCCCCCCCGAGTTGTTTTAAACACTTTAAATGTGCACAGGAGCGCCCAGCCCCTCCTGTAGAAACAGTCCCGGGTGCTGGGAGTAAGGAAGGAGTGGGGTGGGGGCGGGCGGGGAGAAGACACCATTCCAAGCTCTTTACCTTTTTCTCCGTCTGCTGGGTTTTCAGAGAGAAGTAGCCCAGGAGATCCACAAACTGGGCTGCCTTCCGCCCGTAGGCCGGCAGCTCTGGCCAGATGGACCACATCAGGTCCAGCAGTAGCTCTTGCTGGGACTTGTTGGAGTTCCTAAAGGGAAATGTCTAGACTCGGTGGCTGCTCTTTGGATTTATGACTAGACTTTACTTATAGGACTAGACCAGGGGTCGGCAACCCGCGGCTCCGGAGCCGCATGCGGCTCTTTGGGCCCACTGCTGTGGCTCCCTGTCCCATCACTGGCTGGCCTCGCCCTCCCCTCCCTCTCCTGGCCTGAGAAGGTAAGGGCGACGACGGGAATGGAGAAGCGGCCGGGGCTGATTCTCTGGCATTGGTTGAGGAATGTAGCCACCCCGGCGGAGGCTTCCCTTCGGGCGACCCTCCTCCCCCTCTCGGGCCACCTGGCTGGCTGTGGCAGGGCCAGGAGGGTGTGCATGCGCGGCGAGACCCTCAATTTAATTTAATTTAATTTGATTGAACGTTCTTATAGGCCGCCCCACTCCCGTGGGACTCAGGGCGGCGTATAATATAGAGAAGAACAATTCATAAAAAGTTATAAAAAACAACACAAGCGAGCGCCAAGCACAGCAAAGGCGGGCTCGGAGGGCAGGCGGCTGCTCGCTTAAGGAGGGTCTTTGAATGCGGCTTCTCTCCTGCCCTAAGGATCTGGCCATTGCTTTGCCGTGTCCTGTCCCATCCCCGTCCCCCACAGCTCTTTGGCCGAGCGGGGTGGGTGTAAGCTCCAGCCCGAAGTGGCAGGAAGCGAAGGCTGCCTTCGCTCCGGCGACCCTCCTCCCCCTCCTTCTCTTCTCATGCGGGGTTGGGGGGCACGGCAAGGCGATGGCCGGATCCTTAGGACAGGAGAGAAGCGGCCCTGTAGCTGCCTTCACGCCACATTTGCCCGTAAGGCAGCCTTCACTTCCTGCCGCTTTGGGCTGGAGCTCACGCCCTCCCCGTTCGGATGAAGAGCTGTGGGGAGGGGGGACGGGACGGGACACGGCAAGGCAATGGCCGGATCCTTAGGGCAGGAGAGAAGCCGCGTCCAAAGACCCTCCTTAAGTGAGCAACCACCCGCCCTCCGCGTGCGCCTTTGCTGCGCTTTGGCGCTCGTTTGAGGAGGGTCTCCCACAGCCAGCCAGGGAGTCGCGAGAGGGGGAAGAGGGTCGCCCGAAGAGAAGCCTCCGCTGGGGGTGGCGATCGTTCCTCAACACACAGAGAGAGAAGGGGAGAGAGAGGGAGAAAGAGAGAGATGAGGGAAGGAGAGAGAGATGGGTGGGGAGGAAGAGAGAGAGAGAGAGAGAGAGAGAGAGAGAGAGAGAGAGAGAGAGAGAGAGAGAGAGAGAGAGAGAGAGAGAGAGAGAGAGAAAGAAAGAAAGAAAGAAAGAAAGAAAGAAAGAAAGAAAGAAAGAAAGAAAGAAAGATGAGAGGGAGGGAGGGAGGGAGGGAGGGAGGGAGATAGGAGAGAGAGAGATGGAGAGAGAGAAAGAGAGAGGGAAAAGAGAGAGAGATACCATTTTCTCATAGAAAAGAAAACATAGTCACAAAACCTGGGTAGGTGCAGCTGGGGTGGTGGTCATGTGACTTGATGAGAGTGAAGTTGAGTTGGCCACGCCCACCCAGGTTTTGTGGCTCCGGGTGTTTTGTTTTCTCTGGGAAACGGGTCCAAACGGCTCTAGGTTGCCGACCCCTGGACTAGACCTTATTGCCAAAGGTGGCCAAGCTGGCTGGGGAATTCTGGGAGTTGAAGTCCAGAAGTCTCAAAATGGCCAAGCTTGGACGCCCCTGCTCTATTGGATTCTCCCCTCTTTGTCCTTCGATCTCCATGTTCTACGGGCGTTTTTTTTAAAGCCACGGGTCTGAAAATGAATGAACACACCTCCCGCTCCGGATGCTCTTCTCTATCCTCAGCCCAGGGGGACCTGGACGGGTGGAGCTCGGGCTTGCCCAGGGCTGGGCTACTCACCGGTAGATGTGCAGAGTCAGACAGTGGGCCTGCCAACGCACGGACGAGGAGTTGGACTCCAGCAGGAAGCAGCGCAGGAACTGAATCAGCGTCTCCTTGTCGGCAAATTTGTTCAGCTGGTTCACCAGAGCGGTGCAGAGCTGGTCTTCCTGGCTGCCCGAGGAGCCGTCTCCTGGGAGAGAATTAAAGAGGGCTTCAAGCGATGGCAGTGCTGGCTCCCGGGCAATTCTTCGGAGGACGACCGCAGGCCCCGTGGCGACCGCAGGCCCCAAAGACCTCCCAGCCTCACCCTCTCGCTCCTTCTCCTTGTCTTCCTTCTTGCTCTTCTTGGTGGAGGATTTGCTCTGCCCGGACGGCTGGCCTGAGCTGGACCCTCCGGGGACTGAAGTGCCCGAAGACCCGGCCGAAGCCGACCCAGAGAGGACCTTGCTGCCACAGAGGGCGCAGGAGAGCAGCTGCAGGAGGACGGGCGAGACGCCCTCGTCGACCAGGAAGCTGACTTGCAGGAGGAAATAGAGGACCGCTGGAAGAAGAAGAAGAGGAGGAGGAGGAGGAAGGTTGCTTTATCTTCCACATTCATGAACAAGCACCCCTTAAATTTGATTTCTGCAAGACATTATGGCCAAGCAGAGGCAGGTGGGAACAAGCCCACTGCGAAAGTGCTGAAGGGGGGGCAGCTTCATGCTCCTTAGGTTCTACAAGCAGAAGTTCAGGGTGCAACTGCCCAGGAACTAGGAATCTTTGGCCCTTCTTGGCCTCTTCCCATCAGCCCACCCCCCCTTGACCCAAGGGCCAAAAGAAGAGCCCGGGGCTCCCGTTGGGCCCTCTGGAGTGGGGGCCACCGTTCTTTTCAAGCCCCCCAAGGGGACTTACAATCGTCTTTGATGCAGAATTTTTGCCAGTTGACCGTGCGCTGTGTGGCAATTTCGGCACAGGCCTTCAGGTGCTCCATCTGGAAGGGGCACAAGGGAGGAGGAGGAGGATGGAGGAGGGATGGAAGAGGAGGAGGAGGGAAGGAGGAGGAGAAAGAGGGAAGGAGGAGGACGGATGGAAGAGGAGGAGGAGGGAAGGAAGAGGAGGAGAAAGAGGAGGGAAGGAGGAGGAGAAGGAGTAGAAGGGGAGGAGGGAAGGAGGAGGAGGAGAAAGAGGGAAGGAGGAGGAGAAGGAGGAGGACGGATGAGGAGGAGGAGGAGAAGGAGGAGGACGGATGGAAGAGGAGGAGGAGGGAAGGAGGAGGAGAAAGAGGAGGGAAGGAGGAGGGGATGGAGGAGGAGGGATGGAGGAGGAGGAGGAGGGAAGGAGGAGGGAAGGAGGGATGGAGGAGGAGAAAGAGGAGGGAAGGAGGGGGAGGGAAGGAGGAGGAGGAGAAAGAGGAGGGAAGGAGGGATGGAGGAGGAGGGAAGGAGGAGGAGGAGAAAGAGGAGTGGGGGAGAATGGAGGAGGAGGAGGGAAGGAGGAGGAAGAGAAAGAGGAGGGAAGGAGGAGGGGGGGTGGAGGAAAAAAGTTTTTTGGGGGAACATCTACAAAGGCCAGATGTTTCTTTCAACAAATAACACCCAGGGAACTTTAATACTGCTATGAAAACTGGGCTTCACAGTGTAATTTTATGCCAAGTCCAGATGTTGCTGATTTACAACATCTGCCATACACGAGGTCAGAACTCTGGGGAGCCACGGTTTTCTCAATCTTGAGGTCTGAGCTCATGGTTGCATCTTTACGGAAGCTCTAGCTTCTCCTCAGCCCAGAAAATCCCCAAGCTCCTCTGGAAAAGTTTAAAATATCTCTCTCCTCTTCGCATCAAACTCAAGAACTGGACTGTCTGGGGAAAGGCTGGGCCCCGTCTTAAATATCTCCTGGTGCAGATGGCCGAAGGAGCGGGAGAAAATCTCCAAGCAAGGAGAAATTGGGGCCTGAAAAGGCCTATAACAAACCCAGGGGTTTATTCACACCAGAGTGGATGGGCCGAAGGTTGCAGAATTCCTCCTCAAGATTCTTCGGCCAAACTCCGAAGGCACACACACACACACACACACACACACAGAGTTTCCCCACTTACCAAACTGATGAGGGTGTCGTACTGCAGAGCGGAGCCGGAGCTGGCGGTGACCACGCTGGCCCTGAGGAAAATGCCTTGCTCCTCCAGCAGCTTCTTGATCCCCCGGACGTGGGAATCGAGGGTGTGCAGGTCCCGCAGCTGGCGGTACTTCTCCTTGGAGCCGCAGATGAAGAGGAGCAGCTTGCGCACCTGACGCCGCACGTAGGGGGTCTGCTGGATCATCAGGTACTGGAAGGAAGGAGAGATGGCGTGAGAGCTTTCCAAAAGTCGGCTTTCTGGGGAAAGGTGCCTTTATGGCAGAATGAGACAACTCGCCGCAGCCAACTCGCCATGGGACAACTCGCCATGGCCCACCCTACCATGGCCAACTCTACCACGGCCAACTCTATTATGGCCAACTCTACTATGGCCAACTTGCCATGGCCAACTCTACTATGGCCAACTCACCATGGCCAACTTTACCATGGCCAACTCTACCACGGCCAACTCTACTATGGCCAACTTGCCATGGCCAACTCTACCACGGCCAATTCTACCATGGCTAACTCTACCATGGCCAACTTGCCATGGCCAATTCTACCATGGCCAACTCACCACAGCCAATTCTACCATGGCCAACTCACCATGGTCAACTCTACCACAGCCAACTCACTGTGGCCAACTTGCCATGGCCATCTCGCCGTGGTCAACTTGCCATGGCCAACTCTACTATGGCCAACTCACCATTGCCAACTCTACCATGGCCAACTCTACTATGGCCAACTCGCCATGGCCAACTCTACTATGGCCAACTCATCACTGCCAATTCTATCACAGCCAACTCTACTATGGCCAACTCGCCATGGCCATCTCGCCGTGATCAACTCACCATGGCCAATTCACCACGGGCCAACTCGCCTCGGGACAATTCAACAATTCAATTTAATTATTTAAAATAATTTTAAAAGTATTTTCATTTTTGTCATTCACATTTCATTTTGTCCCTCCTTTGGCCTCTTTTCTTGCTGTCCCGTGGCGAGTTGGCTGTGCCGAGTTGTCGTAGACCTGCCTTTATGGAGACGTGAGAGAAAGAGGGAGGCTTTTTCTTCCCTGGACCTTAGGTTAATGACTTCCCCACCTGCCAGCCACCCAGATGGTACATCCCATCTTAAGCCTTGAACCCCCCTCCCCCCCCAAAGCAGAATAAAGTGGCTTTAGGGCAGGAGAGCCTGAACATCAAACCTGCACACAGACTCCGCCGAGAGGGCTCTGCATTCAACAGCTTCTGGAGCCCCACCCATGAATAGGTCAACATGTAGAAGACGAACCTCGGACAAGAAGTAGAACCACGAATGATCGAAGACGGGGGGAGGGAGGCGGGAGTTGGTGTCGGCGATCTTCTTGATCTGATAGGGCAGCCGCAGGACCATCTCCGTCAGAAGCTGAGTGTAGGCCTCGAAGACGTCGGCCGCGTGACCCTGGGGGGGCAACAAGAAGAGGGAGCTTAACCACCCCCGCAAATCCCCCCCCCAGGTTCTCCGAGACTCATTGGAGAAGTTGTCCTTCAAAGCTACAATTCCCTGCTCTCGAAAGAGCTCAAAGCCAGAAGAGCAGAAGGATAGATGCTTATAAACTTAGATTGCACACCAGAACTAGACACGAGGACAGTTTTCACCCCACATGCCATCACTCAGCTATACAACTCATTCCCACAACACTGTCAAATTATTTACTAAGACTGCATTACTATTCTTCTTCTCATCCTTCCTATTACCTTATCTCCTCCCACTTATGACTATAACCATGTTGCTTGTATCTTAAAATTTATTTAGTTTCCTAGTATGATTTTGATTGCTTATTTGTACCCTATGACAATCATTAAGTGTTTTTTACCTCATGATTCTTGACAAATGTATCTTTTCTTTTATGTACACTGAGAGCATATGCACCAAAGACAGATTCCTTGTGTGTCCAATCACACTTGGCCAATAAAGAATTCTATTCTATTCTATTATGATTCTTGATGAATGTATTTTTTTATGTACACTGAGAGCTTATGCACCGAAGACAAATTGTGTGTCCAATCACACTTGGCCAATAAAGAATTCTTAGATGCTTATAAACCTAGATTTAAATGTGGTTTTGGAACTGTCTATATATGCCAGCTACAAATCCTGTTGATTGCTACTGAAGAATGACAACTGGGCTCTAGACCCAAACTACACCACAGCCAACCAAATATGAGCTAAAAATCAGAACAGCGGTGTCCAACCTTGGTGACTTTAAGACTGATGAACTTCAACTCCCAGAATTCCCCAGCCAGCTGTAAGACTGATGGACTTCAACTCCCAGAATTCCCCAGCCAGCTTTACGACTGATGGACTTCAGCTCCCAGAATTCCCCAGCCAGCTTTACGACTGATGGACTTCAACTCCCAGAATTCCCCAGCCAGCTTTACGACTGATGGACTTCAACTCCCAGAATCCCCCAGCCAGCTTTACGACTGATGGACTTCAACTCCCAGAATTCCCCAGCCAGCTTTACGACTGATGGACTTCAACTCCCAGAATTCCCCAGCCAGCTTTACGACTGATGGACTTCAACACCCAGAATTCCTCAGCCAGCTTTAAGACTGATGGACTTCAACACCCAGAATTCCTCAGCCAGCTTTAAGACTGATGGACTTCAACTCCCAGAATTCTGGGAGTTTGAAGTCCACTAGTCTTAAAGTCACCAAGGTTGGACACCTGACTTAAGAAGACGGAGGGAAGAATCATCTTTATTAGGACGTCTTTGTATATTTCTTTTTCCTTAAAAGAAAAAAACTTTTAAAAACATGTTCGTGAAGGGCACACAACCACAGCTTTGGCACACTATTAAATCTCAGCAACCGCCAGGAAAGACAAAAGCACCCAAGGAGAGACTTTTGAAGTAGCGTGGTGCCTTTTTAATTTTTTTTGTCCTTCCTTCTTCCTTTGCAACGCTTCGGCTGAGATTTTGCTCTTTTACTTTCTGCTGTGGAGATGAATGTTAAATGACAGGAAACCCAATAAAAAAAAATGGAGTAACAAGCTGGGATGTTGCCCCGGGTTTTAAAAAAAAGAAAAAAAGAGGAACATAAGCTACGCCACATCCTCACCAATCCTTAATACCGCTCTCTTCCTACAGCTTGGGAAGGGAGGGGGGAGAGAGAGAGAAAAAAAAAAAACCCAGGAGAAATGTGAACGCAGCAAGCCCCTTTGAAAGGAAGGAATAAAAGGGATTAAAAATTGCAACCGTCACTGCAGGCCATAAGAATTTGAGCAGGCTCTATTCTTCCAGAAAACAGCACCCGAACATTTAATTCTGCTTATTCCATTGTGAACCGTGAGTGCAGGGAGGGAGAAAAAAAAAAAAGAGAACACACCGAAACTGCACTGCCAGATGCCAGGAATAAAGACAGGCTCCGTGGTGGTTAAAGTAGGACAAGATCTGCTTTTTGGGGAAGGGGGGGGGGGAAAGCTGGCCAAAATCGCAAGTAGGCTTGCTTGCGAGACCCCCCTCCGTTCGTGTAAAGCAGGCCCTGCCCCACAGCAAGGGGAAAGGGTGCTGCGATGAAGGGTCCCGCAGGATTGCCTGGGACGCTACAACATCCTCTCCGCACCTTGTTTTCCCTGTTGCCTTCGGGGAGGGGGCAGGGGGGGCTTCATGGTACCCAAAGCAGA
Source organism: Diadophis punctatus similis (assembly GCA_023053685.1). Lineage (NCBI taxonomy): Eukaryota > Metazoa > Chordata > Lepidosauria > Squamata > Dipsadidae > Diadophis > Diadophis punctatus. The sequence goes on along the minus strand of JALIGW010000011.1, from coordinate 16,307,573 downwards.
ACATCCAGATTCGGCCACAGTTTTGTTCCATATAGCTTCGGCCTCAAGCTTCTTCTGCCCGCTCCATTCCAAATGGAGCAATTAGTATGTATGTATGTATGTATGTATGTATGTATGTATTGTATGTGTGTGTGTCTGTCTGTCTATCATCTATCTAATCTATCTATCTATCTATCTATCTATCTATCTATCTATCTATCTATCTATCTATCTATCTATCTACTTACCTATCATCCATCTATCTATCTATCTATCTATCTATCTATCTATCTATCTATCTATCTATCTATCTATCTATCTATCTACTTACCTATCATCCATCCATCTATCTATCTATCTATCTATCTATCTATCTATCTATCATCTATCTATCTATCTATCTATCTATCTATCTATCTATCTATCTATCTACTTACCTATCATCCATCTATCTATCTATCTATCTATCTATCTATCTATCTATCTATCTATCTATCTATCTACTTACCTATCATCCATCTATCTATCTATCTATCTATCTATCTATCTATCTATCTATCTATCTATCTATCTATCTATCTATCTATCTATCTACTTACCTATCATCCATCTATCTATCTATCTATCTATCTATCTATCTATCTATCTATCTATCTATCTATCTATCTATCTATCTACTTACCTATCATCCATCTATCTATCTATCTATCTATCTATCTATCTATCTATCTATCTATCTATCTATCTATCTATCTATCTACTTACCTATCATCCATCTATCTATCTATCTATCTATCTATCTATCTATCTATCTATCTATCTATCTATCTATCTATCTATCTATCTATCTATCTACTTACCTATCATCCATCTATCTATCTATCTATCTATCTATCTATCTATCTATCTATCTATCTATCTATCTACTTACCTATCATCCATCTATCTATCTATCTATCTATCTATCTATCTATCTATCTATCTATCTATCTATCTATCTATCTATCTATCTATCTACTTACCTATCATCCATCTATCTATCTATCTATCTATCTATCTATCTATCTATCTATCTATCTATCTATCTATCTATCTACTTACCTATCATCCATCTATCTATCTATCTATCTATCTATCTATCTATCTATCTATCTATCTATCTATCTACTTACCTATCATCCATCTATCTATCTATCTATCTATCTATCTATCTATCTATCTATCTATCTATCTATCTATCTATCTATCTACTTACCTATCATCCATCTATCTATCTATCTATCTATCTATCTATCTATCTATCTATCTATCTATCTACTTACCTATCATCCATCTATCTATCTATCTATCTATCTATCTATCTATCTATCTATCTATCTATCTATCTATCTATCTATCTATCTACTTACCTATCATCCATCTATCTATCTATCTGTCTGTCTGTCTGTCTGTCTGTATGTATGTATGTATATAGTGTATGTATATAAAAACTGGAGGTTTTTAAGAAGAGATTGGATAACCATTTGTCTGAGATGGTTTAGGGTTTCCTGCCTAAGCAGGGGGTTGGACTAGAAGATCTCCAAGGTCTCTTCCAACTGTCCTGTCCTGTCCTATCCTATCCTGTATTCTATTCTATTCCTAATACTTATTTTATTCTTCTCCTCTCCCCTCTCTTCTCTTTTCTCCTCTCCTCTTCTATGCTATGCTATTCTATCCTATCTCCTATATTCTATTCTATTCTATTCTATTCTTCTATTCTATTCCTAATTCTTATTTCTATTATTCTATTCTATTTTATTCTATTCTTCTATTCTATTCTATTCTATTCTATTCTATTCTTCTATTCTATTCCTAATTCTTATTTCTATTCTATTCTATTCTATTCTATTCTATTCTATTCTATTCTATTCTATTCTATTCTATTCTATTCTATTCTATTCTATTCTATGCTATTCCTAATTCTTATTTCTATTATTCTCTTCTCTTCTCCTCTCCCTTCCTCCTATGCTATCTTATGCTATGCTATTCCTAATTCTTATTTCTCTTCTTCTC
>JALIGW010000011.1:16085542-16300542 GCA_023053685.1 Diadophis punctatus similis | reverse complement strand
GGGAAGGGATTCGTGGTTGCCTAGCAACAGGTAGTCCTCGACTTACAACAGCGCATTTAGCGACCGTTCAAAGTGACAATTTTCACTGGGGAAAAAAATTGAGTTGTGACCGTTTTTCACACGCCACTGCAGCAGCATCCCTCCCCCACTGCGATCAAAATCCGGACGCTTGGCGATTGCTTCACGTTTATGACGGTCGCAGTACTCAAGGGTCACGTTATCATCTTTCGTCACCTCAGAGTTGGAAGGGACCTTGTAGGTCATCTAGTCTAACCCGCCCCCTCGACTCCTGACAAGCAAAGTCGATGGGGGGAAAAGACAGATTCACTTAACAAACCGTGTTCTACTAATGTCATAAATGCGATGTCTCACTTAACAACTGCGGCAGGAAAAGTCGTAAAATGGGGGCAAACTCACTTAACAAGCGTTTGCTTCACGTAGCAACAGACAAGTGTTGGGCTCCCTTGTGGTCGTAACTCGAGGACTACCTGTAGTCTGAACCCTTGCCAGACACAAAACGGAGGAGAAAACAGCACCTGCATGCCCCTGATCCTCTGAATTATGATGGGTGCACATGCGCTGACCTACCTCGGATACCCCTGGATTGCAAATATTTTGTGTTATTTTTCTTTTCTTTTTTAAAAAAGTTTTTTATTTATAATACAATTAAAAAAACAAACAAACATAAAGAACAAAAAGACATGTACATGACGGGCAATCCAGTTTACATATTTTCATCAAATTACTTCTTTTACTAAATACGCATCTTTATCTCTATCTAAGTATATTTCCCTTTTTTGTATAATATTAGTACCATTTTCCTTCTTTAATAATATAAAATTCTATATATCTCCAACTTACCGTTAGTTCATAATCCCAACATTCCTCTTAAATTCCCACCAGTGGTATAATTTGCCCCAGATTCCGAAATACTCCGATTCATTTTTATCTTTTAGCTACTTTGTGTTATTTTTCCAAGTTGGCACTTACGGCCTACAGATCCGATTCACTTCGTGACAAGGCGGGCAGTAAACAAATTAAATGTATACTGTTAGGTAAATAAATACCCAACCCATCCAGGAGCCAAAGGCATTGAACCTGACCAGTGGCTCTTCCTTGAGCTACTGCTGCCCTCTAGTGGCCAGCAGGTCAAAGGGCTTCCAAGCCTGGCCCGCAAAGAGTCCCCAGGGAGTAGGGCGGCATATAAGAACACTAAAATAAATAAATATAAATAAATAAATTTCCCCCACAAGTCTGACTTAGGATGATTATTGGTGCTTATTAGTGTTGTTGCTTCTCTCCTTGATTGGTTCCCATCCTGAGTCACAGGTTTGACTTAGGATGGAAACTAATCAAGGAGAGAAGCAACCTGGAATTAAGGAGAAACTTCCTAACAGTGAGGACAATTAACCAGTGGAACAGCTGGCCACCAGAAATTGTGGGTGCTTCATCACTGGAGGTTTTTAAGAAGAATCTAGACAGTCACTTATCTGAAATGGTATAGGGTCTCCTACTGGAGCAGGGGGTTGGACTAGAAGACCTCCAAGGCCCCTTCCAGCTCTCTGAAATGGCTGAGGGGCTCCTACTAGAACAGGGGGTTAGACTAGAAGACCTCCAAGGTCCCTTCCATCTCTATTCTGATTGAGAGCTTAGGGTCTCAGGTAGGAGCCTCTGCCTCTCATAGTATTTCCCAACTACGTTCACGTCTCGTCCTGGGAAGGGGGGGTGTCATGCAGAAAAAGTAAGTGTGTGTGTGTGTGTTACCTTCTTCTCCATGCAGAGCTCAGCTATCAACTGGGCCAGAAGGTTATCCAGGGCCCCTTTGTCTTTTTCTTCATCGCCATCAAGGTCTGTGGTCAGCATCAGGATGACCTGGGGACAAGGCGCATTGAGGGACAAAGTCAGAGACAACGGCCGGGGAGGTGTAGAATCCCCCAGGCTTGATGGACAGAAGTCTCTCCCACTGTTGTGGCCCGACACCGGCCTGCGCAGCTGGCACCCGAGTCGGACAGTGAGGAGGCTGGCGAGGACTCGGTGCCAGAGGCAGAGGTGCAGCCAGGGCCTTCGGAAGCTCCAGCACCTCTCGGCAGTGATGAGGAAGGAGGGGCTTCTCCTCTTCTTGATGCAAGAGCACGCAGGGCTGCCAAGAGGCAGGAATGGTTACTACGGAGGAGGTCTCCTCATGAGTAAGACTTGGGGCTAATTGGCCACTCCCCTAGTCTATTTAAGGACATCAGAGGCAGCTGAGAAGCTGCAGGAAACAATAGTTCAGACTCTAGTATCTGTCGTGCATTGTCTTGTGAATTCCTGTTTCTCTGCTTCGGATTTCTTATCAAGAAAGACTCCTGGGCCTTTTGCCAAGCCTTGGGACATTACGTGAGATAACCAGAACTAATTGCGTTGTTTTGAGTTAAGACTGACTGAACTTACGCCAGCTGCTAATGAAGACGAATTAGCAGCTGACTTTAGGCAAGAAAGGATTGCTTCTTTTGATTTGTGTGTTTCACCACTGCTAAGCCAGTTATTAGCAGTGGTTCATTCATTAAACTAAGTTCGTTCAAACGGTGTGTTTTTGATACGTTCGTAACTGGGGACAGAACACCCACTCACCCACCCCTGGCCCTCCAAACAACACTAAAAAGCATTCAAATAATACACTCTAGTGTTCAGCCGCAAAAGCAGGGTCAGCGAGAGGCGCTGCACCGAGTGACCTTCCATATTCCCAGGCTGTGCTTAGGATACTGAGCAGCGTCAGGAGAAAAACTGGACCTGGTCTTTGAGTACCAGTCCAAGCAAAAGAGGGAGAAACAGAGAAGGGAACCACAGCTAGGGAAAAGACCTGGGAAACCCACCCCGCATGCATCACAAAGATCCCAGGGGGAAGAGTCGCTCGGACCCACCTGCATGTAGGGGATGGCCCGGACCCCGCCGACGTTCCTCAGCTGGGGAAGGGTCTGCAGCAGCCGTTCCAGCAGCATCAGCCTGACCATGTGCAACCTGGGGGGGAAAAAGAGAGAGAGGGAGGGAGGGAGAGGGGGAGAAAGAGAGAGGGAGAGGGGGAGAAAGAGAGAAAGAGGGGGAGAGAGGGAGAGAGAAAGAGAGAGGAGAGAGGGAGAGAGAGAGAGAAAGAGAGAGAGAGAGAGAGAGAAAGAGAGAGAGGGAGAGAGAGAGAAAGAGAGAGGGGGAGAGAGAAGGAGGAAGGGAGAGAGAGGGAGAGAGGGAGAGAGGGAGGGAGAGAGAGAGGGGGAGAGAGAAAGGGAGAGAAAGAGAAGGAGATAGATAGAGAGAGAGAGAGGAAGGAAGAGGAAGGCATGTGAGGGCTGGCTGTAAAACCCCCTCTGGCAACTGAGCAGCATGAATCGTGTTCTCAGTTTAGCCCTAAGAGAGGTCCACAAGAAGGGCTATTTGATTGGCAGAACCTGGGATGAGTAAGCCCTGAGGAAGAGGAAGGGAAGGGAAGAGCCTAACCAGCCCAACAGTTAACTCTCCCCAACTGCCCCCCATCCCCTCCGATGGCCTCCGACAGAACAGTCAGAAGCCCTTCCCCACGCCTGAGTTCCCAAGCCAGCTTTTTCCCTCCTCCTCCTCCCCTTCCCCACGCTTGGTCTCCCCGCTGCAGTTGGACTCACGACCATTCCCGTTTCCCCAGGTTGGGGATGTGCGAAGAGGGCCCTGCAGCCTTGGAGGGCTTCCCAGCCCCCACTCCCACCCCACCCCCAAGCAGGGAGAAGAGCTCTCTTGCCTGTTGCTGGCGTGGACGTCTCCTTCGCCTTCGCCCTCGCCTTCAGAGCCCTCACCCTCCGGCTGCCCCGTGGCGGTGCTGATGGCCCCCGTGCTGGAGCTGATGCTCCCAGGCCCCGCCGGATGGCCCTCGGCCGTCGTGTCCCCGTACGCGCTGCTTCGGCCGGACACTGCAAGGGAGAGCCAGGAGGGTGAGCACCGGCAGTCCCTGGAGGGGTGTCAAACTCGAGGCCCAGAGGCCGGATCTGGCCCGCGGGGTGCTTAGATCTGGCCCCTGGGGCCGCCTTGGAAACAGCAAAGGACTGGCCCGCGGGGCCTCTGCCAGCAAAAACGGAGCTCCGTTTCCGCTGGCAGAGGGTTGCAGGAGCCCATCACAGCCGTAAACGGAGCTCGGGAGCCTGTTTTCGCTGGCATAGCACGCAGGCGTCCCCAACATGAGTGACATTGATCTGCCCACGCCCACCCTGGCCCCCTGAAGTCAAACACAACCCTGATGCGGCCCTCAATGAAATCCGAGTTTGACACCCTTGGTAAGGGGGGGGAGAGGGTCTTCAGCCTGGACCGAAGAGGCAAATGCTCCCCCCCCCAAAGGGAAGGGGAAACGGAGAGGGGCGATTACCACTGTGCTCGCCTGCCACGGAGTCCACCGCGCTGCCCCCGCTCTCGGAGCCCACGCTGCCCCCGTGGTCGGCTGGGGAGGTGCGGAGCGTGGAGCCGTCGGTCGCGGCCGTGCTGCCTTCGTCGTCGGAGGCTGGAGCTAGGAGAGTAAGAAGAGCTGTTACAAGTAAAAACCCGGCCTCTGAGCTGCTCGAACGGGCCACCAGCGGGGTTTGCCTCGGAGAGCTGAGGCTTCTTTGGGCAGGCCGAGGAAATGAGGGCTGGGGGCTTCGTAGCTCGATCCCTTTTGAAACCCCCTTCAAAACAAATGGGGGGTGGGTGGGTGGGTGGTCTGTTCGAACTGGAGGCAACGAGGATCAGGGTGCGATAAAAATCGAGGATTTTTAAATCGGATTTTTAAAAAATTTAAATCGTTTTTTTAAAATTTTCATCAAATTTATTTTAATAAAATGCTTTTGGAGTAAAAAAAAAATCTATCCAAAGATAGTTTTCTATTTAAGATACATTAATTTGATTTATTCAGCATAGTTATGTAGAATGAGGCTGTATATTCTGCAAAATTTACAACTCGTTCAATGAATCCAAGCTAAATAGGAAAGCCTTCATTTTGTTTGCAAATAATCATATTAAAGATCCTAATGACCAGCAAGAATGAGTCCTTTTACATTTAAAGAGGACCTGTCATTTCAGATCCCTCATGGCAGCGCCTGTTGGCGGGCATCCGCTCAGCTGCTGCCCGCCACCTACTTGTGTCAATGCCGCATCACCAGCCGCCCCATTAAAGTGAGTCAACTGCGGGTCAGAGGAGGAGCCGCTGCGGGACAGAGACGACGGCTGCTCTTTTAAAAAGAATGATTTAAATTGAGTTGATTTAAATCAAGCCTTTTTACTGGTGATTTAAATCGTGATTTAAATTGTGATTTAAATCGACTTGATTTAAATCAAATCCACCCTGACCAGGACTGTCTCGCGAGAGGCATCCAATCCAGGCACGCCTCACCCGACCCCAAGGACCGGGTTTTACCCCGTGCTCATTACCTGATGCAGTGGTGTCTGACAGAGTCCCAGCATCCAGAGAGGAAGAGCTGGGGGCCTGTCCCGACAGCCCCAGGCTCTGCAGGCCGAGAGCGCTGCTGCTGCTGCCTACGTGAGAGAGGGGGGGGGGGGAGGAAGGGCGGGAGAAATCAACGCCAGGGTTATAGGTCAGGGGCGGTTCCTCTTTCCTGGCTACCGGTGCACTGCGCGCGCATCATCACATTTCGCACGTGCGCAGGCTCGCTACGTGCACGCATCCACTCGCATGCGCAGCAAGCAAAAAAATCACTGAAATCTCACGCGCGTGAGCGTCCCCTCGCAAGATTTTGCTTCCGCGCATGTGCAGGAAGCAAAAAAAAAAGCCCCAAAATTTTGGGAAAAAAGATGGCGCCGCGTTACGGACCGGCGAAGACGGCACCGGAGCCGTCGTGCGCAAATTGCGCAATCGGCGGGTCCCTACCAGAACAGCGCTCTGGACCGCACCGGTAGGAATCCACCACCGGTATAGGAGGAACCCACAAACAAGTCTGTTTTTTCTGCTCGGTATCCGGCATAGCAATAGCCCTTAGACTTATATACCGCTTCATATTGCTTCACAACCCTCTCTATGCGGTTGACAGAGTCAGTCTCTTGCCCCCAAACAATCTGGGTCCTCATTTTACCGACCTCGGAAGGATGGAAGGCTGAGTCAACCTTGAACCGGTCAGGATCGAACTGCTGGCAGTTGCAGAGTTAGCCTGCAATGCTGCATTCTAACTACTGTGCCCCCACCGCTCTTAATGGGAAATAACACTTTAAGACTTATATACTGCTCCACAGTGCTTTTACAGCCCTCTCTGAGCGGTTGACAGAGTCAGCCTCTTGCCCCTCAAACAATCTGGGTCCTCATTTTACCCACCTCGGAAGGATGGAAGGCTGAGTCAACCTTGAGCCTGGTGCGATTCGAACTGCCAAATTGCAGGCAGCCGGCAGTCAGCAGAAATAGCCTGCAGTACTGCTCTCTAACCACTTGCGCCACCGCGGCTCACAGGGGCTCCCTCCATTCTCCTTGCTTGACAGCACAGGAGGCCTTGCCTTTGCCCAGGTCTATAAAGGAGCCCCCCGTCACACACACACACACATATTGTAGTGGGGAAGGGTCCGCCTGCCTCTCTCACCCTGCTGGTCCTGTTGCAGGCTCAAGGCAATGGCCAGCTCGACCATGGTTTCGTCGTCGGCATCAGGGGGGATGTCCAGCATGGGGGGGAAGCCCTCGGCCCCAGCCAGGAGAGCCTCCAGGGGAGACGGGTTCCCGTTGTTCACGTTGTCGGCAGTTTCCAGGACCATCGATTCAGACTAGGAGTAGGAGAGATGCCGAAACATTGTGGCCGACTGCATTAGACCAGGGGTCCCTAACCCCCGGTCCGTGGGCCGGCACCAGTCCGTGGCATGCCAGGAATTGGGCCGCCCAAACAAGCGAAGCCCCCATCTGCAGGATGCAGGCAGCATGCAAAACCACACCCTTTCCAGTCCGGGGCAAACCCTCTCTCCAAGGAACCGGTCCCTGTGCCCAAAAGATTGGAGGCAGTTCCATTAGACACATCCCCCCCCCCATTATACCTCTGGGGGAGCTTGTCAGAGTTATGAATATTCATAGACTGGAATAGATCAGCCAATGAATAGGCATAGCAACAGGGTCAGTCAATGGGGACTGTTTGGATAGACACGGTAACAGGTCAGCCAATGGGGACTGTTTGGAAACTGAAACAGTTGGAGGCTGGGCATGGCTCAGCTCTGACTCTGTGCAAAAGCTGCAAACTAGTCTGTCTGCTGAATTGAAACTGAAACTCATCTCTCCTCTGCCTGTGTTTTGCCTGTAACTACTACCATGTTGGAAGAATCTACTGTTGGTGTTGTATATATGTCTCATGTGCTATTATGTATATAAAGAGAAGTGAATGAATCCTGCTGAATTAGTTACCTGTGTGTGCTTTCTGGACTTGATTTTTGCAACCAACTCTGACAGAGCTATATACCCTTTGACCCCCCCTCTAAGTGATCATTACATTTAAGACACACACCCCCACGCACACCCCAACGAAGCATCCCGATGCCCCAGTTCTTCTCCAGGCTGAGTGGCAGGCCCGGATTCCCTCACCAGCCGGGGGGACTCACCACCATCTCAAAGTCTCCATGGTCCACCTCGTTTTGTTCCTGGCTCTCCTGCCGAATGTCCTCCCCGCTGGGCAGGCCAGGGGTCTGCATCTTGTCATCAGCATCGTCGTCATCATAATCGTCTTTGTCGCCTGGATGTTAAAAAAAAAAGAGAGAGAAAAGTCCTGCGAAGCCCAGCCAGATACACGAGAGAGCATGAAGGGGGGGGGAATGGGAGGGAGAGGGAGAGAGGGGGGAGAGAGGAGGAAGAGAGAGGGAGAGAGAGATGAGAGGAAGGGAGGGAGAGAGAGATGAGAAAGAGAGAGGGAGGGGGGTAGAGGAAGAGACGAGAAAGAGAGGAAGAGGGAGGGAGAGAGGGAGAGATGAGAGAGAGGGAGGGAGATGAGAAAGAGAGAGGGAGAGAGAATAGAGGGAGAGATGAGAGAGAGGGAGAGGGAGGGAGGGAGAGAGAGAGAGATGAGAAAGAGAGATGGAGAGGGGGTAGAGGAAGAGATGAGAAAGAGGAAGAGGGAGGGAGAGAGGGAGAGATGAGAGAGAGGGAGGGAGGGAGAGAGATGAGAAAGAGAGATGGAGAGGGGGTAGAGGAAGAGACGAAAAAGAGAGGAAGAGGGAGGGAGAGAGGGAGAGATGAGAGAGAGGGAGGGAGGGAGATGAGAAAGAGAGAGGGAGAGAGAATAGAGGGAGAGATGAGAGAGAGGGAGAGGGAGAGAGGGAGAGAGAGATGAGAAAGAGAGATGGAGAGGGGGTAGAGGAAGAGATGAGAAAGAGGAAGAGGGAGGGAGAGAGGGAGTGATGAGAGAGAGGGAGAGAGAGATGAGAAAGAGAGGGAGAGGGGGTAGAGGAAGAGACGAGAAAGAGAGGAAGAGGGAGGGAGAGAGGGAGAGATGAGAAAGAGAGAGGGAGAGAGAATAGAGGGAGAGATGAGAGAGAGGGAGAGAGAGATGAGAAAGAGAGGCGGAGAGGGGGTAGAGGAAGAGATAAGAAAGAGAGGAAAAGGGAGGGAGAGAGGGAGAGATGAGAGAGAGGGAGGGAGGGAGAGAGAGAGATGAGAAAGAGAGATGGAGAGGGGGTAGAGGAAGAGACGAGAAAGAGGGAGGGAGAGAGGGAGAGATGAGAGAGAGGGAGGGAGGGAGAGAGATGAGAAAGAGAGAGGGAGAGAGAATAGAGGGAGAGATGAGAGAGAGGGAGAGGGAGGGAGGGAGGGAGAGATGAGAAAGAGAGAGGGAGAGGGGGTAGAGGAAGAGATGAGAAAGAGGGAGGGAGGGAGGGAGAGATGAGAGAGAGGGAGAGGGAGGTGAGAAAGAGAGGGAGAGGGAGGGAGGGAGAGGGAGATGAGAAAGAGAGGGAGAGGGGGGTAGAGGAAGAGACGAGAAAGAGAGGAAGAGGGAGGGAGAGAGGGAGAGATGAGAAAGAGAGAGGGAGAGAGAATAGAGGGAGAGATGAGAGAGAGGGAGAGAGAGGTGAGAAAGAGAGGCGGAGAGGGGGGTAGAGGAAGAGATAAGAAAGAGAGGAAAAGGGAGGGGGAGAGAGAGATGAGAAAAAGACAGGGAGAGGGAGAGAGAGATGAGAAAGAGAGGCGGAGAGGGGGTAGAGGAAGAGACGAGAAAGAGAGGAAAAGGGAGGGAGAGAGGGAGAGATGAGAGAGAGGGAGGGGGAGAGAGAGATGAGAAAAAGAGATGGAGAGGAAGGGAGAGATGAGAAAGAGAAAGGGAAATAGGGAGAGAGAGATGAGAAAGAGAGGGAGAGGGAGGGAGAGATGAGAAAAAGGGAGGGAGGGAGGGAGGGAGGGAGGGAGAGAAAGAACGTGGACGGGGCAAGACAACTTCTCCAGTCCCAGCCAGGAGGACGTGACCCTCCCGAGAATGAATGAAATGAGACTCCTGGGGTCTCCTCAAAGGGAAGCCTGAGACACCCTCCCTGGCGGGGCTTCCCGCGAGATTTCCCAGGCTCCAAACCAGCGCTGCCCCTTACCCATGGGGGTGTTGCTTCGAGGGGAAGAAGGCAAGGTCACGTGTCTCCTCTTGTTCCTGGGCCTCAGCACCCGGATCAGCGCTTGCTTGCAAGAGAAGCTCACAGCCGGATCCTGGAAGGCAAAGGGGCAAATCAAAAGTGTGTTTGGGGGAGAAGTGGGGGTGAGGTGGGGGCAACGGCCTGGGGGGGGGGCGGGAGGGGCAGGAACGAACTCTCAAGGGACTCAAAGCTTCAGGTCCTCTGCCCCAAAAGCTCAGAGTTGCAGCCCTCCAGAGGAATCTTCTAGCCGCATTCACACGCCGTTCAGACCTAGCTGAACTTAGGTTTGTTCATGGATGCAGCCTAAGAAGCTAGCCCCTCTTCCCTGCCTGGACAACAAGAGGGCAAACGGGAAGGAGTGAGCCGCCGCGGTCCCGTCCGGCTCAGACTGGCGCTTTCCGGCTGGGGATTATGGGAGCCGAGACCCAGCAGGAATCCGGGCCATGCAGCCACAGGAGTGTTTGACTAGCAGAGGCCGCCCCGAGTTCTCAGAGCCTTTTGCCTCCCCTCTTTTGGTTGCTCCAGGAGGAGGAGGAGGAGGAGCAGACGGCCCTTCCTACCCTCTCCTCCTTACCAGGCTGCCAACTTCTACCGTGTTTGGATGCTCCCTGCCACAGCCAACCAACAGCCGAGGGTGCAAGAGACAAGCCAGGCCTCTCCTGCTGCTCCCTCTGGGGTCCTCGGTCGGCCTTCCCTGCTGAGTGGGGCACACTCTGCCCTTCTACGAAGACACGCGGAGCATGGCCTGGTCGCTTGGGAACGGGCCCCCAGACCAGCCATGAAACAACGTACCGGGCACAGCAACATCTGCATGTAGATTTTGGAGGCGACGTTGATGCAGTCCAGTTCGCAGATACAATATCCATGGAGGATGTCTATGAGGGCGTTGACAGTGGCCTCGACGTGGGTCAGCCCTGCGGCACAGAGGGGGAGGGGGAGGAGAGCTCAGGGAAAGTGGGGATCCTGTATGCGGCGGCCAGGTGCCCTTTCTGCTCCAGGGGAGGGAGGGGAGGGAGGAAGGAGGGAGAGAAAGAGAGAGAGAAAGAGAGAGAGAGAAAGGAAGAAAGGAGAAAAGAAAGAAAGAAAGAAAGAAAGAAAGAAAGAAAGAAAGAAAGAAAGAAAGAAAGAAAGAAAGAAAGAAAGAAGGAGGAAAAGGAAGGAGGGTGGGTGAGAGAGAAAGAAAGAGAGAGAAAAGGAAGGAAGGAAGAAGGCGGGAGAGAGAAAGAGAAAGACAGAAAGGAAGAGAGAGAGAAAGAAAGAAAGAGAGCAAGAAAGAAAGAGAGCAAGAAAGAAAGAAAGAAAGAAAGAAAGAAAGAAAGAAAGAAAGAAAGAAAGAAAGAAAGAAAGAAAGAAAGAAAGAAAGAAAGAAAGAAGGCGGGAGAGAGGGAGAGAGAAAGAGAAAGACAGAGACAGACAGAAAGAAAGAAAGGAGAGGGAGGGAGGGAAGGAAGGAAGGAAGGAGGGAAGGAAGGAAGGAAGGCGGGAGAGAGAAAGAGAAAGACAGAAAGACAGAAAGAAAGAGAGAGAGAAAGCGAGAGAGAGAGAGAAAGAAAGAAAGAAGGCGGGAGAGAGAAAGAGAAAGAAAGACAGAGACAGACAGAAAGAAAGAAAAAGAGAGAGAGAAAGAGAGAAAGAAAGAAAGAAAGAAAGAAAGAAAGAAAGAAAGAAGGCGGGAGAGAGGGAGAGAGAAAGAGAAAGAAAGACAGAGACAGACAGAAAGAAAGAAAAAGAGAGAGAGAAAGAGAGAAAGAGAGAAAGAAGGCGGGAGAGAGGGAGAGAGAAAGAAAGTCAGAGACAGAGAGAAATGAGAGGGAGGAAGGGAAGGAAGGAAGGAAGGAGGGAGGGGGCTGTTAAGAGGAGCTTGGAGGAGAGAGTCCATTACAGGGTCCAGAGATAGAAGGCAGCATGAACAGTTCAGTTGGCCAAATATTTTGTGCGCGAAGCCACAAGCAAGAGGCCGTGTGCCTGGCATGGAACACTCTCTCTGCACGGCTGCTGCCGCCCTGGTAGCCATGTCTGATCCCCGCTCGAGAAAGATGGCACCCACCTGGCAAGCAAGCAGGCGCCAGGAAGGCGTTCTTGGGTTTTGAGGCGTGAAGTTTCCAGAAATGGTTGACCAGCTGGGTAATAAAACTGCACCCTTCCCCTCCTTCGGGGGCCTTCGCGGCCTCCTGCCCTTCTTCGATGCTTTCTGAAAGTTTAAGGAAAGGCCTTTTTGCTGAGCAGATGGAAGCCCACCCCACTCCAAGCCCTCAAACCCCCACCCTGTTCTCAAAAGAGGAGGGGGGAGAAAGCTGGGCGCGTGGGGATTTGTGTGCGAGGAGAGGAAGGAGTTTTGCCCTACCTGTTTCCGGAGATGGAAACTTCGACTCCGTGAAATGGACCAGGTTATTCGGCCGCATGATGGCGATGGAGCGGGCCGTGATGACCAGTCTCTGAAAGACCTCCGGTTCCAGATCCTTCCCTTCTTTGTTCGAAGTGGTGAGGTACTGGATGGCTTTGCTCAACAGGGCCTGATCCTGTGTGCCGAAGGAAAGGGCTGAATCAGACTCCCCTTCCTCACAATTACCCGAAGCCACAAGACAAGCAGGGGTTCTGTCAAGGCTGACTCCCAACGCACCTCTACTCCCAACTTAACGACAGAAACGAAAGTGGCGGGTGGGGGGAAGAGGGGAATGCTTGGAATGTACTGGGAGCTGGGAGGGAGGCGAGGAATGTATGGGAGCCGTTGGCAGCCTGAGAAAATCCTGACACTTCAAGGCCCTGCGATTGGATAATGGGTGGCCCACGTGGGGAATAGCAGGGATTAACTGTGCTGTTTTTCGCGCGAAAACCTCAGAGCTGGCTTTGCTTCTTCTGCGTCTGTATGCATCTATCAGTAAATGTCTATGGACGTTCTCAGTCATCCAGGTCAGGGCTGTGCCACGGGTGCTTTTTCAAGAGGCAACTTCAGAGCTGAAGACGCTTCTTGGATGAGAAGCGAAATGTCTTCAAAGAAAATCCAGAAAGTCCAGTTGCACATGGAAACTGAGGCAAGACTTCGCTGAGAGTCTTCCGAATTCCCCTGGGGCTCCGCAGGGTGGCGAACGGAGGGATCCGGGAAGCTGCCTCGGAAAGGAAACTGGCTCGCTCACCTTGTGGTTGTGGTAAGCGGAGCGGCTGGCGTGGAGGCTGGCCAGGAGGCTCTTGGTCTGCTGCTGGACGCTGGAAGGGGCCGGCGTGGACAGCAGCATGGTGGCCAACTCCTGAGTGGCAGCCTTGGTCTTCTCCTGAGGGAAGACGATCTCAAGTCAGACGGTGCTCGCTCTGGGGATTGGAAAGGCGCCCACCCACCCACCCACCCACCCACGAGAAGGGAGAATGCCACAGCCTGCTCAGACCCAGGGGGCTGCCTTTCTGAATCTTAATTCGGATGGAGGACAGGGAGGCTCATTTCCGGACAAATCTCTGCTTCAGCACAGCAGTCTGAGAAGTCAGGATCCGTAAAGCTCCTCTGATCAGGGCTTCGAGGCGTCACCGTTCTCTTCCCCAATCTCCCCACAAACCCCCACCCCCACCGCAAAGGGACTTGCCTTCTCGTTGACTGGCCCGACGGCAAACCAACTTTCCAGGGCTTCCAAAGAACTCACTACTAGCCTGCAGGAGGAAAGACAAGGAGGAAAGTTTGGTCAGAAAAGGCTCGACACGAGAGCCCCCTCACCCCCTGATGGCTTAGAAAGAAGGTGGGGAGCAGCTGGGGATGCCAAACCCTTTGCTCTCCCCCCCCCTCCCCCCAGCGCAGAGAAAAGAATCAAAGCAAAAGAAAGAGCTGCTACAGGCACCATGCAAGTCTACGGCAATCTGGCTGGTGTTCGGAAAAACTCAGGGCTGTTTTAGGGTGCATCTCTGACCGGGTCACACCCCTCTAGTTCCTGATAGGGTGATAGCGGTGACGATGAGTTACTTTCAGGAAGCTTGTTTGATTCAAAGAAAACACAAAAGCCTGTATGCCTGCGGATATATTACATCAACAGCGTCCCCACTATCTATTAATGGGCCTATCTTGTTCTGAATAAATCCAGGCTGACTTACCGTATCTTTCGGTCTATAAGACGCACTTTTCTCCCCCCAAAAAGTGGGTGGGAAATTTTAGCCCGTTCTAGGCAGCGGCGATAGACGGCGGCGGCGATCCCCACCACCTGGAACGGGTCAAAAACAGGACGCGCGGAGGGTGAAAATGGGGTGCGCGGAAGCCAAAAATGGGGTACGCGGAGGCGGTGGTGATCCCCGCAGCCTGGAACAGCTGATCGTCGGTATTCCAGGAGGCCGATCCAACCGCTAATCAGCTGCTCGTGCTAAATCAGGCTGTGCTGAAGCTGACCAGGCTGTTTGCTGCAAGGAGGCAAATTGCTCGGAGGCAGAGATATTTTTTTTCCTTGTTTTCTTCCCCAAAAGCTAGGTGCGTCTTATGGACCGGAGCGTCTTATAGTTCGAAAAAATACGGTAATTATGCATGATAGGCGAGAGAGCTACGCAATGATTCTGGATGAGCTACTCCAAAGTCTTCCAAAGGTTCAGGCTGGTAAGTCTGTAGTTCTCTGGATTCCACTTTTGCGCAGGGGGGTAAAGGTACCTACAACAATCTAGGTCTCATTTGCCCTTCCGCTTATTGTCCCAAACGTGCTTTTTCAAAAGGCAACTGGACTTTCTTGGGGGTTTTTTTTCCCCCTTGAAAATGTTTTGCTTCTCATCCAAGGAGCTTCTTCAGTTCTGAGTTAACGAAGATGTGTTTAACTCGGATGAGAAGCGAAACGTTTTCAAGGATAAAAACCAAGGAAGTCCAGCTGCCTTTTGAAAAAGCACCTTTGGGACAACCACGACCTGGATGGTGGAGAATCTCTGTAGACATTAGCAATAGCACTTAGACTTATATACCGCTTCATAGTGCTTTACAGCCCTCTCTAAGCGGTTTACAGAGTTCAGCATATTGCCCCCAACAATCTGGGTCCTCATTTTACCGACCTCAGAAGGATGGAAGGCTGAGTCAACCTTGAGCTTATTTAACGCAGATCTCTCTTCTCTGCCACATCATCGTTCATTTAGGCTGCTGAGAGGAATGGGGTTGTTGTCTTTTTAAAGAATACAACAGTTGAGTCTCCTCCTTTGGAACGGTTTCTTTTCCTTTGGAACAATTGTTGTGTCTTTTATCTACAACATTCCAATTTTGAGCTAATCCCTTCCGGTCTTCATTATACGTACCAACCAGGAAAGAGCACCCCAAAAGAGGGAAAGCCAGAAAAAAGAAAGAAAGAAAGCCGGAACAGACCCAACAAGAAGTTCAGTGAATTCCCCTGTTTCAAGATGCTCAAACCTTCCATCATCTAGCAGGCGTCTGAAAAACAACTTACAAAAAAGGGAATCTCCTTCTAAGTTAGAAAAACCCAGGAAGGATGTGAGCCAGTGAAACAGAGCTAGCATGTCCCTCGGGGGACTTCCTTCACACAACGTGCAGGAAAGCTCCGGGTTCATTCCACCTCACCCTTCTCAAAAGCTGGTTAAGCTCTGCCCTTCTTTTTTTTCCTTTTTTTTAGCCTAGACTGCAGGCAACAGTTAGACAGGAGCCGAGAGAACCAGAGGGAAGCCAAGGGGGAAAAAATGAACGGCTGAAGTTTTTTTTCTTTCTTTTTTTTCTTTTTTCTTTTTTGCTGACTTAATCTGCCATGCAAGGGACCCTGTTATTAAGCAGCGCAGTGGAGATTAATAACCGACCGACCGGACGGACGTAGGACGTAAGAGAGAGAGAGAAAAAAAAACAGCCAAGAGGATGGAAGCCGTGAGCAGCCGTCTCTGTCACACAAAACCATTCGTACAGAGAGAGGCAGGATACTAACCGGTCCAGGGTGGTTAAGGATTCAGTGTCAGGACTTTGGGGGGAACGAAAGGAAAAAAGGGGGAGAAAAATAATATAGGTAGATATAAATGAAAAGATACGAAGCTCACAGAACCAGAATTGAGAAAAAACACATCCTAAGAGCAACTCAACAAAGGAAGGGAGTCGGCAAACTAAACGGAGCTGGGAATTGGGGGAAGAGAGGGAAGGGAGGCGTGTGGGCAAAGCCGGACCCAAATAAAAGTGATTCCGTGGAGAATGGCTCCAATTCCTTCATTCACAAAAGCAATGAAGACAAGCCTCTAGGCCAGGGGTGTCAAACTCAAGGCCCGCGGGCCAAAACCGGCCCACGGGGTGCTTAGATCTGGCCCACGGGGCTGCACTGGAAACAGTGTAGAACTGGCCCGCGGTGACTCTGCCAGCTAAAATGGAGGTTGGGAGGGCCGTGCACAGCCCTCCCGGGCTCCATTTTTGTTAGATAAGAATTACTCTCATCAGAGGCGAAATAGATCTTTTGATGAAACTCTGACATTATAAAAAGAAACCGCAGTTTAAATGCTAAAGTATAAAATATTTATTTCAGTACAAAAATAATAAATCACATCTTGGCTATAAAACAGGTCTTGCTTCTTACAGAAGCTGAAGAGAAAAGAAGGAACAAAAGAAAGGAATGTACACATGCGTACTAGGAACATATTAATCACGTGCTCAGGAATAAACCATTATATTTGATAGGGATGCATCTCTCCTGCATATACATGTAACAGGCAATATAAAATCACTGCCTGACAATTTTGGCCCGTGACAGCCTCCTGCAGCCACCTGCCAGCGAAAACGGAACCGGGGAGGCTGCGCGTGTCACGTAGTGAATATTGCCAGTTGTATGTCTATGAAGGGTGATGCATCCCTATCCTAATATTATGGTACATTCCAATGTGGGCAGAGCACGTGATGTGATCTTCTGCGCATGTGTGCGTTCCTGATTCTCCATTATTCTCTTTGACTTGACTCTTGACCGGAACGGTCGCATTTCCTTAGCAAGAAATGTAACTATTCAGAATTCATTGTTTTTGTACCGAAATAAATATTTTCTATTAGACCATTAATCTCGGCTTTATTTTCTAAATGTCTGAATTCCAAGAAAAGATCCAAGTCGCCTCTATGAGATTTATTCCCACCTTAACAGCGCGCGGCCCACCCGAGCTCCATTTTCGCTGGCGGAGGGCTGCAGGAGGCTGTCGGGGCCGAAAACGGAGCCCGGGCGGGCTGCATGCGGCCTCCCAGAGGTCTGTTTTTGCTGGCAGAGGACTGGAGGCTGTCGAGGCCGAAAACGGAGCCTCGATGAGTGACGTCAAGCTGGCCACGCTCCTGGCCCCCCAAGGTCAAACACAACCCTGATGCGGCCCTCAATGAAATCGAGTTTGACTCCCCTGCTCTAGGCCTAGGGCAGTGATGGCGGACCTTTTTTGGTCCGCGTGCCAAAAGGGAGGGGAAGCGCAGGGGGTTGCGCGCATGCGTGCCCACACCCATAATTCCATGCGCCCCCTTCCCACGCATGCGTGTGACCCCCCCTGCTCCCGGCACGTGATGGCACGCCCGTTTTTCGCTCTTCCCAGGCTTCAGAGCCTTTCTAGGAGCCTGGGGAGGGCGAAAATGGCCTTCCCCAACCCCCCGGAGGCCCTCCGGAGGCAGAAAATTTGCCAACTTCCAGTTGAACTTGAAGGCCCATTTTTTTTGCCCTCCCCAGGCTCCTAGAAAGGCTCTGGAGCTTGGGGAGAGCAAAAAACGGGCCTTCCCCAACCCCTCCGGAGGCTGAAAACAGTTTGTTTCCCGACTCCTAGTGGACCCAGAAGGCCCGAAAATCAGCTGGTTGGCGCACACATGCGCGCCAGACCTGAGCTTGTGTGCCCACTGATATGGCTCCGCGTGCGCCATAGGTTCGCCATCACGGGCCTAGGGGGAAGCTGTATAGGGGGCTGGAAGATACCGCCAATCCTAACAAACCTTGCTCAACAGGCCAACTTCTTACTGGTAGCCCCCAGGAGGCTGCAGGGACCCTACAGAAGTCTGAGGTCGGCTTCCTGGGAATTTGACCTCTTTCCCCGGCCTCTAATGATCCAGGACTGTATGGATTTTATAGCAACTGCTGAACCTTACGGGGCTCAGCCAGCTGAATTCTAATCAGTCGACAATTTCTTGGGAGGAAATTTCTTTTGGGCCTCACGATCCTTGTCAATGAGCGAGATTTCGTGGCCCGCGGTGCAAAACGGAGCCGACTGCAGAATTTCAGCTTGTAAACATTCAGCTTCCAAGAAAAAGCACAGACAGGCTCTCAACGTTGTCAATGGGGTCTAGAGGGCACCAGCTAAGGATGGCGCCAGAATCCCCCTTGGAGGGGAGATGGGTGGCACAGAAATTAAATAGAATAGAATGACTGAGCCGGAAGGGACCTTGGAGGTCTTCTAGTCCAGCCCCCTGCTCAAGCAAGAGAACCTATACTATTTGAGATAAGTGACTCTCTAGTCTCTTCTTAAAAACCTCCAGTGATGGAGCACCCACAATTTCCGGTGGCAAGCTGTTCCACTGGTTGATTGTCCTCACTGTTAGGAAGTTTCTCCTTAATTCCAGGTTGCTTCTCTCTTTGATTACCTTCCAACCATTATTTCTTGTCTTGCCCTCTGGTGCTTTGGAGAATAGTTTGACTCCCTCTTCTTTGTGGCAGCTCCTCAAATACTAGAATACTGCTATCGTGTCACCCCTAATTCTTCTTTTCTTTAGACTAGCCAGACCCAAAATCTGGACCCTTTCTTCATATGTTTTAGTCTCCAGGCCTTTGATCATCTTAGCTGCTCTTCTCTGAACTTTTTCGAAAGTCTCGACATTTTTTTTGTAGTATGGTGACCAAAATCGATTGCAGCGGGGAGTAGGGAATGTGGCAGACCCAATCCTCGACCCCAGGCACAAGCCATCGAAGATCACATCTGCCAGACAGATGCCAAGTCAGGTGCTCTGTATGACACTGGAATCCTGCAACGAGCTCTCTGCATCACAACCTTAGCGACAGAGAGAGAGAGAGAGAGAGAGAGAGACCCAGGAAAATCCGCTTCTGGATCACACTGAATTTTTGGAGCCCTGAAGTGCCACTAAGTCGTTGTGCTTTTTTTTTGCAAATCTCCAGCGGCATAGAGTTCCAAAACTGGTGCTGCTCAATGGAAGAAGGTGCGTGAGATGGACGACCCGGAAAGATACTTTCCAGAAACGTTGGAAAATTCTCACGGAAAGATGCATCTCCAGCACGTTGAATAGAAATTTTCCAAGACCCCAGGGACGACGGTTTTTGCACATGCAAAACGTGGAATAATTTGCACACGCAAGACAGAGATATTCTGCTTTGAAAAGAAACCCACTGGAGCTAAAGGGGGCCTCCACCTCAGCTCTGCACACGCCTTTTTCTTCTTAAATCGCTCCCTTCCTCTTTCCTTCTCTCCCCCTGCCCTTCCCATTAAACGCAAGAGCAAAACCCAGGCCAGCAAAATTCCTCCCGCATTGGAGCCTTTTCCTGACTCAGATTTCTGTGTCTCAAAACTGCCCTGGAGAACAAGCGGAAGAGGGAACGAACAGGGGAGGCTTAAAAAGCAAAGAGGGAACTTAAAGGGGAGGGAAGGGAGGGGGGGTCCTCAAAGGAGCTACAACCGGCAGGTGGACGGTGTATCCTCGACAGAGAGCAGGCCGAGCATAAACTGTCTGGCCCCCCGCGTCTCCAAAACACACGGGCAAAGACAGGATGAGAAAAGAGGTTGCAGGATTTGGAGGTTCGTAAAGCAGGGGTCCCCAACTGGGGCAATTTTTAAAGACTTGTGTATTTCAACTCCCAGAATTCTGGGAGTTGAAGTCCACAAGTCTTAAAAGTTGCCATGTTGGGCATTCCTCTGGTAAAGAATGCCCTGCACAGTTGGATGTGCTAGAATTGATTTCCAATATGGGCCATGGGAAGGGGATTCACAGAGAGGAGCAGAATTTAAAAACCAACCTTCGGCCCATCATTTACCTCTCCAAGACGGTGCCGCCCACGGCTGCAGGGGCCGCCGACTCCGTGTCTCCGGCCCCGTTCCCCTGGTTCAGATTTGGGGGGCAGACGCTGCTCACGGACGCCGTCGGGAAGTCTTCCGGGGGTTCGTCCGGCCAGCCAAACTGCTCCTTGGTCTTGCCGTAGATCTTGACGGCGTCCAGCATGGTGACTCCGGCAGGGTCCACAGAGGCCCCGACTGCAAATTGGGAAAGGAAGGGAGGTGGGGGTCAATCTGCCACTGAGCACCCCACCCCCCTCAGCCCGTGGCAAATGGCAATAAGAATATTTGGGGGTGTAGTGAGAAATAGGGAGAGGGGAATGACAGGTTGACGAAGATCAGGGAAGCAAGAAACCAGTTTGTGCCAGCCCTCAAAGACACGCACCCCGAGACTGGAATGTGGATGTGGCCCCAAACATCTCAGAGATTCTCACAATACCTAAAGGGCTCTTCCCTGGAGGAAGACAAACTGGTCATGGGGGGGAGGGCTGGGATGGGGGGGGACAATCTGTAACCTTTTCGCGCAGAAAATCTAGTTCTAGCCTGACTTTACTGCAGCCAGCAGCCTTTACGAAAAGAGCCTATCAGTTCGGCCCACTGGAGTCGAGGGTCTTTCTTTCCTAAGGGACCTGGCTGGGGCAGGACTGACACTGGTATCCGCAAAGACAACAAAAATCAGGGCTCTCACTGAAAATGGTCAGCTTCTTGTCGGCCTGCAGGGCTTCCTCGCGAGTAAAGGGGAAATCGAACCACCGGGGGCGGCTGAGGTTGAGCTGCAAGGTGCGGCCGAAGACTTCCAGGTAGGAAGGAGCTCTCTCGATGGCTTGTGTCCCGATCTGGACCCTCATGCCGGTCATCACCATGGTGCTGTTGTTGTTGGTCACCTCGAGGGTGAAGCCCCCGGGCTACCGAGAAAAAGGACAGGCATGGGTCAAGAGGCAGGAAAGGCCAGGGGCTCGACCTCTCCTCCCGCCGGCAGCCAAGGGGCTTCCTCGCCATCGCTGACTCCTGCCAGGTCCTACCTTGGTGTTGGCCACATACATGCCGGTGGAGTTGAGACGGTGCTTGATCTGCTGGGCATTGTAGACCTGCAGGAGGTCGTTGCCCCCAAACTCCACGTCTGTCAGCTGCTGGTTGTGTTCAAAGAAGTCAATGGGGAAGTTCACCTGGGTGGAGCTGCGCGCGGCTGGAGGGAAAGGGCAGCGACAGAAAGGGACGTCAGCGGGTCATCGAGCAGAGGGTGAAACTGGGGGAGCAGCTGTGGTTGCTCTGGGAAGCCTTTCCGGGAATTCAGACCTCCCCTCTTCCCAGGTCAAGTCTCTGCCATGCAACAATCCCGGTTTATAACATAACGAGAGGCCTGTCTTTCTCCAGGTCCTTCCTCCCTCATTACTCTCACTGCCTTCCCTATCCTTAGTTTTGGACTGTAAGGTCCTTGAGAGCAAAAGGACGGGCCGATAGGAAACATAAAACATGAAAACCATATGATGTTTGATATAAATAGTGGTGACCAGAGAATTCTCATACAAGGGAGACAAGTAATGTGACAGAGGAAAAGGGAGAGAGGAAAGAGAGGAGGAGGGAAGAAAAGGGAGGGCGGGAGGGGGGGGAGGAAAGAGAGAGGAGGAGGGAGGAAAAAGGAGAGAGGGAAGGGAGAGGAGGAGGGAGGAAAAGAGAGAGAGGAAAGAGAGGAGGGAAGAAAAGGGAGGGAGGGGGGAAAGAGAGAGGAGGAGGGAGGAAAAGGGAGAGAGGGAAGGGTGAGGAGGAGGGAGGAAAAGGGAGAGAGGAAAGAGAGGAGGAGGGAAGAAAAGGGAGCGAGGGAGGGAGTGGGAGGGAGGAGAGAGAGGAGGGAGGAAAAGGGAGAGAGGGAAGGGAGAGAAGGAGGGAAGAAAAGGGGGAGGGGGAGGGAGGAGAGAGAGGAGGAGGGAGGAAAAGGGAAAGAGGGAAGGGAGAGGAGGAGGGAGGAAAAGGGAGAGAGGAAGAGAGGAGGGAAGAAAAGGGGGAGGGGGAGGGAGGAGAGAGAGGAGGAGGGAGGAAAAGGGAGAGAGGGAAGGGAGAGGAGGAGGGAGGAAAAGGGAGAGAGGAAAGAGAGGAGGAGGGAAGAAAAGGGGGAGGGGGAGGGAGGAGAGAGAGGAGGAGGGAGGAAAAGGGAGAGAGGGAAGGGAGAGGAGGAGGGAGGAAAAGAGAGAGAGGAAAGAGAGGAGGGAAGAAAAGGGAGGGAGGGGGGAAAGAGAGAGGAGGAGGGAGGAAAAGGGAGAGAGGGAAGGGTGAGGAGGAGGGAGGAAAACGGAGAGAGGAAAGAGAGGAGGAGGGAAGAAAAGGGAGCGAGGGAGGGAGGGGGAGGGAGGAGAGGAGGGAGGAAAAGGGAGAGAGGGAAGGGAGAGGAGGAGGGAGGAAAAGGGAGAGAGGAAAGAGAGGAGGAGGGAAGAAAAGGGGGAGGGGGAGGGAGGAGAGAGAGGAGGAGGGAGGAAAAGGGAGAGAGGGAAGGGAGAGGAGGAGGGAGGAAAAGGGAGAGAGGAAGAGAGGAGGAGGGAGGAAAAGGGAGGGAGGGAGGGGGGAGGGAGGAAAGAGAGGAGGAGGGAGGAAAAGGGAGAGAGGGAAGGGAGAAGAGGAAGAGGAAAGAAGAGGAAGAGAAGGAAAAGGGAAGGAGGGCGGAGGGAGGGAGGAGAGAGGAGTAGGGAAGAAAAAGGAGGGAAGGAGGAAAAAGGAAGGAAGGAGGCAAGAGGAGGAAGGGGAAGAGAAAGGAAGAGAAGGGAGGAGGAGGAAGGGGAAGAGGAGGGAGAAGAGAGAAGGAAGAAGAGGAAGGATGATGTGGAAGAGGAAAAGGAGGAGAGGAGGAGGAAATAGGACGAAGAAGAGGATAAGAGAAGGAGAGACAAAGGATGCAGGAGGAAGAAGGCTAAGGGAAGGAGAGAGGGAGAAAGGAGAAAAGAAGAAAAAGGAGGGATAGAGAGAGGGAGGGAGGGAAGGAAGAAGGGGAGAGGAGGAGGAACAGAAGGGAGGGAGGGAGAGAGAGGAAGGAGGGAGCAAAAGGGAGGGATAGAGGGAAGGAGGAAGAAGAGGAGGAGAAACCACCTTCTGGCTAAAGTCCAACCTGCCCTCGCCGCGACTTACGGATGGCTGCCGCTTTGCGTTTGCGGACGGGCTTCATGATGCTGACCACGCTGCTGGGCTGCAGGGAGGGCTGGAGCCAGTGGGAGGTGTTCTCCACGTTGGCCATGTAGATCCGCAGGCTGCCGTCCTCGCAGAGGAGGATCATGGTCGTCCGCTGCTGCTCGTTGCAGGCCGTGTGCCGGATGGCCACCATGTCTTGGATCTAAGCACAGGGAGGGGACCAAGGTTGACGCCGTGTGTGTGTGTGTGTGTGTGTGTGTGGGTGCGCGCGCGCTTGAGAGCCCCTCCCTCGTTGGCTCACCTTCCGAACCAACCTCCGAAAGGCCGGTCTGCCGAACTCACCTTGGCTTTAGCCGGCAAGGTCTTGATCTCTTGGATCAGGAAAGTGTCGGGCTTCACCATCATGACGAGAGGGACGCCGGTGGTCTGTTGGACGCAGCACAAGAGGCCGGGGTGGTTCATGACTTCGGACCACTGGCAGAGGGCCGGGGAGGTCTTGCTGCCCCCGTTAGAGCTGCAAGAAAGGAGGGATTAAGCGAGAGCGACAAGCCATTTTTGCTTAGGCTCCCAGCGGAGACAGGGAAGGCCTGAAAAGGAATACAGGGAGTCCTCGAATTACCACGGTTCGTTTAGCCACCGTTCCAAGTTACAACGGCACTGGGAAAAAACCCTGACCTAGGACCGTTTTTCACATTTACAACCTTTGCAGCCTCCCCATGATCCAAATGCAGACGCTCGGCAACCAGTTCGTATTTATGACGGCGGCAACGTCCTAGAATCACGGGATCCCCCGCCCCCTTTTGTGACCTTCTTACGACCAAAGGCAACGGGGAAGCCAGATCCACTTAACGACCGGGTTACTAACTTATCACTGCGGCGATTCGCTTTAACAACTGAGGCAAGAAAGGTTGCAAAAATGGGACTAACAAAGGCCTCCCTTAGCGACCGAAATTTGGGGCTCAGTTGTGGTTGCGAAGTCGAGGGCTACCTGTACAAGACCTCCCCAAAGCGGAAGAAATTCAGAGGCGAGACCCTGCCCCCTCCCAAATTCTCCCTGGCTTTTCTCCATCTCTCCCGACTCGCAGGGGGGAGGGAGGGAGGGAGGGGGAGAGAGAAGTTCTCACCTCTTGATGTTGATGGGAAAGAGGTGCAAGACCTCCAAGGTAGCTCGGCTGATGGTGGCTGCAAAGGACTTCCCCTGGCAGTAGCTGAAGAAAAGCATCTGCAGGACGTGGGAGTAGTAGACGGACACTCCGCCCCCAGCCACCTGGCCATTGCTGTCCTGCCAGGGAAACAAAGGCAGAGGAGGTCACAGGTGGGCTTCCCCCCAAAACCGTACCTGACTCTAAAGTGTCCGCGAAGATTCTCCATTCTCCTGGTATACATGTATATTTATTTATTTACTTATTTACATTTCTATGCCGCCCCACTCCCGAAGGACTCGGGGCGGCTCACATCAGAAAGAAACATAAACAACAGGATAAAAAAAGATAAAATCACAATTAAAAATACATTATAATCATCCTAGCATTCATGGGCTGACCTCATCTGAATTGTACTGAGGTCAATGGTCCCAAGCCTGTCGGAAGAGCCAGGTTTTCAAGGCTTTGCTGAAGGCCAGAAGGGTGGGGGTGATACGAATCTCAGAAGGCAGTTGGTTCCAGAGAGTGGGTGCCGTTACAAAGAAGGCCCTCCCTCGAGGGCCCACCAGCCGATACTGTTTAGCTGACGGGACCTGGAGGAGACCGACTCTGTGTGCTCTAATTGGCCGTTGGGAAGCATGTGGTAGCCGACGGTCTCGTAAGTAACCAAGCCCCCGTCGGGAGCTTGACTCTGCGGGGGAAGACGAGCTGGAACCTGAGCCCGCAGAGATTGAGGGGGCGGCTTCGTTGTCTTCGGAAGAAAATGGGGAAGGCCAGGGACTTTCAGGATTAGGACAGCTTGTAGACAGGGAGGAACAGGGGCAGGATGAATATGAAAGAGAGAACTCAGGCGAGGGGCAAGGACCACCCGCTCCTGATCCAAGGGCTTGGAGAGTGGAGAGAAGGTGTGAACGGCGCAGACTGAGCAGGCTACTCAGGAGGAGAGCGCCCCGCCCATCTTCACAAGGCACACCTGGGGAATGAGACTTAAGGAGACGCTGTGGGGAGGGGCAATTGTCGAAAACGAACGCTGAGTTCCTGAAGTTTTGCGTGCCGAAAGTTTGAACTTTCCAAGAGTCCTTGCATTCCTTCTGGCTTTCTGGAGTAATTACCTGGATCTTTTGCTTCCTGAGCTCCTTGATTTGCCAAATAAATTTGGATTTATTGTAATGCAGCTTTGGTGCAAACAGCGCTGGGCTGGACAAATTGCAGCCAGAGGTTGCTTGAGATTTATGTGGGAAGTTTGTTATCACTCTGCTCTGAGACTTGCCAGAAACGTGGGAGCGTTTGGGGAAATTTGGAGCAATAAAGGAGTGGTGTGAACTGCCAGCTGCCTGTTGTTCTGACCTAGGCTTCCCCAGTAGCACGAAGCCGAGTCCTCGTCCCGATAAACCTCTTTTATTTAATTTACGGTGAATTCCTCTCCAGCAAAGTCTTTCAAGATAGTTCCCAATTACCGACCTTTATCAAGCTTGGAGAGTGGCCAGGCCATTATCTTTCAGACACCGCAAAAGTTGGCAAGAATGCAGAAATGAACTAATTGTCTCCTGCAAACTTCACTCCTCTTTCACTCTTCTTTTATTCTCTCTGGGAGGGGCCATTCATTGTCCACCTGTGGCCTTACTCCCAAGTCGACCCTTGTTCTTCAGCTGTTCTCTGCGTCTGGCAACTCTGCGCATGCACACACTGGGAATGGGCTCCAGCTGTTTGTCTCCCTCACTGCTGTCGGACTCCAAAGGCAACTGATAGCTATCAGACTACCCTGGCCCCATCTCTGCCTCCAACGCAGAGCCTTCCCCAGACTCCAGGACTGGCCCATGTTCCTCCCCAACCTCCTCACTGCCCGAATCTGCTGCCAGTTCCTCTGGCCGCTGGCGGGCCACAACACCTGTGTTATCTCTGTGCCGTGCCCTGGGTCATCACAATTGATTAGCCTATAGACCCGTGATGGCGAACCTATGGCACGGGTGCCACAAGTGCACGCGGAGCCATGTCAGTGGGCACGCGAGCTCAGGTCCGGCGCGTATGTGCACACCGGCCAGCTGATTTTCGGGCCTTCTGGGCCCACTGGGAGTCAGGAAACAGGCTGTTTCCAGCCTCCAGAGGGGGTGGGGAAGGCCGTTTTTGCCCTCCCCAGGCTCCTAGAAGCCCGGAGAGAGCAAAAAATGGGCGTGCCATTGCATGCTGGGAGTGGGGGGGTCATATGCGCATGCGTGTGGGTGCATGGAATTATGGGTGTGGGCACACATACACGTGATTCCACGTATCCCCCCCCCCTTTTTGGCACGCGAACCAAAAAAGGTTCGCCATCACTGCTATAGGCCATATCAACGTACACATATTACCAATAAAGGTCATAGCTGTATCAAAAATTATTTTTATTTTGAAAAGGCAACTGGATGGATTTTGAAGAAAAACAAAGACGTTTCGCTTTCTATCCTGGAAGCTTCATCGGTTTCTATAGGAAGCTGTGGGGAGATGGAAGGAGGGTCCTCCTGTCTCCCGCAGCTTCCTGTAGAAACCGATGAAGTTTAGAGGATAGGAAGTGAAACTTCTCGTTCTTCCTCAAAATCCACCCAGTTGCCTTTTCAAAATATAAACTACTTTTGACACAAAGGGGGTCTCTGCGAATCGAGTGAAGCCCCGTTTTTAAATGGGGAGGGAGAGTTTCCGGACAGCGACGGTGGCCACGTTGAGGGAGGAGGCTGAACGCAGGGCGGGATACCTTCAGGTCCTCGTGGGTGACTTCGAGGACGTTGGTGACGTAGAAAGGGCCGTGCTGGGCGCTGCTGGCCTCCTCCATGAGCTGCAAGTAGATGTAGCCCGCGGAGGACATGATGACCACAATGTTCTTGCTCTCTTCGTTGAAGAGGAAGGTGATGTCCCGGATTTTGGAGCTGGGCAGCAGGAAGTAGAAGGTGGGACTCAAGGCGTCCACCGAAAGGTCGTAGATCTGTGCGAGGCAGAAGGAAAAGGGAAGACTTTGAGGGGGGAGGGAAGACCAGAGAGGCGCCCTCCCGCCTGGCCACCAAAGAGGGTTCTGGCATCTTCAGCCCTCATCGGCATCCTGCCATTAATAGCGAGGAGGGAATGGGGGGAGCAAGGGGAACAAATGGACAATAAACATGTGCTAAGATAGCGCTGGGGGGGGGGGGGAGAAGGTCAGTTGAGGAAGACCAGGGATGCTTTGAACCAGTTCGCGCCAGTCTTCAAGGACACTGAGAAGACTTCCGGTTTGGAGCGCTTCATCGCGGACGTCCCCTTGTCGGACGCCTTTCCGTTCTTCGTTAAAAGCCGCCAGAACAGCTGTCTGGCGGCTTTGAAATCTCTTCCCCGGGCAAAGGGGAGAGATGAGAGCCTGACAGGTGGGGTAGAGCCCCCCCAGCGCCCTAGGAGCCATCTGGTAGGGCGCGAAGGGAGAGCTCCCCATGCAGCCTGTCTCCAGCTCCGAAGATCAGGAAACCTCTGCCTTTGCGGAGCTAGATGTCGTGACCAGCCGCTGCTTCAAGAATGGGATTTATAATTATATTTAAACTACAGAAGCAGACAGAGAGAAACAGGCGTGAGATGGGCAAGTACTGAAACCTCTTTTTTCTCTTTTTTTCAACTCCTGGGCAAGCTTTCACTTCGGCAAGGGAACAAAGAAAACAAAGTAACAACATGGCGATTGAGAAGTGAAAGTGACTTTCGTTTTCCCAGAGGCTTTTTTTTTTCTTTCTTTCTTTCTTATGGAAACTTTCAATTTGGAAAAATGGTTTTTTTTTCCCTCTGTCTCCTAACCTTGGATTAAAGTTATAATTGAAAAACTTTCAATAATAAAAGACTACCTGATTTTTAAACTGGAAAGAACTTTAATCAGGCACCTGGCTTTCTTTCTTCTTTGTACTCTTTTGAAACACCATAATGGCTTCAAAATCTGGAAAGACTGTTCTGACTAAAAGAAATGACTACCCATCTGGATATATTTCTAAAATGCAACTTAATACTGAGTTAATACCTCCACAGCCTTTGACACCTGAAAATTTATTAAATAATTTAAAGATTATGAAACATGAACTTACTCTGGAATTTAATCAGAAAATAAGTGAGATAGACAAAAAAATGCAGGCTGCTTTGAAGAATATGAATCAACAACTCAGATTTGATGTGTTAGAGGTTTGCAAAGGTTTAGCAACAAATATTGAAGTTTTGGCAGAACGTATTGAAACAAATAAACAAGCTTTGGCAATCTCGGTGAATTACATAGATAAAATCCAAAATGATATTGCAAATTTTGAAAAAGAGGTCTTGATGACACAGTTCAGGTCCATGGAAGTTGCTATAAGGGTCAGAGGTTTGCAAGAAGGACTATATGAAAATTTAAAAGGAAGGATGGTTGATGTATTGGATCAGGTGTCTGGAATTTCTAAAGTGGAATTGGCTACACAAATCGATAAAATATACAGAATCAATTCGTGGTATGCTAAACAAAAGCATTTACCAAGGGACATTGTCATATATTTTACCACAAGAGCTTTACGGAATAGAATTATACAAGCAACGTTTAACAATAATCTCATGGTGAATGGTCAGGAACTAAAGATTTGGAAAGAAATCCCCTCTAAAATGCTTAAAGCCAGAAAAAGCTATACTTTTTTGATTGATGAATTTAAGAGATTAAATTTACAATATAAATGGGAAGCGCCAGTTGGAGTTGCAGTGAAATTTTCTGGAAAAAGATACCGGCTCAACACGATAAAAAAAGCTACTGAATTTTATGTCAATGTTTTAAAGGCTGATATATCCAAGATTCCAGAGGAAGGATGTATGAAAATAAAAGAGGAGGAGGAGGGGAAGCCATCTTTGCTGGATCAAAAGGAAAGAGATTCAAAAACCCAAAAGGAGTGCCAGAACCAGACAGCTGGGGAGAAGGAGATGGAGGTTTGGGATCAGATGGGAGACGAGTCGACAAATTCGAATTTACTGAACTATTAAAAGATGAACTATCAAGATACAAAACGATGTGATGTTGAAATATATTGGACGGATGGAGATTAATATGATTGCATTTTTCCTTTTCCCTATTTAATGATTATCTATGCAATATTTAGCTAAGTTTTATATAATTTTGAGGTTACTTTTAATGTTAATAATATTAGATATATATAGTTTGTTGAAGATTTGTTCGTTTATTCCTTTTTTCTTTTTCTTTTTTTTGTTTATTGAAGTTAGTAAGTTAATTTAGAATAATATTATGTTATTAATATCGTGATGAAATTTAATATTTGATGATTACTTATGTAATATTTAGTTAAGTTTTAGCTTAGAGGTTATTTTTAATGTCAATAATATTACTTTAAGATTTTTGTATTTTATATTTAGTTATTATTTATATAACACTTACTTTGTATAAGATAGAGGATTGAAGGGAGGAGGTAGGAGGTTTGTTTGTTTGTATTGTTAAAGAGATTTCTCTTTCTCTCTTTTTCTTTTTTCTCTTTTTTGTATCTTTACTATTGTATATAAATGCGATATATTATTAGTGTATAATCTGGAGTTGAAGCTTTTTAAAAATAGTCTTCTTTTTTTTCCCTTTTTTTTCTTTTTATTAACAATTTAAATTTATTATTATGCCCTGTACTATCTCTGGGAAGTCCGGGGGGGGGAGGTGGGGAGGGAAGGGGGTGGGTTTGGGGGGGGGGAGAAAAAAAACAAAAATGTTTGTACTTTATATTTAATATTTTGTTACTACTTATGTAAGTCTGTACTAATAAAACTTTTTGAATTAAAAAAAAAAGGACACTGAGAAGCCGGAGAAGCTGGGAATGGAATGTCGATCGCTCCAAACACCAAATGTTCCCAAAACATTTAGACCTCTGCCCATTGGATGCATTGTACTGGTCAAGTGGGGAGCGACGGATTGACAGGGAAAGCCTGTACTCTTTCACGCGGGAGATTTAGTTCTAGCCTGACTTTACTGCTACCAGCGTCTTTTAGTAAAAGAGCCTATCACTTCATCCAAAGGGAGTCGAGGGTCTTTCTTTCTTCAGGGATCGGATTGAGGCAGGTCTGACACTGATCTTCGGTACTGAGCGGGTTCAAAGGCCCAAGGTTCTGACACGAGATCAGAGCAGAGGGAGAGGGACAGGAGGAGTCTAGTCGGCCTCCCCTCCAACCCTACCTTGACAAAGTCGGCAGTGACGATGGCCAGTTCCGTCTGGGATCCCGGAAGCCAGACTGCCTTTATGATGAAGTTGCCCGTGGCAAGCTGAGGGTGGAGCACCAAGTGATCCGAGACGGAGCCTGAACTGCTGAACGTGAGGACGTGGCAGTCCTGGAAAGGGGCAAGAGAGGGGACTTAACAGAGAAACACGTACAGGCAAGCGCATGGGTGAGAGAGAGAGAGACTGATGGTTTTCTATGTTTTGTTGAGGACACCATTGTGATGTGCTTTTCCGCAGTCAGTCAGTCACCCACCCACCCTGCTTGCAGAGAAGCAGAGAGTCCACAGCCAACCTGCTGTCTCTCTCCCTCTTTCTCTCTCCCTCCCTCTCTCTCTCTCTACCTTCAGCCCACAAACAGCCAGATAGTCCTCCTTGCAGGGGTTCCCCGTCAGGCTCAGGACCGTGAAGGGGACGGGCGCGGAGGCCAGGCGGGTCAGCGTCAACTTCCTCTTGCTGGAATCGGCTTGCTTCAGCAGCGCAGAGAGCTGCAGCACGGTGATCTGCGAAGGCAACAAGGAACACGGACATGGTGGTAGAGAATGACTACAAGCCAAGAAAGGGGGAGAAAAATTAAAATTGAAGTTCCCCCCCCTCCCCGAATCCTTGTTTCCACCCAAGACGTCTGCAGCAAACTCTGCCTCCAAGCGGCAAAGAACAGAAGAGTCGCCCAAATGGTGCTTGGCTCACTTTGAGGGCTGTCAAGTGGGAAAATTTTCATTGCCGTTCTGTATTTTATGAGCCGCGGTGGCGCAAGTGGTTAGAGGGCAGTACTGCGGGCTACTTCTGCTGCCTGCCAGCAACCTGCATTTTGGCAGATCGAATCTCACCAGGCTCAAGGTTGACTCAGTCTTCCATCCTTCTGAGGTCGGTAAAATGAGGACCCAGATTGTTGGGGGCAAGAGGCTGACTCTGTCAACCGCTTAGAAGGCTGTGAAGCACTGTTAAGCAGTTTATTATCTATCTATCTATCTATCTATCTATCTATCTATCTATCTATCTATCTATCTATCTATCTATCTATCTATCTATCTATCTCTATCATCTATCTATCTATCTATCTATCTATCTATCTATCTATCTATCTATCTATCTATCATCTATCTATCTATCTATCTATCTATCTATCTATTTATTATTTTGTTCATTCTTATAGGCTGCCCAACTCCCGCGGGACTCAGGGCGGCATACAGCATAAAAAGAACAATATAAGTCTAAGTGCTATAGCTTCCTTCCTTCCTTCCCTCCCTCCTTGTGGTTAGAATGCAGAATTGCAGGCTAACTCTGCCCACAGTCAGGAGTTCGATCATGACTGGCTCAAGGTTGACTTCCATCCTTCCGAGGTTGGTAAAATGAGGACCCAGATTGTTAGGGGAAAGAGGCTGACTCTGTAACCGCTTAGAGAGGGCTGTAAAAGCACTGTGAAGCGGTATATAAGTCTTTATTGCTACCTACCTACCTTCCTTCCTTCCCTTCCTTCCTTCCCTCCCTCCTTCCCAGTGGTTAGAATGCAGAATTGCAGGCTAACTCTGCCCACAGTCAGGAGTTCGATCCTGACTAGCTCAAGGTTGACTTCCATCCTTCCGAGGTTGGTAAAATGAGGACCCAGATTGTTGGGGGAAAGAGGCTGATTCTGTAACCGCTTAGAGAGGGCTGTAAAAGCACTGTGAAGCGATATATAAGTCTAAGGGCTATTGCTATTATGGACTGGTGCTAGTTAATAGCCTCTCTGGGTTAAACTACTGGATCAGAAATCTGTTTGACTTTCTACGCTGGAGATGGCCAGAGGTTTTAGGTTCTGCAGAGATCCTCTGCCTGCTTCTGGGGCAGATCCTCCGCCATCTCTCACCTTGCCCTTCTCGTGGCTGACTGCCAGGTGTTGGCGCCGTCCGTGAGGCGAGGAAAGCACGCACATGGCCACCCGCCGCAGGACGTGGGCGCTGATCAGCTGCCGGATGGTCTGGCCTTGGTCCCCGCTGTAGTTCATCCGGACGTTCTCAAAGGCACCTTCCTGAGAGCCCAGAGTCGGCACCTGGAGGGCAGGGCACAGGCAGGAAAGGAAGCTGACATGACAGAGCCTGGAATATTCACCTGGAATAATCTTATGTGACAATATCAGCCTGGAATATTGACTTCTGAAAGATGCCACTGCCGGGATCTGAGTCCAGACGAGAGGCCTTGCTCTGAAGAATGGAATGAAGGGGGCTTTTCTGCAGGTGGCCCCCATGAACTAGACCCCACTCTCCCAACCTGTGCTGGGGAGCTTCTGCCCATCTCACCATCAACTGGTCGGTCATTTCCACCGTCTTGTCCAAGGTGTGCAGCTGGTTCAGCGCCTGCTGGGCGCGGCTGCTGCTGCCCATCGCCGAGGCTTGCTGGAAGTTGATCTGGATGGCCTCCATCAGGAAGTTGAGCAGGTCGAGGACCAAAGAGGCGAAGGAGAAGTTCGCCTTGGGGGAGGCAAGGACAGGGAGGGGCTGAGAAGCCTTCCCCCAGAAGGGAGAGCTCCCTGGGCGCCCCGATTTGTCTCCCACACACGCACGACGCCAAACCTGGGCCTGCAGCTGCTCCCGACAACCTTCCACGTTCCTGCAGAGGCTGCTTTTCTTGGGCTTGTCCTCATCGCCCCCTCGGCCATCGCTGGCGGAGGACTTGGACTTGTCGGTGGGGGAGGTGCTGGAATGGCGGACGCTCTCCGAGACGCGAGGCTCGCTTTGGAAGGCCGACTCCTTCATGGTGGAGCTCATGCCGCTGCTGGGAGTCCTCTTCACCAGGGCCTGGAGGGGGGAGAAAACACCCGTACGGGGACCTCAGCCGTTTGGCAGGAAGAGGGATGTCACGATGTGAATATTGCCAGTTGAGCACCTCTGCCATATTTCTAGGTTTACTGTATTTTCTTTTCTTTTTTCCAATTTTTTTATTTTTTTCCTCCACCACTTTTACATTTCAATGAGCATATACCTTCAATTATTACAATAAAATACACAATTTTACATTTGTATTCCAACATTCAAAAATCAACATCTTATACCTACGCTTATGTCATCAATCATCAGTCTATTCTGATTTTCTTTCCATTGCACTCCCCCTCTCTTCCTCCATCATCTCCTCCTACTTTCTTACTCCTTCACTCCTCCTCTACTCTCTCTACTCCTTCTCTTCCTCCCCTTCTACTTCCTCTTACACCCTCTTGACCTTCCTTGAGTACTCTTTTATCTTGTATTTAACAGACTGATGACACAATCTCAAATTTAAGCTCTACATTTGCTTCTTAAGAAAAGGAAATTTTTTGTTATTGTTATTATATTTGTATAGTACTTTGTTTCTAGATATATGCTTCTAGCTTCATCTTACCTCCACACAAAAAAAGAAAAAAAAGAAAATCTAGTTTTGTCATCTGGGATATTCACCCGTTATTTTTTAATTCTACTCCTAACTTTCTCCGCTATTCATTGATTCCCTCATTAATTGTTATTCTCCTACTTCTTGAATTTTTGGCCCCATTTGCTTCCTCCACCTTTTTTGTCTCTTTATTCATTGTTTATACATATATTTTTTACCATCTATTTTATCGCAAACTAAATGCCCAATTTGTACTTTCCAATTCCTTATGTTTAATCAAAAAGTTTCTTCTTTAGTGTTTACTGTATTTTCTAATCAAACAGACATGTGATATGTTTTACTGCGCATGTGTGCATTCCAGGAGTCTCCTCCCTTCTTCTTCCCTTGTGAGCCTCGCCCGAGGCAGACGTGAATTCTTAGCTGAGAAAATGTAGCTTATTAAGGTTTATATTTTGTTACTTTTATACTGAAATAAATATTTTGTTAATTAGAATTAAATCTCGGTTTTATTTTCTAAGTAAGAATGACTTCAAGGAAGCAAGATCCTATATCACCTCTTGATGGGAATAATTTCCTATCCGTCAAGGGATAACCCCAGCTGACCTCGTCCAGAGCGCCTGTCCATCCCCCCGCCACCCCCTCTTCTCAGGATTTCAGCCCTAGAACCTACCAGGCAGCTCCCGTCCTCCTTGGCTCCGCAGTCGCAAAAGAACGATCCGTATTTCGCGTACGAAATCTCGTGGTCCTTGTGGCAAACCTTGGCGCAGACGGTGCACACGCCGACACCGTCCACCATCTTACAGGTGTGGCAGTGATACCTGCCAAGGTAGGAACAGAGAGCAAGACGGGGGGGAGGGGGGGAAAGAGAGATGAGCGCTTTGCCATAAAGCAGACAAAAAGACACACCCGGGTCGGTTACACCAGTGGCCCCCATCATTTTTGGGCACCAGAGCAGAGGTGGGTTCCTCCCGATTCACACCGGTTCTATAGAACCGGTAGTAAACCGCTGGTGACGTCACGGAGCTGGTTCTGTCGGTACCGGTCCGTGGACGCTGCCATCTTTTTTTTGGATTTTTTAAAAAAAATTGCTGGATTTTGCTTCTACGCATGCGCAGAAGCTGAGTTTTCAGCACTGCGCATGCGCCGCCATCTTGTTTTCGCTTCTCTTTTTTTTTTGCTTTTTTTAAAAAATATTTTTTAAATTTTCTCTCCACATTATCCATACACATATCAATACATATCAATACATTTTTTGGCTATTTTTTGCTTGTTTTTCGGCACTGCGCATGTGCGCGCAGCCACGCAGCGCGGGAGGAAGTGAACCGGCGGCAAGGTAAGTTGGAACCCACCCCTGCAGCAGGGACCAGATTTTCCAACGACCCAGAAGGAAATGTTTCCGCCAGCTGGAGGGAGCGTGGTTTTGCGTGCAGCCTGCATCCCATGGAAGGGGCTTTGCTTGTTTGCGCGGGCCGGTTTCTGGCATGCCATGGACCGGCCGGGGGTGGTGGCTGGGGATCCCGGGTTAGGCAGCAGGGGAAGCTCACCAGTGCTGGTTCATGAATTCCTTCTGCGTGATGGTAAAGGTACAAAGTTTGTTGCAGAGGGAGTCTTCGTCCTGTATTTGTGCACAGAAGTGAACAGCTTTTGTAAGAGTTGCCCAGGATGGCTTCCTTCAACACCTACTCACAACTGGTAGAGTTAGAAGAGAGGAGTGTGTGTGGTTACAACACACTTTCTTTTAAAAAAATGCACATACCCTAGAGGTTAAAACTGCTGCCTTACAAGCAGACTGCCCAGGTTCAATTCCCACTAAGGGTATGGCTATCTGACGAGAGCAAAATAGCTCGAAATAGATCTATAATAGTCTCCCTTTATTTTCATTTATCAGCAAAAAAATGTTACACATATAGACAATATAGTTTGTCGACTATAGAAAATTGCCTGGATGGTCCCAGGAGGGGCTGAAAGGCAAAAGGAAGCTGTGTTGTTTCCTTCCATACACCAGGATGACTCGACAGAATAAACATATATATAAAAATACTGGCCCCAGGAGGGATATCTATATCTATATCTATATCTATATCTATATCTATATCTATATCTATATCTATATCTATCTATCTATCTATCTATCTATATCTAATCTATATATCTATATCTATATCTATATCTATATCTATATCTATATCTATCTATCTATATCTATATCTATATCTATATCTATATCTATATCTATATCTATATCTATATATATATATATATCCCTCCTGGGGCCATCCAGGCAATTTTCTATTTTCATAGTAGGTTTAAATAAAATTTTAAATGTTCTGGAGATCGTGATGGCTATCGCTTCTTTATCTGTAACTATGCCTGGAACTCACATTTTTAGAACAATTCTTTATATATAAATATAAATATAAATATAAATATAAATAAATAAAGATAGATAGAGAGAGAGAGAGAGAGAGAGAGAGAGAGAGAGAGAGAGAGAGAGAGAGAGAGAGAGAGAGAGAGAGAGAGAGGGAGAGGGAGAGGGAGAGGGAGAGAGAAAGAATAAAATATATTTAATGGTCCAGCTTGCTGGATTTTCCGGCCCGCTTACCGAGTCTTCGGCCTGCGAGTCCTCCTCCTCCACGGCCAGTTCCTCCACCCAGTCGGAGTCCACTTCGATGGCCCGCTCTTCTCCATCAACCGAGAGGTGGCTGGTGCCCTGGCTGTTGCTCTGGCTCAGGGCGTTGGTGACATCGGCCAGGTAGGAGACGATGTGGCAGGTGCATTCCAGGATGGTCACATGCTGCAAGAAAAGGGAAGCGACTTTACCTGCCTTTCCTAACAAGCGCAGACAGACCAGCAGGCGAGGGGAGTACAGGTTAAGTCCTCAACTTAGGACCACAATCATCTTCTTTTAATGACCCCATAATCCCTTGCGGTGTGGAGTGTCTGGGCAACTGAGTGTTTACTCTGGGAGCTGAGTGTTTACTGGCCAGATGCCCTTCCTGTTGCCAATGAGGAGTTTTGTTCAGGAAATATATTCTCATCGCTCCCAGAGAGAGAAATATCTGACTCTACCTAGCATCGAACTCACAGCCTCCTGATTGTGAGGCGAGAGCTCCACCTCTAGTCCACTGCACCACTCGACATAGGACCACAATGGAGCCCAAAATTTCTGCTGTTAAGCGAGGCAGTTGTTAAGTGAGTTTTGCCCCATCTGATGACCTTTCTTGCCACAGTTGTTAAGTGAATCACTGCAGTTCAGTTAGCAATGTGCATGTTAAGTAAAATCCGGTTTTCCCTATTGACTTTACTCATCGGAAGGTCGCAAAAGGGGATCACGTGACCCTGGGACTCGTCATAAATATGACTCAAATTGCCAAGCGTCCGAATTTTTATCACGGGAATGCTGCAAGGGCCGCGAGTGTAAAAAAAAAGGGTCCTAAGTCACCTTTTTCCAGCACTGTTGTAACTTCCTTTAAAATAAGTTTTCTCTACTCTTATCGGTATTGTTGAAAATAGAAATAATAAACGTCATAATATATTCATCTTAATTAGAGCAATTCTACCCATCAGTGATAATTGCAGATTTTTCCATTTTTTCCAAATCTGTCTCAATTTGTCTCTTTAATCTTAAATAGTTGTCTTCCTTAATTGTTATGCATCTTGCGGACCACTGAATTCCTAAGCATCTTACTTTTTTTTGTAATCTGTATATTTAATTAATTATTTATATAAATATAAATAAAAAAAGAGGAATACAAATTGCAAGCATTCGCGGACGATTTGGTGTTTATATTAGAAGAACCATTAGAGACGGACCAAATTTAATGCAACAGATTGAACAATAGGGAGAAGTAGCGGGATTAAAAATTAACAAGGACAAAACACAATTTTTAGTGAAAAACATGACAGAAAAACAAGAGAGGGAATTAGTTGGAAAATTAAATATACAGATTACACTGTTGTTGTTAGGACTATGTCCAAACGGTTGGGTTGTTAATATATAAACAAGCCACCAATCTATGTTTGTATATATTCAAGTACTATAACTTTAAATGTATTGCTGTATTCTGATTGGCTGTAGTGTTTCAAGTTTGCCATAAGAGGGAGCTAGAGATCAGGGTTCGTTCTCTCTGCTGATTCATTGTGATTGACTGTGTGTCTGATAGTGAGCTCTGTGTGAAGCTCTGTTACTTTGATAGTGTTGAAGTGTTTGTAAGCTGTAATATCTTTGTTTGATGTTTAAGACAAAGGCAGGCTGGTAAGAAGATTAATGTACTTCTTGATATTGACTGACTGAACGTGTATGACCTGGACTGTTTAATTGGACTGTGCTATTTATCTAAAAGTAAATTATTTTATACACTTTAACGAATTTGTTTGTGATTGGATCATTACTCTTATCCACTGATTGCCAGGCTGAAATACTCCGTTTCTCTGCGCATGTCCCTGATAACTCAGGGGTCGATCTGCACTCTCCTTAACAGTTGTAACTTCCAACGGTCACTAAATGAACGGTTGTAAGTCGAGGACCACCTGTACAGGTTGCCCGAGGACAGGTTGAAAGCCAAGCCTGTCCTTTGCCTTTAAGCCTTCTAAAAAGGCACCAGGCTGGCGGATGCAAAGATTGCTTGCGAAGGGGCGGCATTCTGCGGAGAGGGGCCTCACCTTTCCGTGCATGACGCTGGCATTCATTTTCTCAATCACGTTCTTCTGAGACAAATATTTCTTGCTGAGAAAGGAAAAGAAAGAGAGACTTGAAGGGGAAACGAGGCTCCACTTCACATTTCATTTATCTATCTATCTATCTATCTATCTATCTATCTATCTATCTATCTATCTATCTATCTATCTATTTGTGATATTTATATACCTCCAAGGTCCCTTCCAACTCGTTGTTGTTGTTTTTATCTATCTATCTATCTATCTATCTATCTATCTATCTATCTATCTATCTATCTATCTATTTGTGATATTTATATACCTCCAAGGTCCCTTCCAACTCGTTGTTGTTGTTTTTATCTATCTATCTATCTATCTATCTATCTATCTATCTATCTATCTATCTATCTATCTATCTATCTATCATCTTTCTATCTATCTATCTATCTATCTATCTATCTATCTATCTATCTATCTATCTATCTATTTGTGATATTTATATACCTCCAAGGTCCCTTCCAACTCGTTGTTGTTGTTTTTATCTATCTATCTATCTATCTATCTATCTATCTATCTATCTATCTATCTATCTATCTATCTATCTATCTATCATCTTTCTATCTATCTATCTATCTATCTATCTATCTATCTATCTATCTATCTATCTATCTATCTATCTATCTATCTATCTATTTATGAGAGTTATATACCGCCTCACAGTGCAAGCACTCTCTAAGCGGTTTACACCAGTAAGCAATGTATATTTTATATTGCCCCCAACAATCTGGGTCCTCATTTTACCTACCTCGGAAGGATGGAAGGCTGAGTCAACCTTGAGCCGGTGAGATTTGAACCGCTCACCTGTGGATCACAGTCAGCTAAAGTGGCCTGCAGTACCCCACTCTAACCGCTTCGCCACCTCGGCTCTCTCCACATCTGGAGCCCCAGGACTTGAACTGGGACTTTGTTAGAATATTCCTGACTGGGAGAGCCAGTGGTAACAAGGTTAGCCAATGAACAGGCATAGCAACTAAGTCAGCCAATGGGAGCTAACCACTTCTGAGTCTGTGCAGAGAATCGAAACTGGAACTTAAGCTTAAGGCTGGGTGTGGCTCCACTCTACTCTCCGTACTCTTCCACTCTGAACTTTGCTGAAATGAAACTAACTGTTCTCTGCTGTCTGTAACTGCTTGAAGAAGAACTCTGCTAATGGTATTGTAAATATATATATATTATGTTTATAACAAACAAATATAGCAAAGCTGGCTGAGGAACTCTGGGAGTTGAAGTCCACAAGTCTTAAAGTTGCCAAGGTTGGAGAGCCCTGGTTTATAAAGAAGTTATTGAATCTAGCTGAATCAGTCATCTGTGTGCGCTTCTGGTTTTTGATTTTGCAACAAGCTTTAATATACTTCCCCAAGCAGCTGCCCTTTCCGATGAGCCGGAGCACCACCAGACCCTTCCTCTCCCCCGGGCAGAGTTTCTAGCAAAAGAATAGGAGAAAGCCCTCCTCGGCCCAGCTGCCTCCCCTCACTCAAGCAACATCAGCAGTGCAGCCACGTTCCACGGAGTCAACCTGTTCTCCTGGCACCCCTTACCATCTTCCCAGCCATTCCAGTGCTGCACTGTGCAACTGGAGGTGACCAGCTCCTTGTCCGGCTCCGGCCAGGGTTGCCATGACCACCATAAGCTCCGGAAAGCCGGTCCCATCTCCGTTTGCCAGCATCTCGGTAGCCATGGGAATCAGGGTACTCAGGAGGACGGTGCAGGCTCCCTCGCCGACTTGGCTGGAGTGGGGAAAAAGGAGGTCAGACACCCCACGGAGCGGCCAAGGGGGCACGTTTTAACGGTGGCATCCCAA
Source organism: Diadophis punctatus similis (assembly GCA_023053685.1). Classification (NCBI taxonomy): domain Eukaryota; kingdom Metazoa; phylum Chordata; class Lepidosauria; order Squamata; family Dipsadidae; genus Diadophis; species Diadophis punctatus. The sequence goes on along the minus strand of JALIGW010000011.1, from coordinate 16,260,733 downwards.
CTAAGCAAGGGTGGGCTCTGCAGTCCCAGCCCCCTTGGAGCTCGGGGGGGGGAGGAGCCTGAGCCCATTCCTACCTGTTCTCCCGCACGATGTAAGTGGTCAGGAGTTGGAGCAGCTGCCGGTTCTCCTGCACCATCTCCAGCTGGTCAGACTCCTTGGGGGGAGAGGTGGTCATACGGGTCAACCAGGCCTGGAGGCGCGCAGGCTCCACGCACGCCAGCTGGGCCAAGGAGCCACACAAGCGCAGAAGGCTGGGGTTTGGGCTCTTCTCGGCTAAACGGGGCAGAGAGAGAGGGGAGTCAGCCGGTGCTGGGGCTTCTGAGGCTGGCAAAGCTCAGGGTCCCAAAGGCCAAGGTTCAGGAAAGACCAAATTCAGTTTGTATTTAAAAACAAAAAACCCACCCCATGTATTTTTAGAGGGAGAAGATCATTTCCTACAGGGGCCCAAAGCTTTGCCATACAAAGGATAGTGAAAATCTGCCACTGCCCTTTAGCCGCTGTGTCAGGCAGTGATTTTATATTGCCTGTTACATGTATATGCAGGGAGATGCATCCCTATCAAATATAATGGTTTATTCCTGAGCACGTGATTAATATGTTCCTAGTACGCATGTGTACATTCCTTTCTTTGATCCGCCCTTCTTTTTCAGCTTCTGTAAGGAGCAAGACCTGTTTTTTATAGCTAAAATGTGATTAATGAGAATTTATTGTTTTTGTACCGAAATAAATATTTTCTACTTAGAACTTTAAACTGCGGTTTTCTTTTATGTCAGAGTTCCAGGGAAAGATCTATTTCGCCTCTGATGAGAGTTATTCTTATCTGTCACGCTGCCACTCTGTTCCCCTGCCAGGAGGAACCCCTTATGGCAGGGGTGTCAAACACAAGGCCCGCCGGCCGGATCTAGCCTGCGACGTGGTCAGATCCGGCCCGCGGGGTCGTCCTGGAAAATGTAAGGGGCCGGCCCGCGTGATGTCCGCCCGGTCTACCCAGTGCGAAGAGGGGAGTGGCGTCAGGCTGGCCACACCCACTATGGGAGTTTGGGGAGTGGCGTCAGGCTGGCCACACCCACTATGTTGACCACGCCCCCGCCCCCCCATGTCAACCACAGCCCTGATGCGGCCCTCAGTGAAATTGAGTTTGACACCCCTGCCTTATGGGTAATCAAGCACTCACTCAGTTGGAAGAGCTTGGTGAAGAATTTCAGGACCCGGTTGCAGAACTTGGCCGAGAGGTTCTCGTTGGCAGTTGCCATCATGATCTGGACCAGCTCTCCACTGGATGGGAGGAAACACCCGGAAGCAAAAAAAAAACATGAGGAGGGGTCCTGGGCTTGCAATAGCCACCTGCCATGTCACTCATGAAGATGGGGTTCAAAGACAAGATTTCCCTCCCCCACCCACTCCTGGGGTTGTCCATCCCGAGCTAGCATAATTTTTAAACTGCCCGCCGAAGTGGAGTAAATCCTTTTAAAAGATACACTATGCCAGTGATGGCGAAACTATGGTACGCGTGCCACAGCCATATCTGAGGGCACACGAGGCATTGCCCTATGTCAGCTTCAGCACACATGTGCGCGCTGGCCAGCTGATTTTCGGCCTTCCGGAGGGTGGGGGGGAAGTCGTTTGCGCCTTCCCCAGGCTTCAGGAAAGCCCCCGGAGTCTGTGGATGTCGAAAATGGATCCAATGAATCTACCGGAAGTTTGGAAATGAACTTCCAGTTGGGCCGTTTTTCACCCTTTTATGAAGCCTGAAAAGGTGAAAAATGGCCCAACCGGAAGTTCGTTTTCGAACTTCCGGTTGGGCCGTTGGGTCCGTTTTTCGCCATCCACAGGCTCTGGAGGCTTTCCTGAAACCTGGGGAAGGTGAAAACGACCTCCCCCCCCGGCCCTCCGGAAGGCCGAAAATCAGCTGGAATCCGTTTTTCGCCATCCATAAGCTCCGGAGACTTTAATAAGCCCCGTGCGCATGCGCGTGGGGGCAGCGCGTGGGGTTGTACGCGCATGCGCGTGGGGAGGACATTGTAATATGGGTGTGGGCATGTGCGCTACCCCGCGCGCATGCACCCTTTTGGCACCCGAGCAAAAAAAGGTCCGCCATCACTGCACTATGCCATAGATGTCCAACCATGGTGACTCTAAGACCTATGGATTTCAACTCCCAGAATTCCCCAGCCAGCAAATACAGAAGTCCACAGGTCTTAAAGTGACCATGGTTGGAGACCCCTGCACTATATAAATACGGTGATTTGAAAAAAACAATGCAGGGAACATTTCAGAAGCACTGATAAAGCAGGAAGAACACGAGCAGGTGGTCCTCGACTTACAACAGTTCATTTAGTGTCCATTCAAAGTTACGACGACACTGAAAAAAATGACTTAGGACCGTTTTTCAGAGTTACGACCTTTGCACCATCCCCTTGGTCACACGATCAAAACTCAGACGCTTGGCAACAGGGTTCATACTTACGACATGTCCCAAGATCGTGTGACCTCCTGACCAGCAAAGTCAAGGGGGAAGCTGGATTCACTTTAACCAGGGGCAGGTTGCTCTCTTACCTTGCTACCGGTGCCCTGTGCGCGCATCACACTGTTCCGCATGCACGGAAGCAAAATCACGCCAAAATCTTGGGAGGAGACGCGCACACGTGTGCGATTTTGGCAATTTTTTGCTTTTGCGCATGCGCGGAAACAAAAAATCGCCGAAATCTCGCACACACGCACGCGCATCCCCTCACAAGATTTTGCTTCCGCGCATGCAGAAAAAAAAAGTCCAGAAATTCTGAAAAAAAGACGGCGGCTCCTAGGGACCGGCAACCGACCGCACCGGGTCGGTAACCTCTTGTTGACGTCACCAGCCCGCTGCTACCGGTGCGATAGATTGGACCGCACCGGTAGGAACCCACCACTGACTTTAATCACCAGGTTACTAACTTATCGGCGTCACTTAACAACGGAGGCAAGGAGGTTCGTAAAACGGGGCAAAGCTCGCTTATCAGACGACAGGACAATTTGGGGCTCAAACCGTGGTCGTTAAGTCGAGGACTGCCTGCAAACTCACCTCTCCCCAAAAAAATCCTCCATGGCTTTCCGGGCCTGGCTGCTCTCCAGCTGTTTCTCCAGATGTTGCAGACATTCCTCCAAGATGGCTTCGTCGAGGCCGCTAAGAGACAAGGAAGGAGTCGTTCTTGGGAAACGTTTTCTCCGGGGAAGTCGGGCCGGGGGGGGGGGGGGGAGGAAACCCAGAGCTTGGCAAAAAACCTTTTGACCCGAAGCCGTTTCAGGTGTGGAACGAAAGCAAAGGCAAGCTCACCTGTTCGGGTCAGAGTGGTTGGCCAGAATGTTGTAGCAGCCCATGATCAGCTTCTCGTAGACTCGCGAGAGGAACTCGTCCGACTCTGCCGGGCCCAGGATCCTCTCCAGAGAATTGCTGCTCATCTCGGCCACGCTCTCCGTGCTGGTCTCCAGCAGGAGAGGCAGCAGCGTGCGGATCACCTGGGGCGGGTTCAGGTCATCGGACCAGCTAGAGCCAGAGAGGAGAGGCAAAAATTTCCTGAGGGGGGGGCAACACCTCCACCCTGCAAAATGACTCCAGCTGAAGCAACACTTACTTCTGCTTCGTTTCTTGGTTGCCATTCAAGGGGAAGTGGGGGAGAGCAATGGGGGAGGCAAAAGGGTGCAAAATGCGGCTGCGCGAGCTGTGGTGGGTGTTTCAAGATACACCCACGTAACACCTATACTCCGCCAGCTGCATTGGTTGCCCATTGGTCTCCGGGTGCAATTCAAGGTGTTGATTATCATCTTTAAAGCCCTACATGGCTTAGGACCAGGTTATCTTTGGAACCACATCCTACCTCATACATCCCTACGACCGGTTAGGTCCCACAGAGTCGGTCTCCTCCAGGTCCCTTCAGCCAAACAATGTCGGTTGGCGGGCCCTAGGGGGAGAGCCTTCTCCGTGGGGGCTCCGGCTCTCTGGAACAAACTCCCCCCAGAGATCCGAATCATTCCCACCTTGCTGGCCTTCCGGAAAGCCATTAAGACATGGCTTTTTCTGCAGGCGGTGTTGATTGTGACTGTTGCTTGTGTGGTTTTTTTTATCTTTTTAACTACTATTTTACTATTGTTGTCTTATTGTATGTTTTGATAGTATTTGGTTGTTTCTTATATATGCTGTACGCCACCCTGAGTCCCCAGGGAGTAGGGTGGCCTATAAGAATCCCAAATAAATAAATAAATAAATAAATTAAATAAATTAACTCAGGAATGTGTCAAGCCGAAGCCATATTTTATTAGAGACTCTGGCCTTAGAATGTATTCTTGCTGTGGGAATTTGGGAGAGGCGGTTGCATGAGCAATGTAGACATGTCACCATAACAAATTCCTTTTAGGATCTCAAGGTCATCCTTTGTTCAACACCTGGCCGGAAGCTGATGGGAGTAACGGACACGTTGGCAGAAGACGAATGGTCAACGTGATGAACTTGTGGGTGTGGGAACAAGGGAATGAACTTTAAACTGGGTGGAGAAACCCTCGTAGCTTCAGATTCGGGTTTCTCCCAGATGTGCCAACATGGCTCTGCTAATAAATTGGAACTTTGAGGAATACTCTGCCTCGGACTCTGATTTAGTTTTGGGTGCTATTTGGAACCCTGACAGAATGTGGTGCCTCAGCCGGCTAGCTGTAAGTAACATCTACCAGCCGGCATGAGGACCAAGATCATGTCAACGGACACCTGTTGAGGTTGAGCGGGAACCTACACCTGCACTGATTGGCCCATGTGACCTGAGAGACAAAGTGGGTGGGGGAGTGGGGGGGTCTCATTCTTTTAACTATCCCTAAGAAAGGGGATAATTTAGACCTAGCCTCACCTTTCTAAGTGCCGATATGATGTACTCAATAAAGCAGGGGTGTCAAACTCAAGGCCCGGGGGGGCCAGATCCAGCCCGCGGGGTGCTTAGATCTGGCCTGGGAGGGGCACACTGGAAACAGTAAAGGACTGGCCACGCGGTGCCTCTGCCAGCAAAAATGGAGCTCGGGAGGGCCGCTCTGTTTTCGCCGGCAGAGAATTGCAGGAAGCCATGGCAGCCAAAAACGGAAATCGGGAGCCCCATTTTCGCTGGCAGAGCGCTCGGGCCACAACAGGCGCCAACACGAATGACGTTGAACTAGCCATGCCCACCCTGACCATGCCCACCCTGGGCCCCCCGAGGTCAAACACAACCCTGATGCAGCCCTCAATGAAATCGAGTTTGACACCCCTGTGATAAAGTGTCGAGCCCCGGAATTGATACAGGTGTAACCATTTTATTTAGCTCTCTAATATACTCATTTATTCCTTTACTTTCTCTTTCTTATGTAAGGGGGGGGGGTTCGGGCTCGCCAAATTCTTAAGGGGGGAGGGAGAAGGAGCCAATAGATAGTGAGGATCGTTTTGGATAGATGACCTTCTTTCCCGTGGGAACAGAGGCTGCTCCTGGTGAGATCAGAAGGTGGAGATTGAAGACGCTGGATTAATGTGGATGGAGTGCTATTGGAGAATGTGACTTTGATGGGGTGTTTCTTTTCTTTCTTTTTTTTTGTAGTTTTTTTCTATTTTTTGCTCCACAATTTCCATACAAATATCAATGCATATACCTTACAATATATCAATAATGTACATAATTATATATTCCATCCAATCGATTGTAAGTCAATATTTTATTTTGCACTTTTTACTACTGTTCAAAAGTTTGTTTTCATCTCTTCTCCCCTCCCTCTAGCTCCATCCCTTCCTTCTACCTTCTTATCCTTCTCTCCCCCTCCCTACTTCCTTTCACTCCCTCTTTTCTCCCTACCTTTCTACTTCCTCCTTTCTTTCCCTTTCCCTGAGTGATTCTTATCCTAGTTCCTCTCAAATTTAACAGACTAATAACATATTCCATACCTAGACAACACAGACAACAGACAACAATACTAGACAACACAGTATCAACAGTAGAGACCTTCAAATTTCTAGGTTCTATCACATCTCAAGACCTAAAATGGTCACCTAACATCAAAAACATCATCAAAAAAGCACAACAAAGAATGTTCTTTCTGCGCCAACTCAGGAAGCTCAAACTTCCCAAGGAGCTGCTGATACAGTTCTACAGAGGAATCATTGAGTCTGTCATCTGCACCTCTATAACTGTCTGGTTCGGTTCTGCAACCCAACAAGACAGACACAGACTTCAGAGGATAATCAGAACTGCAGAAAAAACAATTACTGCCAACCTGCCTTCCATTGAGGACCTGTATACTGCACGAGTCAAAAAGAGGGCTGTGAAAATATTTACTGGCCCCTCGCATCCTGGACATAAAATGCTTCAAGTCATACCCTCAAAGCGACGCTATAGAGCACTGCACACCAGAACAACTAGACACAAGAACAGTTTTTTCCCAAACGCCATCACTCTGCTAAACAAATAATTCCCTCACCACTGTCAAAGTATTCACTAAGGCTGCATTACTATTACTATTAGTCTTCTCATCGTTCCCAATCACCCATCTCCTCCCACTTATGACTGTATGACTGTAACTTGTTGCTTGTATCCTTATGATTTATATTAATATTGTTTCCTGATTGCTTACTTGAACCCTATGACAACCATTCTTGACAAATGTATCTTTTCTTTTATGTACACTGAGAGCATATGCACCAAAGACAAATTCCTTGTGTGTCCAATCACACTTGGCCAATAAAGAATTCTATTCCATTCCATTCCATTCCATTCCATTCCATTCCATTCCATTCCATTCCATTCCATTCCATTCCATTCCATTCTATTCTATTCTACCTTTTACAATTCTCAGTGGCTCTTCTAAAATCATTATTTTGACATCATTTCTACACATATAATTCTTTATTCTACACATATAATAATTCATTATACACATTATATTCTACACATATAATAATTCATTATTAATCTAATGCTGCCTCCTCAAACCTAATTTTGTCTCCTGGGTCTACCACCATTTTAATTTTCAATTTTATCCAAAATTAACCGCTATAAATTAACTTACAAAAAAAAAGTTCATTGTCCTTTACACCTCTTAATTTTTAGGCCTTATTGCTCCCTCACCTCACTTTATATCTTAAACTCATCACTCGTTTTTTTTCCTATCATTTCTTAAATGCCCTAGATTTCTACTACCTTGTTCTCTTTCAGATCTCCCTTCCAACTTTAATAGTGTTAGTTATTTATAAATTATACAAGTCTTCTGTCAGATGGGGTGTTTCTAACTTACAATATTAATGTGGTGTAATTCTGGTTTGGATCAGATCCGGAATTACACCAGACTTTGCCAATTTGATGTCTACCTAAATAAAAGGAATTGTTTAGAATTGCTCTTTTCTTTTTTTTTAGATGGGTTTCATCCCTTGGAAATCTGACATAAAGGATCCCTTGAACCTAAACACTAGACATTTTTAAGAAGATGTTGGATAACCATCTGTCTGAAGTAGTGTAGGGTTTCCTGCGTAAGCAGGGGGTTGGACTAGAAGACCTCCAAGGTCCCTTCCAACTCTGTTGTTGTTGTTGTTGTTGTTGTTGTTGTTGTTGTTGTTGTTATTAATTATTATTATTATTATTATTATTATTATTATTATTATTATTATTATTATTATTATTATTATTATTATTATTATTATTATTATTATTATTATTATTATATAAAGTTGTCAAAGAGTCCTGACTTCCCTCAGTCCATCCCTCGGAACGACGGAAGGCTGGACAGGACTTACACCACAAGGTCTCCGGTGAGCCTGACCAAGGAGAGGAGGGTGTGCTTCAAGGAGGCCGCCAAGGGAAGGCTCTGACTGCACAGGGTGCCCAGGTGGGCGGCCTGAACGGCGCTGATGTAGCTCTCAGACGGAATGGTGTCGTTGGCAAAGGCGTTGCGCTGCAAAAGTCACACACGGGGGGAGAGGGGAGGGGTCACGTTCCAGTTAAGGCAGCTGGAAAGAAGCTCGGAGACGGCTTAATCGAGAGGCCTGGGGCACCCAGAGAGCAGGAAGAAATATGTCTGAGCTGCCGAAGGATACAGCACGGCAGAAGAGAAGAAGCCGGCTGGACGGTCCGCCATGGGAGGGAAAGACCAGCCCAGGAAGAGGAGGGGGAAGAAAGTGACTAGGCCCACCTATACGACTTCCTCCCGCACCCATCAAACGAAGGAGGGCTTTTTAAAAGGCAAGACTCACCCAAGACCCAATGTTGGGGAATTCGTTGGTATGAATGCTGTTCCAGGATTCGCACAGCGACTGGACGGCGGACGGCAAATTCTGGATCAGAACCGGTCCTGCCCGGCGAGAAAACAAAAGACCCACCAGTCAGGGAAGCTGGGAAGAACAGCGGAGCCCCAACGGACCCCTGAGGACAAAAAGGGCTAGGAGACAGAGGGGTTTGGCATGGCTCGCTCCTACCCTCCAGGACCCCAAGATGTTCAGCGCCACTCAATTGTGTACGATCGGGATCATCGATCCTGAGACCCTCCAAGGGATCTCTTCTTTCCTTTCCCCCAAAAGCTGGGCCCAAGGCCGTCTTCCCAGAACCAAACCTGGTCTGCAAATCAGCGGCAGGGCACCCAGGCTGCCAAACTCAGACCCAGCTTATCCGCTCAGTTCAAAGGCTTTCCTCCTGTGCAGTTAAAGCTGAGATATGCTGCCACCTTCCAGTTGCAGGCAACCAAGCTCCCCCAAAATTTCTGTTGCTAAGCAAGGCGATTGTTAGGTGAGCTTCGTCCCCTTTTACGACCTGTCTTGCCACTGTTGTTAAGTGAATCACTGCAGTTGATTAAGTTACCCGTGTTCCCCTGAAAATGAGACCCGGTCTTATTTTCTTTTGGGCCCCAAAATTGTCACGGTGTGAATATTGTCAGTTGTGAGTCTATGCAGGGTGATGCACCCCTATCCTAATATTATGGTACATTCCAATACAAGCAGACACTTGATATGATGTTTGCGCATGTCTACATTCCTAATCCACCATTAATCTTCTTCTGCCTTGTCTGTCGACCTGAACGGTCGTGTTAATCAGCAAAGATGTAGGTTTATTGTTTTATATTGCTTTTGTACTGAAATAAATATTTTATATTAGACATTTAATCTCGGTTTTATTTCTAACTATTGAATTCCAAGTAAAGATCCAAACGTCGCCTCTACGAGAACCTTATCTCATTCTAACAAAAATAAGCACCAGGTCCTATTTTGGGAGGGATGTCTTACCCACTGTACCCACGCCCCGACACCTGTCGCGCCAACTTCTTGTGCGGCCGCTCGTAGCCAAACGCCACATGGCTTGTGGCACTGGTGCCGCTGCTTGCGGCAAGAGGCCATGTGGTGTTGCACCGTTGCACGTGCGAGCGGCAGCACCGGCGCGATGACTTGCGTGGCATCCTGCAAGTGGCCGCAAGTCGGGCAGCGGCACTCCACACACATCCCGCACCAGCTTGATTTTTAAAGCATGCACCTCACCCCACCTCGTACAACCAGATGGTGGGGCAGGGCTTAACTATGGCTTATTTTGGGGGTTATATTATATTATATTAGGCGCAGGTGTGCAAATTGGGCTAGGGCTTGTTTTCGGGGGTAGGTCGTATTTTTGGGGGAACACGGTAGTAACACAGTTGTAAAGTGAATCTGGCTTCCTCGTTGACTTTGCTTGTCAGAAGATCGCAAAAGGATATCCGCGTGACACCCCCCCCCCCCGGGACAGCAGGAAACAAACAAAATGTTAAAAAGTTTTAAGATATTCATGTAGTTACTTACCCAGCACATCTAAATTACTGTATTTTTCAGAGTATAAGACGCACCTTTCCCCCCTCTAAAAGAGGCTGAAAATTTGCGTGCGTCTTATACTCCGAATGTAGCTTTTTTCGAAGCTTCTTTTCCCAGCCCTAATGAGGTGCTAACGATCTTCCCGGCTTGCAGGCTTGTTTTCATTGCTACTCCCTCCGAAAAAGGTTTTTTCAGCCCTAACAAGGTGCTACCGATCTTCCTAGCTTGCAGGATTTTTTTCATTGCTTCTTCCTCCAAAGAAGTTTTTTTCCAGCCCTAAGTCTTTGCAGGCTTGTTTTCATTCCTACTCCCTCTGAAAAAGGTTTTTTCAGCCCTAACCAGGGGATAAAATAATGTGCTGAAGCTGACCAGACTAAGGACGCTAGCCAGATGAATACCTGGTAGGCAGATTTTTTCCCCCTATTTTCCTCCCCCAAAACTAAGGTGCGTCTTATACTCCGGTGCATCTTATACTCCGAAAAATACGGTAGTTACTAACCCAGCACATCTAAATTATATGAAAGTAACCAAAATATCTTTACCGTCCCCATGGCAGAGGTCACATCTTTTGAGCACCCCTCATGTCTGGAAATGTGAAGGTTGAAAAATCTGACACGCTCTACCGGCAGGACACCGCAACCGTCATAAATCTGAGTCAGTTGCCAAGCATCTGAATTTTGATCCCGACCATGGGGATGTTGCAACAATCGTGACCATAAAAATAAAAAGGTTGTAACTTTGAATGGTCACTAAGCGAGTGGCTGTAAACCGAGGACTACCTCAACACGGACACTGTTTTTATATCGTTTCTAGGAGTGCTGCTGTCCAGGTGGTCCTCGACTTACAACGGTTCGCTTAGCGACCGCTTGAAGTTGTAACGCCACTGAAACAAGGGACTTACGGCCGCAGAGCATCTCCAATCACAGCCGCACAATCAAAATCCAGACGGTTGGCAAGGGGTTCGTATTTATGACGGTCTAAGTGTCCCGGGGGGGGCGCGAGTCACGCGATCCCCTTTGCCGATTTTCCAACAAGCAAAGTCAACGCAGAAGCCCAATTCGCTTAACAACCGGGTGACTAATTTAACAACCGCAGGGATTCAATTCACAAACGTGGCGAGGAAAGTCATAAAACGGGACAAAATTCACTTAACGGATTTTTTTTTTTACTTAGCAACATAAATTTCGGGCTCCATTGTGGTCGTAACTTGAGGTCTACCTGTTACTAATTCCGGCTTATAATTCTCTTGCGTCATGAAGACGCAGTAGCATATTTATTTATTTATTTTATTTTGTATACCGCCTCACAGTGCAGGCACTCTCTAAGCGGTTTACACCATTAAGCAATGTATATATTTATATATTGCCCCCAACAATCTGGGTCCTCATTTTACCTACCTCGGAAGGATGGAAGGCTGAGTCAACCTTGAGCCGGTGAGATTTGAACCGCTGACCTGCAGATCACAGTCAGCTAAAGTGGCTTGCAGTACCCCACTCTAACCGCTGCGCCACCTCGGCTCTTTTTCATCATATACAAATGTAATTGATTTATTATTATTATTATTAAAAACTGAACAACTTGAGCCAGAAAGTGACCTACCCAGAGTGTTGGATTTGCAGCGACTGGAGCCAATGGCCAGCACCGCAGCGTATCCTTGCAGCTTCTCTTCGGTGGGTTTGTTCTCAGCCGAGCTGTCCTCGGAAAGGCTCTGCAGCAGGTAAGATCTGTGGCGAGAGAGACGCCGTTAAGACTCCACCACCCCACCCCACAATGGAGATGCAAGGGTGACTCACAAAGTAATGCCATTTTCTTTATTTCAGGTGACGTTTTTGATAAAAACACCTAAAATTTTTCCCAGTTGTAAACAATTATATCATTTACGTTCTGAAATATTTTGTTTCTTACTTGTCAGGTTTTTAGACTGGCAAGGAAAATTCAAAATGGCTGCCCCCTTAGAGTTGCGTCAAAAAACAAAGAGCAGTGATTGAATTCCTTGTTGCTGAGGGGGAAAACCCCTGTGAACATTCACAGACGATTACAAAATGTGTCTGAGGACAATACTTTAGATTATAGCAATGTATGCAGGTGGGTCCGTCGTCTGAATGATGAAAAGGTGGGAACTATGAACGTAGCCGATAAAGGAAGTGAAAACTGCAGTGAAGAAGCAGCTCAAAGAACAGCCAACAGAATTTTACGAGGCAGGGATACATGCTCTCACTCGAAGGTGGAACATTGCTATTGAGAGAAACGGTGACTATGTTGAGAAGTAGGGATGGGATCCACAGAGGACCAGTTTCATTTTGATGTATGCTACATGTTCCTGTGTTGGTAATTATACCTGTCCTAAAGAAAATGGAATTACGTTTTGACTCACTCTCATACATGACAAAGATGACTCTGACTTCTATGAAGCATGGGATAAATGGTATAAGTGGTTAAAACAAAACAAAATATCGAATTTTGTTATAAACTAGGTTTACTAATGAAGAATCTCTTGCTTCTTTACTTCCTTTGTACTTATGTATTATGTACTTTCTGTGTAAGTAATTAGATATATATGTAAACAGAACGGATGAAATAGTTCAGGGGTGGCCAAAGTATGGTTCTTTGAGGACCTGTGGACTTCAACTCCCAGAATTCCTGAGCTAGCCATGCATGCATGGTCCTCAAAGAACCAGTGTTTGGCCACCCCTGAAATAGCTGTTGAAAACAAAACAGGCGACTCAATCTATCGAATATGGAACGATACAATGTAATAGCGATAGTCAAAACCAAAATCGCATTAATGTAAAGTGTAAATACTTAGGAAAATATTATGAATAAGCTGTAAAAGAGATTTTTTATTATCTTGTTTGTTTCCGTTTTATGTGTGTGTTTTGTATGTCTTTTTATATGTTGTTTTTAATGGAAAAAAATCAAATAAAGATTATTAAAAAAAAAACTCCACCACCCCTGCCAGGCAGAAGACCCCCACGGCCAGGGCGAAGGGAGGCCAAATTCGGAGCATGCCCGCTACCTGGTGAAGGTGGCATAGGTGTCGATCAGCTGCAGGGCGGCTGGCAGCAGGTTCTTAGTGATCTCCGAGGATTTGTGGGGGTCGGTTTCGGCAGCCAGCTTCGAGAAGTGCTCGTCCAGGGAGACCTGGACTTTGGAAATGGCCGCGTCCAGGGTGTAGATGGACTGCAAGCTGGGGATCTCGTGCAGCTGAAGGATGGTGGTGCAGTCGACCCCACAGAAAGAGGAGATCTGTGAAGGGAAGAAGAGAGTCGCTGGCCGGATTGTTCCCCTGGCGGCTAAGATGGGATTTGATCCCTCGCTCTGCTACAACTCAGTTCTTGGAGCAGCGCTTCCCAACCTCGGCAACTTGAAGAGGGGTGGACTTCAACTCCCAGAATTGGCGGTGGTTGTGCTTGGCTAGGGAATTCTGGGAGTTGAAGTCCACCCGTCTTCAGGTTGCCGAGGTTGGGAAGCACTCCTCTGGGAATAACCATTCCATCGGCTATTCTGTGACTTTAGCAATGGCAATAGCACTTGGACTTTATAGTTGCTCTCTAAGCAGTTTACAGAGTCAGTCTCTGGCCCCCAACAAGCTGGGTCCTCATTTTACCGACCTCGGAAGGATGGAAGGCTGAGTCAAGCTTGAGCCGGTCAGAATCGAACTGCTGGCAGTGGGCAGAGTTTGCCTGCAATACTGTATTCTAACCACTGGGAAGGAAGGAAGGAAGGAAGGAAGGGAGTAGCAATAGCACTTAGACTTATATACCGCTTTACAATGCTTTACAGCCCTCTCCAAGCGGTTTACAGAGTCAGCCTCTGGCCCCCAACAATCTGGGTCCTCATTTTACCGACCTCTGAAGGACAAAAGGCTGAGTCAAGCTTGAACCGGTCAGAATCGAACTGCTGGCAGGGGGCAGAGTTTGCCTGCAATACTGCATTATAACCACTGCGCCACCACGGCTCTATTGAGATGAAATCCTGCTTTTTCTACCCAGAGGAGAAGGCAGAATGTTGTATATCGGTGACCACACGACCTCCGCAGAGGCCACGCGGTAAGTAAAGAAATAAGAAGAAGGCGGAAATGTTGTCTTTTATTCGACAACTCCCTGGGCCTGAACGCACCTGCCTGGCGAAATACTCCTCCGCGATCTCCACGTCATACTTGACGGAGCTGCATTTGGCCGAAGTCAGCTCGACCAGGGAAGAGGCGTGCTCAGCTTTCATCCCTTGTTTGATGAGGTGGTCCTAAGGGGGAAGTCCGAGAAAAAGTAGATTTAAAAAAATAAATAAATGAAAAGAGATGGGCCGAAGGGAAGAGAATGGCAGGAGTCCCATCTGGAGAAAAAAAATCATCTCAGCCCAGCCCGTCTCTTGATTTACCAACAGCCTTTTACAACCTCTGGATATACAGGTAGTCCTCCGACTTACGACCACAACTGAGCCCAGAATTTGTATCTTGCCAAGTGAGACATTCGTTAAGTGAGTCCTGCCCCCCTTTTTACGACTTTGCTCGCCGCGTTTGTTAAGCGAATCGCTGCGGTTGCGTAGCGACCATCGTAAATGTGAGCGTGGACAAGCACATCCAAACGTAAATCAGGTGAGCACCGGGATAAAGGTGAAAAATGGTGCTCGGATCGCTTTTTCAGGGCCATCGTCACTAAGCGAAGTCGAAAACCACCTGTATTTTCGAGGCTCCACCCCCTTGCCCAGCCCAGAGGGACGCTTACCTTGATCCAGGTGACATAGGAGGAGATGTGGAGGCGGGAAGACCAGCGCAGGGTGTGGAGGATGTCACATTCCCGCATCTCCGGGCTGTTCATGGCCAGCTGATTCATGTAGCTCTTGGATGGGGGAAGGAGGCCCAGGACCCGCCAGAGAATCAGGAAGTAGTACTGAAGCGCGCAGGCCTCCTGCTCGAGAGAGACGGAGCCAAGCCGTCTGGTCAGCCGGTCCTCCCGACACTGGGGACCGAGGCCCGAGGCGTTCCCCTGCCCGACAAGGGCCCCCCGCGGAGTTGTCCTCACCAAGGCGGTGACGTTTTTGTTCTCCTTCCGCCGGAGGGTGTCAAACTGGGAGCCGGCAGCCAGCAGCGAGGCCAGGGCGGAGTAGAGCTCGTCGTATTTCATGGCCTTGGAGAACAAGACGTCGCACACCTGAAAGGGAAGCGGCAGCTCCTGAACTCCTCTGGAATTGTTCCCCTTTTTTCCCCTTCGCTGATCCAGGTTCCACTCAGCTCCGAATAAAACCAGACCGTCCCTCATTCTGATGAGCCGAGGTGGCGCAGCAGTTAGAGAGCAGGACTGCAGGCTACTTTAGCTGACTATGACCATTTGAGTTCAGCGGTTCAAATCTCACCGGCGCAGGCTTGACTCAGCCTTCCATCCTTCCGAGGAAGGTAAAATGAGGACCCAGATTGTTTGGGGGCAATATGAAATATACATCACTTACTGGTGTAAACCGCTTAGAGAGTGCTTGCACTGTGAGGCGGTATATAAATCTCATTAATAAATAAATAAATTCTCTCTTTCTCTCTCTCCTCACTGAGAGAAGAGGAAAGGCAGCTTGCCAGAGAAATACAGATCTGCAGCTCGAGCTTGGGGTGGGGGCCTCTGGAAGCAGAGATCATCATCATCCTCTTTTAACGACCCCCCCCCCATAATCCCTTGCTGGGTGGGAGTCTGGCCAACTGAATGGAGCTAGCACAGTGTTTACTGGCCGGATGCCCTTCCTGTCGCCAATGCGGTGTTTCGTTCAGCAGATAAATTCTCAGATTTTATCAGATTTTATTCTCAGCAGATAAAGTGTGCCCAGAGAGAGAAATATCTGCCTCTACCTAGGATCGAACTCACAGCCTCCTGATTGTGAGGCGAGAGCTCCGCCTCTAGGCCACCACCCCACTCTCTCTGGAAGCGGAGATATCGTGGATTGAACCCTGGCAACACGTGGCAAGCGCTGAACGACCTCGGCTTACAAAACGAATCGAGTCCAAAATTCCCACTCCTAAGCAAGGCGGCTGTTTAAAGTGAGGGTTGGGGGGGAAGGTTTGGCCCCGGTTGTTAAGAGAATCACTGTGGCTGTTAAGTGAATCGTATGGTCCTTAAGCAAATCCTCCTATTGACTTTGCTTGTTGAATGCTGGCTGGAAAGGTTACAAATGGTGATCGGGGGACCCTGGAAGGCTGTGACTCTTAGAAATACACGCCAGTTATCAATGGCCCGAATTCTGATATGACCCCGCAATGGCTGGAAGTGTGAAAACCGGTCATAAGTCACTTTTTTTCTGACTTCGGTCACTAAATGAATGGTTTTACGTCGAGGACTACCTGTACGGGCCCTCCCAGAAGGGCCCCAAGGCAGAATCGGTGGTTCTCGCTGCCTTGTTCCCCCATCCACTTCAACCCCTCAAGGGCAAAACCTCTGCACAATTCAGAAAAGAGCAGAATAAGGGAAGGGACCTTGGAGGTCTTCTAGTCCAACCCCCACTTGCTCAAGCAGGAAAAAACGATCCCTTTTCAGACAAATGGTTCTCTAATCAGGAGAAAGTCCCGTGCTTTTTGTCCCCCTGACCAGGAGAAAAAGGCAGAGGCATGGATTCGCCAAGGGACAGCGAGCGGCAGCCCAGGAAATTTTGCAAGCCTAAGCACGTGGCGCCCAGTCCACATTTGGCATCACAAGGGACTGCACGCCTGCCTAATCTGATCTTCCCACAGGAAGCTCTAGAGCAGCGCCCCCCCCCCACCCAACCTTTGGGGCACCAGGGACTGGTCACGTGGAGAGAGGTTTTTCCGCCGACCGGATGGGGCGTGGTTTCACGTGCTGCCCACGGATGGGACTTTGCTTGTTTGCATGGACCGATTTCTGGCATGCCGTGGCCCGGTGCCGGTCGACGGACCTGGGTGGGTGGGTTGGGGACCCCTGCTCTAGAGGGCTAGATCTGCTCTGCGGTGAATCCACCGGCCTCCCCACCCACCCCCCGGAGATCATCCTCGGGGTGAAGCATGTTAAGATATTCATGAACTGGGAGAGCCATGTTAACAAGGTCAGCCAATGAATAGGCATAGCAACTAAGTCAGCCAATGGGAGCTAACCGCTTCTGAGTCTGTGCAGAGAATCGAAACTGGAACTTAAGCTTAAGGCTCGGTGTGGCTCCACTCTCCACTCTGTACTCTTCCACTCTGAACTCTGAACTAGAAGCTGCTTGTGTTTTACTTTTAACTGTTGCTATATTGAAAAAGAAGTCTGCTAATGGCATTGTAAATATATATATATATTATTATGTTTATAAAGAAGTTTATGAATCCAGCTGAATCAGTCATCTGTGTGTGTTTCTGGTTTTGATTTTGCAACAAACTTTAATAAACAGCCAACCTCCTTGCAGCCTTTCCAGGGACCAACCCTACCTCAAACCTTTCCTGGAGAATGCATGGGGCGTGTGCGTGTGTGTGATCAGAAGGGAGGAAAGCGAGAGTTTTAAAGGAAGAGTCCCGTTACCGTGCTATCGAGGCGATTCAAGTCGTCTTCGGATGCTTCGGGGGAGAGGATACAGTAGAAGCGGGGCTGGGGGGCAGCGTCTGGGAGAAAGAGGAAGCCGTGTATGAGGTTTTAAATTTCCGAAAGAAATGCACACACACACCACGCCCCGCGGCCACTAATCACGCCCAGCCTGCTCCTTTTTCCTGGATACCTTGGGCTAGGAACTTCCCCTTCTCCAAAGGGGGCCAGGTGGGAGCTAAATTCTACCCCTGGGCTCTCCAGGGGACTCAAGGAAGGGAGAGGATTCTCAGGGGATTCCCAGCTGTCTGTCTGTCTGTCCTCTAGGCCCTGCCTCTGGAGAGAGACCTCCAAGGCGTTTCAGGGGCCCAATTCTGCGGTTCTTCCACGGGAGCCCTTCCGTACCAGAGGGGCAGTGCTTGGCCCAGTTTTCTTCCACTTCCTTGAAGCCGTGATAAAGTGGGGAACCGGCCGGTCGGCTGCCCTCGGGGCTCACGCCGGCCCAAACGATGGGAGGAGTTAAGAGGTTGTTCTGGACCTAGAGAACACAAAGAGGCGACAGAAAATAAATACGGGGCACCTGTATAAAACTTGCTTTTCTATACCGACTGCCTGTGATTTATCTGAATGGCTCCTTGTTCAAAAAAAAAAAAAAAAACGAAAGAGAGAGAGGAGAGAGGAAAGCAAAGGAAGTTGTAACTTATTGACTCATTTTGGGATGTTTTTTCTCCATGATTTGGGTCTGAAAACAAGGGAATCACAGCCGAGCACAAAAACAAAGCAGGAACAAGCCAATAAACCAATTTTTCAGTCTCAACTTCGGTGCCTGCGGCAATTATTTCGTTGCTCAAGCCATCTCTAGGTAAATAAGGGAGCACTCAAAGGATGGACTGGCTCCCAAAGAAAAGCTCGATTGACAAGCCGATGTGTGAGTTGGGCATTCTCCCCCTCCTCCACTGTCCCCGTGGATTCGCAACACACCTGCTCAAATAAATACACGGGGGCCTTTGAGTATTGGTGAAGCAGGTAGTCGAAGACCAAGAGAAGGCGGGCCAGCAGGAGAGGGACGCATCGGAGCTGAGAGTCCAGGTTGGCTGTAACGTCCAGGATGGTCTGGACGCAGAGGGTCAGGATGGACCGCCGGCCTTTTTCGGAGAAGCTGTGGAAGATGAGCAGCAGGAGCTGGAGGTGCTCCACGTTGAGGTCCTCTGCGTCGCCGGGAAGAACCCCCTGCAGGGCGTTTTGCTTCAAAGTGCCCACAAACCTGGGAGGGAGGACAGAAAGATTCAGGAAGGGAGGGAGGGAAGGAGGGAGGGGAAGAAGGGAGGGAGGGGGAGGAAAGGGGAAGAAGGGGAGAGAGGGAGGGAGGAAGGAATGAGAAGGGGGAGGGAGTAATGGGAAGAAGGGAGGGGGGAGGGAGGGAAGGAAGGAAGGAAGGAGAGGAGAGAGGAAGGAATGAGAAGAAGGAAGGGAGAGGGAGGGAGGAATGTGAAGGGGGAGGGAGGGAGGGAAGGAGGAAGGGAGGGAGGAAACAGACATTCAGGAAGGAAGGAAGGAAGGAAGGAAGGAAGGAAGGAAGGAAGGAAGGAAGGAAGGAAGGAAGGAAGGAAGGAGACATTCAGGAAGGAAGAAAAGAAGGAAAGGAAAGGAAAGGAAAGGAAAGGAAAGGAAAGGAAAGGAAAGGAAAGGAAAGGAAAGGAAAGGAAAGGAAGAAAAAATTCAGTAAAAGGCAACCCTTACATCTTAGTGTTATCTGTGCAATCAGGATATCATTTTAGATATACCATATTTTTCGGACTGTAAGATGTTCTGGACTATAAGATGCACTTAGCTTTTGGGGAGAAAAAGAAGAAGAAAAAATCTGCCTCTGCCTCCCAGCAATTTGCCTCCTTGCATCAAACAGCAACAGCACAGCCTGATTTAGCATGAGCAGCTGTTTGGCGGTTAGATCGGCCTCCCGGAATACCAGCGATCAGCTGTTCCAGGCTGCGGGGATCGCCGCCACCTATCGCCGCCTCTGCGTGCCCCGTTTTCGGCCTCCATGCACCCCATTTTCGGCCTCTGCGCATCCCATTTTTGGCCCATTCAAGGCGGCGGGGATCTCCGCCACCTATTGCCGCCAAACGGGACGTGCGGAAAACAGGACACGTGGAGGCGAAAATGGCACGCGCAGAGGCCAAAAACAGGACGCACAGAGATTAAAAATGGGGTGCGCGGAGGCGGAGGCAACCTAGAACAGCTGATCGGCGGTATTCTGGGAGGCTGATCAAACCGCCAATCAGCTGCTCATGCTAAATCAGGCTGTGCTGAAGCTGACCAGGCTGTTTGCTGCAGGGAGGCAGAGGCCGAAGGGTGGGGGCCGGTGGGTGGGCGGGGCTTCGGCAACATTCACTCTATAAGACGCACAGACATTTCCACCCACTTTTGGGGCGAGGTGGGGAAGTGCGTCTTATAGTCCGAAAAATACGGTAACCGTGCAACCATTATCCATCGCAACTGGACTGAAAACGTTCTGAATTTGGTGCAACCGGCCAAAGCTGTGAATGCAGCGCATCCTCAGACTTTCTCCTACCTCGACCACACATTCAGACACTCTGGGACATCCGGGTCCGTCTGGGTGCTGGCTTTATGCTGCCAGATGAGGAGAAAACGGGAGAGCACGGACAAGCTCTGGGGGTGGATGTAGAGAGGCCACGGCCCTTCGGAGAAAGGAGACACCCCCAGCTGCTGCAGGAGAATGTTCTGGAAAAAGAGAACCATCACGTGTGTTGAAAGACTGGAGGGGAGTAGACCTGTCAGTCGCAAGTGATATACTTTTTTAAAAAAGTGCGGCCTCCTATAACTATTTGAACCTTGTTTAACTACAATCATCATCTTCTTTTAATGACCCCATAATCCCTTGCTGGGTGGAATCTGGGCAACTGAATGGAGCTAGCAGCGTGTTTTACTGGCCGGATGCGCTTCCTGTCGCCAATGTGGAGTTTTGTTCAGCAGATATATTCTCCGTGTGCCGAGAGAGAGAAATATCTGCCTCTACCTAGGATCAAACTCACAGCCTCCTGATTGTGAGGCGAGAGCTCCACCTCTAGGCCAACACACCACTCCCTTCTTTAACTACAATAAAGGAGAATATTGAAATGGGTTGAAACGAGGGGTCCCTGGTGCCCTCTGGGCTTGGTTGTTCCCTTGCAGACATTTCGTGACTAAACTAGGTAACATCGTCAGTGTTAAAAAAGAGTGGGGGTTGCTATTGATATATTGTCCTTTCTAGCACTGATGATGTTACCTAGTTTGGGTCATGAAACGTCTGCCAGAAAAGCACCAAGCTCAGAGAGCACCAAGGACCCCACAGTCCTCCTCGTCAACCTCCACTCCTCTTCCTCCTCCCTGCAAATCCCACTTCCTTCTAGCAACTGATGATGTTACCTAGTTTGGGTCATGAAACGTCTGCCAGAGAACTACCAAGCTCCAAGAGGAACAGGGACCCCCTTGTTTAACTGCACAGACTTACCACTGGATCGTTGGCACGGTTTAAATAAAGGGAAATGTCCCAACGCATCTGCCTTTGAACACAGCAACAGAGACGCTTGCTCTCGAAATGAGAACGCGATGGAGATGTCCTCATTAATATTCCTAATAATTTGCAATTTAACCGGCAGCTCCTGCCTGGCCAGAGAGCCAGACTCACCTGCAAGGTCGGAGACTGGAGGTCAGAGGTCACCAAGGAGTGGTTGAAATGGTACAGTGCAGCCGCAAACTCTTCCTCTTCGGCGGTCCCTGCAGGAGCATAAGAGTCACCAGGTGAGGCCAGGCTTCCCCCCCACACACACACAACCCATCACAAGAACTCCAGGGCAGGGCAGGATCTTTCCACATGTCCCTTCTTGGGTGAGAAGGAAGCCCAGCAGCCCACCTCTTCCTCCTCGGGGAGGCTACCTCCCCCCGCCCCATCCCCTTGGCCTCTACTGCAACCTCCATGGATTTAGTTTTCCATCCAGCTCATAAGGGCCAAACGCCGAGAGGCGGAAACTGCCCGAGGCTCTTCAGCCATTTAGCTGTCATCTGACCTGACAAAACCCTGGCTCTGACAGATATTACGAGATTTACACTGTCTGTAAAATTGGCTCAGTTTCCCCTCTGCTCTTCTTCCTCTGCTCTAAGCCTAACTCCCAAGGATCTGCAGCCAGGCCCTTGAAAGAAAAATGAAGTGGCAGACCCCGTGGCCAGCCGGTGGGGTGGACTACCGTATTTCCCCGAAAATAAGACCCTGTCTTATATTTTTTTGAACCCTGAAATAAGCGCTTGGCCTTATTGCCATGCACTCAAAATCCTGATTGGGATTATTATCAGGGGAGGTCTTATTTTGGGGAAAACAGGGTATCTTTGTATCTATGTATCTATGTATCTCTCTGTCTGTCTGTTAAGGTGAGAATAAATCTCATAGAGTCGATGTGGATCTTTTCTTGGAATTCAGACATTCAGAAATAAAGCCGAGATTAAAAGTCTAATAGAAAATTTTATTTCGGTATAAAAACAATAAATCCTGAATAGTTACATTCTTGCTAATAAATCGTGACCGCTCCCGGTCAGAATCAAAGGCAGAATAATAATAATGGAGAATCAGGAATGCACACATGCGCATAAGATCACATCACGTGTCCTGCTTGTATTGGAATGTACCATATTAGGATAGGGATGCATCACCCTGCATAGACATACAACTGACAATATTCACTACATGACACTATCTCCATCCACCTATCCATCTATCTCCTTCCTTCCTTCCTTCCTTCCTTCCTTCCTTCCTTCCTTCCATATTTCTCCCAAAATAAGACCCTGTCTTATATTTTTTTTGAACCTTGAAATAAGCGCTTGGCCTTATTGCCATGCACTCAGAAGCCCGATTGGGCTTATTATCAGGGGAGGTCTTATTTTGGGGGAAACAGGGTCGATGACCTCTAGGATTTCGCCTTCCAGTGCTAAGAATCGATTATCTAGGCTGAAGAACTAGACTGGGAAGCCACGGAGCAGGGCTTGCTGAAAGAACTTGACTGCCCCAAGCGGATTTCCCCCCAGAGTTACTCAGCCCCCAACTCCGAGGCTCGATCTGCGGGTTGGGGGGTGCGGGCGAGGGAGACCCCCCCTCCCCTTCCTGACCTTTGAGCCCATCCTTGTCCACTTCTTTGATGATGCTGGCCAAGGTGGCCATGTGCTGCTCCGTCAGAGAGACGCTCAGGTAGTTGCGAATGAAATTGTTCTTTGAGTCCAGCATGGAGGAAGTTAGGAAGTTGAGGATGTTGGAGGCCAGATTTAAAAACTGGAAACGGAAAGAGAAAGCCAAAAGGCATTGATGAAAGAAACGGGGGAAAAAAAGCGAAAGGCAGCCAGAACTTTTGAGACAGGGTCCTGGGTCGCTCACCAGTTCCGGGTCTTTGCGACTGGCCAGGATGTTCCCGTTTTCCCCTGCAGACTGCTTGCTGGGGCTCTTCACCCGGGGGGAGCTCTCCAGAGGGGGTGGGGGAGGAGGGGGAGGAGGGGCCACCTTCTCCTTGCTGGGGGAGATGGTCTCCTCGAACCACTGCCCAAGGATGGGCTCGCTGTCGTCGTCTGAAAAGGGGGGAAAAGGGGCAAGTCAGACGGTTGAAGGGCCAGGAACAAGACTCAGGGCCTTTCCCCCCCCACCCACCCCCGCCCCGAGCACCTCCCTCTCCAGTGCAGACCCCCGTCCCTGCCCCACTGAAGCCTCCTCTGCTCTCCCCACCCCACCCCACCCATACTTGGAGAAGGAGGCCCTACTCACGGTCACTCATGCCCTTGTCACCTCTCAATTGGACTACTGCAATGCGCTCTACATGGGGCTGCCCCTGAAGAGCATTCGGAGACTTCAACTGGTGCAAAATGCAGCTGCACGTGCTGTGGTGGGTGTCTCAAGGTACACCCACGTGACACCCATACTCCGCCAGCTGCATTGGCTGCCAATTGGTCTCCGGGTACAATTCAAGGTGCTGATCATCATCTTCAAAGCCCTACATGGCTTAGGACCAGGCTATCTCCGGGACCGCATTCTGCCGCATTCTTCCCTTCGACCGGTCAGGTCCAACAGAGTGGGCCTCCTCCGGGTCCCGTCAGCCAAACAATGCCGACTGATGGGGCCTAGGGGGAGGGCCTTCTCCGTAGGGGCCCCTGCTCTCTGGAACCAACTCCCTCCGGAGATCCGAATCATCCCCACCCTGCTGGCCTTCCGAAAAGCCATTAAGACATGGCTCTTCCTGCAGGCGGGGTGATTTTGAGACGACCTTCCCTCTAACGTCTCCCCCATGTATATATGATGTGTATGTTTTTTTTAAAATTGTTTAAAATTGTTTTTAATAATTTATTTGATGTTCCCTAAAATGTTGTACGCCGCCCTGAGTCCTGAGGCAGTAGGGCAGCATAGAAGAACTTCGAATAAATAAATAAATAATAAACCTTGGCTGCTGTCTTCCGTGCTGCTGAAGTCGTCTTCGTAGTAGGTGTTGGAGTCCGTGGAGGCGCTGACGTTGCTGCTCATGGACCCTTTCCGTTGTCTCTGCAAGACGCAAGCCTGAAAAGGGGGGAGGGGTGTCACGGTGTGAATAATTGCCAGTTGTATGTCTATGCAGGGTGATGCACCCCTATCCTAATATTATGGTACATTCCAATACAAGCAGGACACGTGATGTGATCTTCTGCGCATGTGTGCATTCCTGATTCTCCATTATTCTCTTTGACTTGGCTCTTGACCGGAACGGTCGCATTTAATTAGCAAGAATGTAACTATTCAGGATTTATTGTTTTTGTACCGAAATAAATATTTTCTATTAGATTTTTAATCTTGGCTTTATTTTCTAACTGTCTGGATTCCAAGAAAAGATCCACTTCGCCTCTGTGAGATTTATTAACAAGGGGGTTTGGTGGGGGAAAGGGGAAAGGTCACAAAAGCCCAGCCAGTGAGTATCTCCCACCCAAACCTTACCACCACTCCCTGGAGCAAATCTCAGACGTCAGGGCGAACAAGGCTTAACGTTGCCCCCACCTTTTGAAAAGCAGAGCCTAAAAAACAACTCCCTTCCTTGCTAATCTAGGGCAGCCACTCTGCTTCCTCCCTGGGTGGGGTTCGCGCCGTGCCCGAATGATAAGGCCCACTTATCCTTCCCGCCCGGGGCAGATTCACACCACCGAGAACAAGACAGGAAAACCCACCTGACGGCTTCCCCTTCGAGCCCCACCGCGGCCCACCTCTTTTCTCTCGATGGGAGAACGCCCGAAGCAGAGAGAACCAAGGGGAGGGTCGTTTCCCACCCACCCCCACCCACCCACCAAGAGACATCTTGTCACGATGTGAATATTGTCAGTTGTGAGTCTTTGCAGGGTGATTTCAACACCCCTATTCTAAATATGATGGTACTTTCCAATACAAGCAGAACACGTGATATGATGTTTCTGCGCATGTCTACATTCCTATCCACCATTAATCACTTCTGCCTTGGCTCTTGACCTGAACGGTCGCGTTACTCAGCAAAGATGTAGATTTGTTCTTTTATATTGTTTTGTACTGAAATAAATATTTTCTATTAGACATTTAGTCTCGGTTTTATTTCTAAATGATTGAATTCCAAGTAAAAGATCCAATCTCGCCTCTATGGGAATATAGAGGTGGCGCAGTGGTTAAAAGCAGCACTGCAACTAGTTCAGCAGTTCAGCTGTTCAAATCTCACCAAGCTCAAGGTTGACTCAGCCTTCCATCCTTCCGAGGTGGGTAAAATGAGGACCCAGATTGTTGGGGGCAATATGCTAAACTCTGTAAACCGCTTAGAGAGGGCTGTAAAGCACTATGAAGCGGTATATAAGTCTAAGTGCTATTGCTATTCTTCCCTTAACATGGTAGCAATCGGACGGATCAAACTTTATCTCAAGCTAACACATCTGGAAGGGCCCCCACCCACCCACCTTCCGATACGCCGTGGAGAGCAAAGTCAGCAGCAGGTTGGCGAGGGGCACCGACTCGATCAAGCGTTGAATCCTCTGGATCGACGTACTCTGGGCCATGATATTCAGGGCGGCCGGGGGGCCGTCTGTGTCCCCGCCCTGAAGGATGAGGGTAAGAGACGTCAAAACACACCTGGACACACACACACACACACACACATGGCGGCAATTCTGAGCAACCGCCCGTCCCTTCGTCAATCACTCACCTTGTGAAGGGCCTCCACGTGGAGGTCTTGAAAGAGCAAAGTGAGGAGCTTAATAGCGTGATTGGCTAGGACGACGGAGAGGATGCCAAAGCCCTGGTGCCTGCAGAAGGGGGGGGGAACTCAGGTGAGCGGGCATCAGCTCAGGAAGGACCTCTGGTCCGAGGGCAAGACACGGAAGGAAGCTGCGCTCTCCAACCAGGCTTTTAGCCCCCAGCGCCAAAGACTGGAGAAACAGCAAGGAAAAGCCCCCTCCCCCCCCACCCCCAGGACTCGCTGACCCGCTCAGGGCCAGACCTACCCTTTGCCAGGTCCAAGTTTGGGAGACCCGACACCCTCTTTGGACCGCACAATGATGTCCCGGACCCGAAGGGCTGCCAGGGGGTCCTTCTCTTTCCCCTTGTCGGCCAGGGTGGTCGGGCTGAGGTTCAAGATGAGGAATAAGCTGTTCAGCAGGCACCAGGCCCCGAGCAGCTGGAAATTTTGGTAGTGCTGGGGGAAAAAAATAATCACACACACACACATCACATTGTGATTGCCGTTCCAGAGAGCAACACGGGAGGATTGTGTTCTTGGGGGGGGTGTTGCCTCCTTTTCGCTCTTACCTCCCCACCTGCACGGCGGGAACTGCTGATGGCTTGGCCGATCATGTCGTAGATTTCCAACTGTGGAGAGAGATGGCTTTTGTTTTTTAAAGGGTCTCGCAAAGGAGACCAAAGCCTGGCCGATGCCACCCCCAATGCCCTTGAGAATTTCACAGCTGCAACTTCAGCTGGAGGCAGACCCTTCTTGTTCCCCCGTCCCGTGGTGTGGGCCGACTCACGCATTTCTGTACAATGATGGCGGCATCGTTTTCGTAGTCCTCTTCTTTGGAGCTCGTGGAGCCCGTGCGGACTTGCTGGGTGGTGCCCACGTGTAGGATGGCCATGCAGGTGGCCACGCTGACCCCTGGGGGAAAGGTCCTCGGGTCAGCCAACTCAAGGCCTCGCGTCTCATTCTGTGATGGGGGGGGCGATGAGCAAGAGGCCCCAACCCCCCTCATTCCAACCTTTCGTCCTTCCGAGGTCGGTAAAATGAGGACCCAGATTGTTGGGGGCAATATATGCTGACTCTGTAAACTGCTTAGAGGGTTGCAAAAGCAACTGTGAAGCGGTATATGTCTAAGTACTATTGCTTCCTTCCTTCCCTCCTTTCCTTCCTTCCCTCCCTCCTTTTCTTCCTTCCTTCCCTCCCTCCTTTCCTTCCTTCCTTCCTTCCTTCCCTCCCTCCCTCCTTTCCTTCCTTCCCTCCCTCCCTCCTTTCCTTCCTTCCTTCCTTCCCTCCCTCCCTCCTTCCTTCCTGTTAGAATGCAGTATTGCAGGCTAACTCTGCCAATTGCCAGCAGTTCAATCCTGACCGTCTCAAGGTTGACTCAGCCTTTCATCCTTCCGAGTTCACTGGTAAACCGCTTAGAGAGGGCTACTGCAAAGCACTGTGAAGCGGTATATAAGCCTAAGGGCTATCGCTATTTAAAGCAAACCAACTTTGGGAGCCTTTACTGTAAGCCCAGGTGGCACTTCACGGAGATTAAAATCTCTTTCCCAAAAGATCTCACAATGGAAAACTGAGCCCAGGAGAAACAGAGAGGAGCAGAGGGCAAGAAAGCTCATTCTCTTCCTGCCTGCCCCTTTACTGGAACAAACGAAGCTCCGCCTCTTCCTTCAAGTGTAGGAACCCACAAAAACCCAGCCTCTCCCAGGGATTTCGGCTCGGCTCCCGCGTCGCACTGATTCACCTGCATAGAGGCAGCTGAGGGCCAGAACGGTCACGTCCTGCAGGCGGGCGGGCGTCAGAGGCTCCAGGACAGGGAGGGAGAGCGTGTCCAGGGCCATGGTGACGTCAATCACCAGGGAATGGAACCTGCCCAGGTGGAGGGAAACGGAAGGTTTGTCACGGTGTGAATATTGCCAGTTGTATGTCTATGCAGGGTGGTGCATCCCTATTCTAATATTATGGTACATTCCAATACAGGCAGAACACGTGATATGATCTTGTACGCATGTCTACATTCCTGATCCACCATTAATCACTTCTGCCTCGACTCTGACCGGAACGGTCACGTTTTATTAGCAAAGATGTAATTAATCAGGATTTATTGTTTTTGTAACGAAATAAATATTTTCTATTAGACTTTTAATCTCGGCTTTATTTCTGACTGTCTGAATTCCAAAGAAAAGATCCAAATTTGACTCTATGAGATTTATTCTCATTCTCACATGGTAGCATTCGGACGAATGCTTCCCTTGACAAGGTTGGTGTAAAAGCGGGCAAGGAAGGGAATCAAGAGATCGAGTTCTGATCAGAACCTACGGGGGTGGGGAAACCAGGATATAAGAAGTCACAGGGAAAAAAACAGGACGGGCGCTTACCCATTGCGGACTGCTGTGGCGTCGGCGACAGTAGCCGGCATGATGAAGAAGGAATTGGCCGACACGGCATCCTGGAAGCGGTTAATGTAGCGCAGGAAGTAAGGGAGGTTCAAGCAGACGCGCAGCAGCTTTTCAGAACCGCCTGCATTGGAAAGGGAAGCAGGGTGAAGGGAGCAAATGACGAGGACTAGCCTCTTAAAGAGTCTTTGCTTCCGGCAGGAGCCTGCCAAATGGCCCTGGGGAGCCGAGAGGCAAGAAATTACAGGTGGTCCTCGACTTAACGGCCACAATCGAGGCCAATGTTTCTGTTGCAAAAGTGAGACATTCGTCAAGTGAGTTTTGCCCCATTTTACGACTTTTCTTGCCACGTTTGTTAAGCGAATCGCTGCAGTCCTTAAATTAGTAACCCGGTTGTTAAGTGACTGGCTTCCCCATAGAATGTAATACAAATTAATACAGATTAACAGAGTTGGAAGGGACCTTGTAGGTCATCTAGTCCAACCCCCCACCCAAGCAGAAGACCCTACACCATTTCTGACAGGTAGCAGTCCAGTCTCTTCTTGAAAGCCTCCAGTGATGAAGCTCCCACAATTTCTGAAGGCAACTTCTGTTCTATTGGTTGATTGTTCTCTGTCAGAAAATGCCTCCCTATTTCCAGGTTGAATCTCTCCTTGTTCAGTTTCCATCCATTATTCCTTGTCTGGCCTTCGGGTGCTTTGGAAAATAGCTTAACTCCCTTCCCTCTGTGGCGGCCCCTCAAACATTGGAGCCGAGGTGGCGCAGTGGTTAAAAGCAGCACTGCAACTACTTCAGTGACTGCTAGTTCAGCAGTTCAGCTGTTCAAATCTCACCGGCTCAAGATTGACTCAGCCTTCCATCCTTCCGAGGTCGGTAAAATGAGGACCCAGATTGTTGGGGGCAATATGCTGAACTCTGTAAACCGCTTAGAGAGAGAGCTGTAAAGCACTATGAAGCGGTATGTAAGTCTAAGTGCTATTGCTATTGCTATTGCTATTGGAAGACTGCTATGATGTCTCCCCTGGTCCTTCTCTTCCCTAGATTAGCCATGTCCAGTTCCTGCAACCGTTCATCTTATGTTTTAGCCTCCAGTCCCCTCATCATCCTGGTTGCTCTTCTCTGCACTCTTTCTAGAGTCTCAACATCTTTTTTTATAGTGTGGTGACCAAAACTGGATGCAGCATTCTATTTGCTTGTCTGAAGGTAGCAAAAGGGGGATCACATGATGCAGGGACACTGCAACCGTCATAAATGTGAGCTGAATGTTGATCGCGTGACCGCGGGGGATGCCGCAACGGTGTGAGAAATGGTCCTAAGTCGCTTTCTCCCCAGTGCTGTTGTTAACTTTGAACGGTCACTAAATGAACCGTTGTTCAGTCGGGGACTATCTGCGCTCCCGCCACCTCAAAGGAACTGTGGTTCTAACTCGCGTTGCGGACGGCTGGGCCTGAGAACACAGTCGTGGCAAGGAAGCAGCCCCAACACCCCCCTTTCTCCAGATGGCGCCTTTGGAAACGGGGAAGCCTCTGTTAGACAAGCAAGACAAAACACCCCACCCCTTTCCTTACCGAGTTCCTGCAAGCTGGCCACGTTCTGGGCAACAAATATGCTCTTGGTTTTGGCTGTGGAGGAATGGTCCATGACGGCCTGCTCTTCGCCTTCCCCTTCCCCCTAGAAGCAGAGACAAGCATTATTTTGTTGTGGCCGAATCAGAGGAGGAGGAGGTGTGGGAGGCAGGGTCAGCATCAGGGCAACCTGAGAGCTCCAAGGGGGAAGAGGGAATGGAGCTGGCAGAGAGAGAGAGAGAGAGAGAGAGAGAGAGGCAGAGCCTGGGCTGTCCGTCAGCCCTCAGATGGAGAGTCAACAGCCCCCAGGTCTGGAGGTGGCTGATGAGGAAGAGGAGGAACAGCTGGGTCCAGTTCCTGAAGGCAGAGGAGAGGAGAGCAGTGGAAATCTATGGGCCGGTCTTTGGGACGGAAGAGCCACCACTGCTAGTGAAGCCCCACCCTAGTTCTGGAGATAAAAGGCAGGAGGCAGAGATGAATAGGTGTGGCAGACAACTATTCATCTTCCAGATGGACGGCCTTGTTATCCTGCGGTGAGAGAGAGACTTTTTGCTGGGTGATTGCTGATTTAACTACAGAGAGTTTGTCGTGTTTGGGGAGCTGGGTCAGAACAGTTATGATCTCCTGCCATCAGAGGTTCACAGGCTTCCCAAAAACTCCGGACGGAGCCTTGGGGCCCTCCGGTCGCCCCTGGCTAAGGAGGATGGGCAGCCATTTTCCCCAGGGAACCCGAGCCTTCTCGGGCAACCTTCTTCCTTCCGCAACCCACCTGAGCCTGCAGCGTCGTCATTGGCGACAGGGCCATTTTGGGATTGAAGACCGAGGTCAGCTGATTGAGGAAGTTCATCTGAACCTCCTTCTGGCGCAGTTCAGGCCTGACGGGAGAAGCCAGCTCTTTCTGATCCTCCACTGGAAAAGAGGAGCGGGAGCAGAGGGTCAGGCTGGGGTGGGTGGGAGCAGCCCTTGCTGGCACCCCCTGGGGCAGAAGATGTCACCGGGAGGGAGCCTTTACCGTCCGAGAGGGTCTTCACTGTCTGGGGCAGCTTGGCCGACTTCATCATCGCTGTGAAAGTGATGATCTCCGTCCGGTCCAGGCGGCTGCAGCCGGTGCACAGCCCCTTGATCAGCAGGATCAGGTGTTTCTACGGCAGCAGTTTCAGAAAAGGTGAGCGGCGCAAGGTTCAGGGCACCTGTTCCAAACCTGAGCAGACCCCAGCTGGGCAGGCACCAATTCCCACAGTGGCCCCATCCAGCATGGCCTCTGCTGTGCATTCCGGGGGCACGAGATCCTCACGTCTTGCAAGACCCCAGCTTCCTGGGTCAGCTTCAACCAAGAGCCTCCCATGCAAACGATGCAGAAACGCCCCAACGGGGCAGAAGGGGAGGCCTCTCTCCCTCTCCCCCCCTCACCTGTGAGACAGCGCAGGCCTCGTCTGGGTTTTCAAGTCGCAACAGAGAGAATTCAATCAGTACTTTGCAGGCAGCTGCTACAGACTGCAGCTGGTTCCGAGGTACTGTAAAGGCAACGTGGTTACGTCAGTCCAACCAAGTTTGGGGGGGGGGGGGAAGGAGCTTTTAAGCAATGCCACGTCCTTGCCTTACTGCCTTAGCTGATCTAGGAATCCCCCTCCCTTGAAATGTAGCCTGCCCCTCCCCCCTCCTTTAATTTCTGGTGGAGACTCTGTGGCCATTCAGAGGCTTTTGGGCCTTCAGAGGACCCATTCAGTGGAATCAGAGGCAACGGAACCAAATGTTACCCCAACCTACAGATATATGAGCCACGGTGGCGCGGTGGTGAGAGTGCAGTACTGCAGGCTACTTCTGCTGACTGCCGGCTGCCTGCAATTTGGCAGTTCGAATCTCACCAGGCTCAAGGTTGACTCGGCCTTCCATCCTTCCGAGGTGGGTAAAATGAGGACCCAGATTGTTGGGGGAAATATGCTGACACTGTAAACCACTTATTAGGGAGGGCTGTAAAAGCACTGTGAAGCGGTATATAAGTCTAAGACAGAGGTCTTCAAACTTGACAACTTTAAGACTTATGGACTTCAACTCCCAGAATTCTCCAGCCAGCTATTTGAAGTGCACAAGTCTTAAAGTTGCCAAGTTTGGGGACCCCTGGTCTAAGGGCTATTGTGATCTGAAAAACCATTTTCTGCTTCCTCCTTTCCGGGTGTTCATAAACGCCCCTCCCTCCTGCTATGTCCCTTCTAACCCTTCTGCTAACTGCCTTCTAAGCCGGTTTTGGAAACCGCTCCTCACAGAATTCCAGGGGGGAGAGGGGGGAAATCATCATTAAAAAGTAGGCGAACGACGACGGTCCGTGCAGAATGTCCCAGCGCTCACTCACCCACTCCACACACCGTGGTGATGTAGTGCGTTGCAAGTGCAACAAAAGAGGAGTAGAAAGGCTCGTATTGCTTGTCGTGGTGCAGGATTTCCGACTCGCTGCGGCGGAGGAAAGAAGCAGGAGAAACACAAGACTCAGAAACTGGGCGCCCTTAAAGTAAACGTTGTGAAGGTCTATGCATCAAAGGTGGGAGGAAAGTGGAATGTTGGTCCCTGGGTGAGTTTTGCTATCGATATACAGCAACTTAAGAAGCTTCCTTACTGGCGCTTAAAACCACAGGTCAGATCATCATCAGCCAGCAAGGAATCTCTGAGACTGCTTGAAAGCTTATCCTAGTTCTAAGTCTGAACCTCTTAAGCTGGCGTCATTTTCTGAATTGGACATTTTGCTGTCCATCTGCTTCTTGGTGGAACAAGAAATGTACCCGATGGGCCAGTGGTCTGACAGCCCATGGCAGCAGCTTCCTCATATAAAACACGAGGAAGCTGCCATGGGCTGTCAGACCACTGGCCCATCGGGTACATTTCTTGTTCCACCAAGAAGCAGATGGTAAGCAGAGAGAGATCTATCTGTCAGTATCAGCTGCTGAGGAATTCCAGTGGCCTCCCGTCTGTTTATCTGACCAGCTACTCGGGAACAAAGCACCGGACTCAGGGCTAAAGTTTGATCCAGCGTTTATATTTTAGGAGGGACTGCACCGTGACAGAATATGAACTCAGAGGCAAGCCAACAAAAGCAACCACCACAACTTTTGAAACCTGAGTTACCGTATTTTTCGGAGTATAAGACGCACCGAAGTATAAGACGCACCTTAGTTTTGGGGGAGGAAAACAAGGGGAAAAGGCCTCTGCCTCCAAGCAATTTGCCAAACAGCAAACAGCACAGATGATATACACTGTTTGCTGTGTATTTCTGTGCATGTGTGCCTGACCCATAGAAATAACAAAGAATTGGAGAAATGTACATTATGCCAGAAAGTTTTCTTAAATGTAGTCACACTAACTCTTCCCAATTATTTAAATAGATCTACTCCAAGGTAACTAAACTCTAATACTAAACAGGACACTGTTACATTTCATACTATACTTGTACAGAGCTGTTAAAATTAATTAAAATTTCTGGAAGTATACATTATTCTCTATTATTTAAAAGAAGATACAATAGCATTGGGCCTCTTCAGAGCAAGCATTTATTTTAAAAAGCTTCTTTATTTTGTTAAGTTGTCTAGATTTACAGGGATCTCCAACCTTGGCAACTTTAAGACTTGTGGACTTCAACTCCCAGAATTCCACAGCCAGCAAAGCTAACAAAGCTGGCTGTTGAATTATGGGAGTTGAAGTCCACAAGTCTTAAAGTTGCCAAGGTTGGAGACCCCTGGCTCTAGAACAATAATAAAGCAGTCTTTAAAAAATAAGTCTAAAAATTTGAATATTCTACAGACATTTATAGTTTGCAGCCAGTTCAGCAAAAATAAAAACCTGCGTGTCTCTCCCAGCTATTTGCCTCTTTGCAATTAGTTTCACTTTCATTTTCCCAGTGGCAAACCTAATCAGCTGTTTGTCGGGAAACTGCTACTGACTTGCTTGGCTTTACAGGCTCTTCCCTGTTTCCAGCAGGTAAATTGCTGGAAGACAGAGGCCAAAGGGTGGGGGTGGGTGGGGCTACATTCGGTGTATAAGATGCACCCAGGTTTTCACCCTCTTTTGGGGGGTAAAAAGGTGCGTCTTATACTCCGAAAAATACGGTAAGTCATCGCCACGGATTCCACGGAAAACGGTGAAGGGACTCAGCGGCGGGCATCAGTTGGCTTGAACTATTTTGAGTCCCTGAAATGATTCCACACAACTTAAGACAAAGGATCACAAAAATGCCCAAGAGGATTTTGCAAATAAACCGTTAAGAATTGTATCCCAGAAAGGAAGAGCAAACAGGAGCACAGCGCCTTCAATATTTGCAATTGCATGCTATTCCCCCCTCCCCCTTTACCAAACCTTGACTATTAGACTCATGTGATTTATTCTGCATGCACTGAAAAACAAACCTCGCAATCCCACCCAGAAAGGCAAAGAGTTGTGCAACTTTACAGAGGGGCAGTTTTTCAAAGCAGGCTGTTGCATAATAGAAACTTACACCCTAATGTGACAAGGGATGAAGAGAGCATGTGGTGAAAAATTTACATTCGGATTGCCAACAGCGTGGATCCAGGTAGCATTTTAAAATATTGTTTGGGGGGATTATCTTGTTTTTTTAAACAGCTCCAACTCTGAACAACAGTCAGTTTGCTCTGGGAAATTCTTGACCCCAGCAGCACAAACATCTAGCTTAAAATATACCACCAATAAAAGCAACGTACAGTCCAAAACCAGCTAGTGATATGTTGCTTCAAAGAAGGCAAGCAGATTCTATCTAAAACAGAAAGTGTGCAAAATATATGCTAAAGAGCTCCAGCCCACCCCTAGAATACAAGGCTCTGTATATGAAAGATTCTATATTCAAACCCTACTAAAATCTCAGGTACCCAAAAGCACATCAGGATGGGATATGGAGTACAACTGAAATTAGGAGTGCGTAGGTTCAAGCGACACATTCCCAGACCATAAAAGAAAAAGAGTGGGGTGCAGCCCCCTCAAAAGTGCAAAGGAAAACACAGGGCCAAAGAAGTGAAGCACGACAGATCCCCAATGAATTGAGCCAACGTGGAAGCAATTTCATCAGTGAGAAGAAACGGACAACACTTTATCCAAGCCTCTTCTAAACTGGGACGGGATAGGAACGGATCCTGCAGGGCCAGGCTGATCCGACTGATCTAACTCTGACCATCTTTTCAAACAGCTTAAAACACATTTCTTTTTGCCCTTCTGGATGTGTCTGGAAGGCCAAATGTCTTTACATCAAAGAGATCCCGAAAGACCAGCATGGCTATTTTAAGTCCACCCGGAGAAATGACAACCAAAGGCAACTTCATGGCAATATGAAGAGCCAGCCCATCACAGATATTCACAACCTGAAACTTTTGTGCACCTCAGTCCCTTGACACCACCCTTTAAGATGTTCCCTCTAACTCCAGGGCAGCAGGGTCCTTTCAACCACCATGTAACCGCTACAACTCACATCGCCCACATCCTTTGGGCACTTTCCCCAAGAGGCTTCCCCTCCCAGGTGGACCAACTACGTCTCCCATTATCTTCAAAGGGCGGGTTCTCTCCTTCAATCCCCCATGTATGCATGGTGTTGTATGTCTTTTTTTAAAAGCTTTTTAAAAATTGTTTTTAATGATTTCAATGTTTGGTGTTCTTTAAAATGCTGTACGCCGCCCTGAGTCCTTAGGGAGTAGGGCGGCATAGAAGAATTCCCAAATAAATAAATAAATAAATCCTCCTCATCCCGGCTGCTCCCAGCTGGGCAAGAACTACAACTCCCATCACCCACATCCTTTGGCCACTTTCCCCAAGAGGCTTCCTCTCCTCAGGTGGACCAACTACACCTCCCATTATCTTCAAAGGGCGGGTTCGCTCCTTCAATCCCCCTCATCCGGGCTGCTCCCAGCTAGGCAAGGACTACAACTCCCATCACCCACATCCTTTGGGCACTTTCCGCAAGAAGCTTCCCCCCCTCAGGTGGACCAACTACATCGCCCATTATCTTCAAAGGGCAGGTTCGCTCCTTCAATCCCCCTCATCCGGGCTGCTCCTAGCTGGGCAAGAACTACAACTCCCATCACCCACATCCTTTGGGCACTTTCCCCAAGAGGCTTCCCCCCTCAGGTGGACCAACTACATCTCCCATTATCTTCAAAGGGCGGGTTCGCTCCTTCAATCCCCCTCATCCTGGCTGCTCCCAGCTGGGCGAGGACTACAACTCCCATCACCCACATCCTTTGGACACTTTCCGCAAGAAGCTTCCCCCCTCAGGTGGACCAACTACATCTCCCATTATCTTCAAAGGGCGGGTTCGCTCCTTCAATCCCCCTCATCCGGGCTGCTCCTAGCTGGGCAAGAACTACAACTCCCATCACCCACATCCTTTGGGCACTTTTCCCAAGAGGCTTCCCCCCTCAGGTGGACCAACTACATCTCCCATTATCTTCAAAGGGCGGGTTCGCTCCTTCAATCCCCCTCATCCTGGCTGCTCCCAGCTGGGCGAGGACTACAACTCCCATCACCCACATCCTTTGGGCACTTTCCCCAAGGGGCTTCCCCTTCCAGGTGGACCAACCACCCCTCCCATCATCCCCAGAGGGCAGGCTCTCCCCTTCGGCCAGGCTGCTCCCAGCTGAGTAAGGACTATAACTCCCATCACCCAGCAAAGGGAGTTTTTGTGAGGGGAGGAGGTGGCCTCGTTTTGCCCCGCCCACTACGAGCTGTCAAGCTGAGCGGGAGACCTAATGGGGAGGTTTTGGGGGCGGCAGTGCAAAATAGGGGGGTCTTCCTCCTTGAGGACGCCCATCCCCGGAGCCCCTCCCCCCACTGCGTCCCCCACTTCCAACCCGGAGGGCGGGGGGGAGGGTTGAAGCCCCGCCCCCTCCTCCTCCCTCCCACCTCTCAATGACGGAGGCCAGCAGCTGCGGCAGCTCGCGCATCTCGAAGGCCGAGTAGGAGGCCGACAGCAGCGGCCGCACCGCCACCTCCCAGCCGGGATCCCGCTCCGAAGACCCGGGCCCGCCGCCGCCGCCCCCCGCCGCCGCCATCTTGCCGCCGCCTCTCCTCAGTTCTGCTTCCAGTAGCGTTAGAGTTGCTGAGGCGAAGACACCAGAGGCCGGGGGAGAGCTTCCGGGTCGCGGGGAAATGACGTCGACCGGTCGCTTCTTCCGGTTGAAACTCCGCCCCCCAAACGACACCGGTCTGTTCCCTGAGGGGGGGGAAAACCTGCCCTAAAGAATAAATTGGACGCTTTTGTCGTTATTGTCAAGGCTCTCAACGTCCAGAGGAAAAATTGGCGGCCTTCAGAGACTTCAAAGGGGACCGCAGGTTCGCCTCACAGAAGCGCGGCAGAGAGACTTCCGGAACGGACGGCTAGAACGCCCCACAGCTATTTCCGACCGTTCTTCCGCCCCCGCATGGAGAGGAAGCCAAAGGAACGCAGGGGGTGCAGTATCAGTTTCCTTTCCCGGCTAGGCGCGGAAGGCGCTTGCGCAGAAAGGTGACTCAGCGACTTTCTCTTGAGCTCGCATCTGCGCATGCGCCCTCGCTCTCTAAGGTTTCTATGGGCAAAGACGGATTTCAAAAGTGGATTTTTAAAAAGTCTGATCTCCTTGGATGTATTTTGAAATCATCCAACACAGGAGTTTATTAATATTTTCTGTTAGCAATTTAACACATTAATGGCTTAAAATTCAAATAAATCTCTGGCTCAAAGAGCTTGCAATCTAAAAATTTTGTTGTTTTTATATACTCTTTATATTCTTAAATTTAATAAAGTTGATGAAAATAATGGTACTCCTTAGACAAGGGTTGCAAGCCTGAATTTCCAGGGAAATCTGCCAGTTAAACACACCTCCAGGGAGCCAAAGAAGCAAATTCACTGTTATTT
Organism: Diadophis punctatus similis; assembly: GCA_023053685.1. NCBI lineage: Eukaryota > Metazoa > Chordata > Lepidosauria > Squamata > Dipsadidae > Diadophis > Diadophis punctatus. The sequence goes on along the minus strand of JALIGW010000011.1, from coordinate 16,223,370 downwards.
CTTTTATTTCTGCTGTGCCTGATCTGGATACAGGGGGAATAGGTCTGCCTTCACATTTTTCCCACAGAAAATGCAAATTCCTACCCTGCAAACTCCAGATTTAGACTCTGCCCACCGTGACCCAAAACCCTCAGAATATAAATAAACCGACCGAGGACTCTTAGCAAGCCACTCACTTGCCGTAAGGAGGAAAGAAAAAACACATTCAGGAAAATGTTTCATTTAGAAAGTCAAACTTGCTTTTTTCAATGAGCTTCAAGTACTCCCATAACCCAAATCTGGACTGACCCCCCCAAAAAATCAATATAAATTAGGGAACTATAAGACAAAGAAAAAAAAAGCCAATTAAGAAAGAGAAGTTTAAAAATTCAATGTAGGGAAATGACAGGCTGTCTCTCTTTGAATTCCTTGCTAGGGACACTAAAGATTGAACAGGCACACTTTTGCCTGGTTTATATCCATTTTTCCAAATTCTGCATTTTCCATGTTTCACACATTCTCTCGAAAGACTGGTTCCTCCCCCTCAGCCATTTTCTTCCGCTGAAAATCCGAGAGAGGGAAAGAGGACAGAAACACGCTAGAGAGAGAGAAATCTGGCTGATTCCTCGAGTCAGCTAAAATTTCAAGGGGAAGAAACAGGACGACAGTGTTTTATCACGGCTTCAGGAGTCGAAACGGTCGTCGTAGAAAGTTCAGCAGCAAAGCAAAGTTTCGCAGCGCGGACATCGAAGGACGGGGTGGGGGGGGAAAAACATTTTCAAAGCGGCTTAATTTCACAGAACCTTCCCCGTTTCTGGAATTTCTCGTTTTCCACAGTGAATTGGAGATGGGTTTGGGCAATAGGCAGCATGTTTCTCTCTTCCTCAAGGGGGGAAAGGGTCATTGCACCCCTTCCCCTTTCAAATGAGGCTGCAACCCACCAGGATCCCCTCGCGAGGGCTCCGGCCGTCCACCCTCAAAGGTGGATCTGTATGAATCTCTCCCGCTACCGCCAGGCGCGGTTCAGCAGCTTCATCTGAGCCAGCCTCTTGGTGATCGTGGTGGCAAAGACCAGACCGAACAGCACGCTGCTGATCAAGACGTAATCGTAATCGTCTTTGAGAACGTCAAACTGCTTGGAAGGGTAGACACGGGTCTGGTAGAGGTCTAACCCATAAGCCACCACCTGAAGGAGAGAAGGATAAATAAAGAGGGTTGCAAACAGTGCAGTCTTGTACGCAAACACAGGTAGCGCTCGACGTACGACCTCAATTCTGCCCCCCGATTTCGAGAAGTTGCTAAGCGGGGCATCGGTCCAGTGAATTTTGCTCCGTTTTGCGACCGTTCTTGCCGCAGTTGTTAAGTAAATCACTGCCGGCGTTCAGTTAGTCCCGCGGTTGTTGAGTGAACCTGGCCAATCCCCGTTGACTTTGCTTGTCGGGAGGTCGCAAAAGGGGATCGCGTGACCTCTGGGACACAGCAACGGTCGTAAGGACATGCCTGTTGATCCCAGGACACTAACCGCCATAAATATGAGTCAGTTGCCAAGGGTCTGGATTTTGGTCACGCAACCATGGGGATTCTGCAATGGTTGTGTGAAAAAATGCTCATAAATCACTTTTTTTTCAGTGTCGTTGTAACTTTGAACGTTCACTAAACAAACTCTTTTAAGTGGAGAACTACCTGTATCAGGAGACAGATAAACATTAGGTGGCAGGGTTCTTCCTAAAAATTTATTAATCCAGCCACAGCGCTCGAGATCCCTTTTTTGGGGGGTGGGGCTCAAGCTTGGGAACTGTAAGAGGAGTGGACTTCAACTCCCAGAATTCCCTGAGCCAGGACAATGGTCCTAAAATTCTCAACCTTGGAAATTTTAAGATTGGACTTCAACTCCCAGAATTCCCCAGGCAGCAAGCTGGCCGGAGAATTCTGGGAGTTGAAGTTCCACCCCTCACAACGCTGAAGGAACATTGGTCTAAGAAAGGCTCACCAGGCAAGTGGACTCCAGGCCCGATGGGGCTGTGTAAATGCCCCTCATTCGAGAGATGGTCTGATTGTAGTTGATGAACCTCTCGGCGTGGATTTGAACATCCGGGGAATAAGGGATCAAGTTTTCTTCCCTGAAATGAGCAGGAAAACATCTCGGTCCCACCTCAGTCTTAGCTTATTCTCTCCTCTTTTGCTACTTTGCCACTGCTCTTTGCAATTGGTAATTCTTATTTATTTATTTATTTGTGAGATTTATATACCGCCTCACAGTGCAAGCACTCTCTAAGCGGTTTACACCATTAAGCAATATATATTTATATTTACATTGCCCCCAACAATCTGGGTCCTCATTTTACCTACCTCGGAAGGATGGAAGGCTGAGTCAACCTTGAGCCGGTGAGATTTGAACCGCTGACCTGCGGATCAGAGTCCGCTAAAGTGGCCTGCAGTACTGCTTCATGAGGTTGCCTTATGCAACCTTGCAAAAATCCTGGCCAGAGGGGTCTGACTAGGAAGGTCAATCCAGGTCAGACAAAACCCCTCTCCCCCACCCCCACCCCCCTTGGTTCGGCTGGATCCAAACCAGGGGCGGGTTCCTCTTTTACCTTCTACCGGTGCGCATCGCGATGTTGTGCGCGCACTCGCACGTCCTCTCGCACGATTTCGGCTTTCTGCACGTGCGCAGGACAATTTCACTTCCGCGCATGCGCAGAGAGCTAAAAACTGCAAAAATTTCCCCCCAAAAAGATGGTGGCGCGCACCGGCAAAGAGAGAACCGGAGCCGTTGCGCAATCAGCGGGCCCCTATCGGAACGGCGGAGTGGACCGCACCGGTAGGAACCCATCACTGATCCAAACCACTCTGGCTGTTAGCAGCATTATGTGGACAGGTGACATTTTAAAAACCGCTTGGAAGGTCTGGCTGGAATCTGAGAAGCCCCAAACCACCCAACATCAGCTTCCCATATCTGCAAAAGTCCTAAATGTCCCCCCCCCCCAGGGCTAGGCAGTGGATGGATCTCCCCCACACACACACCCCAAATTCCTCACCTCGTTTGCTCTGTGGGGACTTCCGGCCGCCGTGGATCCAGCAACGCCTTGGGGAGGGACAAAATGGCCCCCGAGGGAAGACCGACTGCGCCCAAGAGAAAAATGGAGATGCTTTGAAATTGGGGGCCGAGGTGGGGGGGGAAGCTATTATTGTTGCAATACAGTAGATTGGTCAGGATGGATAATATTTTGTCTTTCTTTTAATTCGCAATGTTTTAAATGTTCCCGTCAAGTTTGGTTTTGCCTGTCCTTTTTTCCCTTTTCGATTTTGTATTTTAATCTTTTACATAAAATGTAACAAAAGGAGGAAGATAACAGAATCGTGGAAGGGGACCTTGGAGGTCTTCTAGTCCAACCCACCCACTCAAACATTTCAGACAAATGGTTCTCCAATCAGGAGAAAGTCCCGTGCGCTTCTTTTCCTGACTAGGAGTAAAAGGCAGAGGCGTGGATTCGCCAAGGGAGAGTGAGTGGCAGTTCAGAAAAGTTGCCCAGCCTAGCACATGGTGCCCGGTCCAAATTTGGCATCGCAAGAGACTGCACACCTGCCTGATCTGATCTAACAGGAAGCTCTAGAGCAGTGGTTCCCAACCTGTGGTACGTGTACTACTAGTGGTACGCGAGGGCCTTCCAGGTGGTACGCGAACACTTTCGGGGTCATGAACGATTTTTAGTTAGTTATTTTTTACTTCACAAAAATGTTTACTGCCTAACACAACTGTTGCCACACGCCACCCACCTGGTCCCAGCGGCCCGAGAATCCAGTTGCTGGATGCGCAGGGCCAAAAAAGGAACGGTACAATTATGGAAATAAAGTGATATCTGATCGAATTTAGTTTCTCTGGAACCAGGTGGTACGCGGCGACTGTACGGGACCTCCAAGTGGTACTCGATCACAAAAAGGTTGGGAACCACTGCTCTAGAGGGCTCGATCCGCTCTGGGGGAGTGGACCCACCGGCCTCCCCTCTGAAGAGGATCCTCAGTGTGAACCTTGGCAGGGATGGGACTCAAATTTTAGCAACAGGTTCTCTGCCCGGTTGCTGGGTGGGCGTGGCCATGGGGGCGTGGCCTACTTGGCCTCCTGCACCATGGTGGGAGTAGAGCCTCCGCGCGGGCCCTGCATTTACCTCGCATCCAAAACGGGCCGCGTTGAGATTCCTGGGAGGGGCGGGGCGGGGTCAGCCAGTCCTTGCATCTACCAGTTCGGCGAACCAGGTATAAAATTAGTATCTGTTTCTCCCGAACTGGTTGAATCCCATCTTTGCTCCTTGGCCAGATTTCCTGGGCGGAGGTATATGTGTGTGTGTGTGTGAAAGGCAGACCGCCCGGCCTCCCTCTCCCGGCCCCCTTCCTTAACTCAGCAGATGGCGACTCGTGACGCCCCGCTCGGTGATGGTGGCTTCCATGGCGCTGATGGCGGAGGGGAAGATGTAGGATTGTTGCAGCACCTGGGGCCAATAGGGCCGGTCCAGGGAGCTGAAGGCCGAGGCGTTGTATTGCGTGGTGCCCTCGTAGAGCTCCAGCACCGTGAACTCGTTCCGACGGGCCTTGGCGTTCCAATACAGGTACTGCGGAGAGAAGGAGGGTCTCTAACGATAACACCACATTCCTCAAGTCCCTGGGGGGGAGGGGTCTCTCCTTCATGACTTGGCCCTACAGGTTCCTGAAGCTTTGGGAGGGGCAAACTCTTACCACCACCCAGTTCTCCGAGTGGACAATGTGCACCGGCCCCTCGGCCTTCTTCTGCACCGAGGAGTGGATGATCCGGCCGGTGACGCCGTCAATCAAGTAGATTCCGATGAACGAACGCTCCGGGTGGGTGTCCGTGCTCTCGGTCACTACAGCCAGCAGGTTGGGGTTCAGCGACTGTGGGGGGACGGGGGGGGAGGAGAAAATGCAAAGCCCATCAGGCTTCTTTAGGCAAAAGGCTCAGAGTCATTGCACAAGGTGGGGAAGGGAGGAAGAAGAAGGAGAGCAATAGAAGAAGGAAAGGAGAGGAGGAGGAGGAGAGGAAGAAAAGGGGAAGAAGAGAAGGAGATAGGAGAGGAGAAGAGGAAGGAGAAAAGAAGGGGAGGAGAAGGGCTTGCAGAAGAAGAAGAGAAGGAGAAGGGGCAGGAGAAGAGGAGGAGGAGAGGAGGAGGAGGAGGAGAGAAGGAGATAGGAGAAGAGGAAGGAGAAAAGGGGAGGAGAAGGGACAGGAGAAGAAGAGGAGAGGAGAAGGAGAAGAGGAAGGAGAAAAGGGGAGGAGAAGGGACAGAAGAAGAAGAGAAAGGGACAGGAGAAGAAGAGGAGGAGAGGAGAATGAGTAGAGAATGAGATAGGAGAAGAAGGAGAAGAGAAGGGGAGGAGAAGGGGCAGGAGAAGAAGAGAAGGAGAGTAGAGAAGGAGATAGGTGAAGAAGGAGAAGAGAAGGGGAGGAGAAGGGGCAGGAGAAGAAGAGAAGGAGAGAAGAATGAGTAGAGAAGGAGATAGGAGAAGAAGGAGAAGAGAAGGGGAGGAGAAGGGGCAGGAGAAGAAGAGAAGGAGAGGAGAATGAATAGAGAAGGAGATAGGAGGAGAAAAAGGAGGATAAAAGAAGGGGAGGAGAAGAGGCAGGAGAAGAAGGGGAGGAGAAGGGGCAAAAGGAGAGGAGAAGGAGAAGGGGAGATAGGAGAGGAGAAAAGGAAGGAGAAAAGAAGGGGCAGAAGAAGAGAAGGAGAGGAGAAGGAGATAGGAGAGAAGAAGAGAAGAAGGAGAAAAGAAGGGGCAGGAGAAGAAGAGAAGGACAGGAGAAGAGAAGGAGATAGGAGGAGAAGAAGGAGAAAAGAAGGGCAGGAGTAGGAGAGGAGATAGGAGAGGAGAAAAGAAGGGGAGGAGAAGCGGCAGGAGAAGAAGAAGAGGAGAGGAGAATGAGTAGAGAATGAGATAGGAGAAGAAGGAGAAGAGAAGAAGGAGAAAAGAAGGGGAGGAGAAGGAGAGAAGAGAAGGAGATAGGAGAGAAGAGAAGAGGAAGGAAAAAAGGGCAGGAGAAGAGGCAGAAGAAGAAAGGAACTTGCTTTCTCCTCCTCACCTTGTACAGGACACTCCGGTCACCCATCACTCGGCCTTGAGAGTGGACATGTTCGTTGGCCCGCTTCCCTTTCACCGTCACGATGCGCTGCAGATCAGGAGGGATGGTGACGTCCCAGGTCTCTTCAGTTGCCAGATCCTGGAGGGTGGGGGTGGGCGTGGGGGGAATAGCCAGTGGGTCAAAGGCTGGCAACTCTCCCCTCTAACTCTCCCTCTGGACCCAGAGAGGCTGGCAGTGACCTCCACCAGCTTAGCCTCTGCAATAGTGGAAGCTGTTTATTCCATTCTCATCAACCAACGTATTCCAAAATGTAAACTGTAACGTAACGTCTTGAATTCCTCACGCCTTACAAAATCGACTACATATTTCCATTATACATGTACCACAGTATTATGGGCTCCATCGTTACTACGATGTATTCTATGCCATATGCTAGCTAAGTAGCTAAAATAAATAAATAAATGCTAGCCAGATGCTTGCTAACTAGGATGGATGGATGGGTGGGTGGGTGGGTGGGTGGATGGATAGGATAGGATAGATTGGATGGATGGATGGATGGATATAGATGGATGGATGAATGGATGGATGGATGGATGGATGGACAGACATGAATGAATGGATGGATGGATATAGATGGATGGATATAGATGGATGGATGGACAGACATGAATGAATGGATGGATGGATATAGATGGATGGATGGATATAGATGGATAGATATAGATGGATGGATGGACAGACATGAATGAATGGATGGATGGATATAGATGGATGGATGGATATAGATGGATGGATGGATGGATATAGATGGATGGATGGATGGATGTAGATGGATGGATGGATATAGATGGATGGATGGATGGACAGACATGGATGGATGGATGGACAGACATAGGTGGATGGATGGATGGATATAGATGGATGGATGGATATAGATGGATGGGTGGATGGATGGATGGATGCGTGTGCGACAGATGATGGATGGATGGATAGATATACTGTAGATGGATGGATGATGGATGGATAGATAGATAGATAATTAGATGTGTGTGTTACAGAGATGATGGATGGATGGATATAGATGGATGGATGGATATAGATGGATGGGTGGATGGATGCGTGTGTGACAGATGATGGATGGATGGATAGATATACTGTAGATGGATGGATGGATGATAGATAATGGATGGATGGATGGATAGATAGACAGATAATTAGATGTGTGTGTTACAGAGATGATGGATGGATGGATGGACAGATAGATGATAGATGATGGATGGATGGATGGATAATTAGATAATTAGATGCGTGTGTTACAGAGATGATGGATGGATAGATGGATGGATAGGATAGATAATTAGATGTGTGTGTGAGACAGATGATATAGACAGACAAATTAAATAGATGTGTGTGTGAGATGATAAACAGACAGACAGGCAGAAAGGCAGACAGACAGACACACACACGGCTAGCAGACTGCTTGAAAGTCCAGTCAGAACAAAGCGACAGGACATCAAAGAAAATTTCCCTTCATCCAAAACAAAGAAATGTTACTGCCTCCCCCTCCAATTCACTGACAACGCCCCCCTCCCCCCTTGGGAATCCAGGAGCCGTACCCTTGTCAGCCTCCGTCCCATCAGCTTCCCCCGCTTGTCATCCGCCAGATAGAATGTGATGGAGGGAGCCATTTCTTCCAGCTGCCGCAAGACGTTCTTGGTGGCTGGGAAGACGGTCACCTGCCGGAGGGAGTTAAGGGAGGGGGGGGCAAATAGGAAAGGCCTCTCCAGAAGAATCCTGCCAGCACGACACCCACTCACCCACCCGTTTCCTCCCCTCCCCAAGGCTGCAGGAAGGGAGCGAGGCACCTTGTACTCATCGTCAATCAGGAGCAGCACTTTGGCGTAATCCTGGTCCATGATGGGAAGGAGGATGGACTGGAGAATGGGGCGGCTCAGCTCCGGCGGGGTCACCTGGCTCCACTTGCCGAAGATGGGGTTGAAGACGTAGAGTTTGCTGAGGCCCGACTCCTGGGGGGGCAGCAGAAAGGGGTTGAGTGGGGGCTAAAACACCCTAGGCCAGGGGTCGGCAACCTTAAACACTGAAAGAGCCATTTGGACCCATTTCCCACAGAAAAGAAAACACCGGGAGCCACAAAACCCTTCCCGTGCCTGACTATTTCCTGAACGGCCACAGAACTAGCATATGTAGTTGAATTAAACATTCTGTTTTCTTCTGAAACTTTTCTTTTCTTGGATTTATCCATGGTTGGCCTACCAGGGGTCGAAAAGCTCAATAAATCGTGTGCCAGCAGGTATCACACATTGGTGGTTGTGACGCATATTTTGAGCAACAGGGAGCCGCAGCAGAGGGATAGAAGAGCCACATGCGGCTCCAGAGCCACGGGTTTCTGACCTCTGCCCTAGGCCAGTGGTTCTCAACTTTTCATTCCCCCGTGAGCCCTCTTTAAATACCTTTTGTGGCCAGGGACCCCCAAGACGTAGCTCAAGATTTAAATCATGACTTTTTTTCAAGCTTTTACGGACCCTCCCCCCTAGGGACCACAGGTTGAGAACCACTGCCTTAGATCAAAAAAGGCTGCTCCCCTGGCGTTCCTCCCCCACCCCCCCCAAGGACCGTCGGCCTATCCCTCCCACCCGGTCTCTTTAGCACTTAGCAATAGCACTTATATACCGCTTCATAGTGCTTTACAGCCCTCTCTAAGCAGTTTACAGAGTCAGCCTACTGCCCCCAGCAATCTGGGTCCTCATTTTACCGACCTCGGAAGGATGGAAGGCTGAATCAACCTTGAGCTAGTCGGGATCAAACTGCTGCCGTTGGCAGAATTAACCTGCAATGCTGCATTCTAACCACTGGGCCCCCACAGTTCTTAATAGCAATAGCGCTTAGACTTATATACTGCTTCATAGTGCTTCACAGCCCTCTCTAAGCGGTTTACAGAGTCAGCCTCTTGCCCCCAACGATCTGGGTCCTCATTTTACCCACCTCGGAAGGACGGAAGGCTGAGTCAACCTTGAGCCTGTGAGGATCAAACTGCTGCCGGTTGGCAGAATTAACCTACAATGCTGCATTCTAACCACTGCGCCCCACAGTTCTTAATAGCAATAGCGCTTAGACTTATATACCGCTTCATAGTGCTTTACAGCCCTCTCTAAGCGGTTTACAGAGTCAGCCTCTTGCCCCCAACGATCTGGGTCCTCATTTTACCCACCTCGGAAGGATGGAAGGCTGAGTCAACCTTGAGCCGGTCAGAATCGAACTGCTCAACTGTTGGCAGTCGGCAGTCAGCAGAATTAGCCTGCAGTACTCCATTCTAACCACTTGCGCCACCGGCGCTCATTTCCTCTTCTACTCAGGAGAGAAGACAGGAGGGGAGGGACCCACCTTGTCCTTGACCAACAGGGTGCATTGTGGGGGGTGGGGGAAATGCGCCGTCGTCCTCTGGACCATCAGCTTAAAGGAAGAGCCGGGACGCACATCCTGGAGGAACTGCTTCCATAGGATAGTCCCCGAGCTGCTCTCTATTCCGAAAAGCTGGAAAGGAGAGAAAAAATAACCTCCGAATTTATCAGAGTTTGTTGCAAAATTAAATCCAGAAAGCACACACACACACACAGATAAACTGATTCAGCAGGATTCATTAACTTCTTTATATACATAATAACAGATACATGTACAATACCAAGAGTAGATTCTCCAACGTGGTAGCAGTTACAAGCAAAACACAAGCAGAGTACAGCAGACTAGCTTCAGTTTCAATTCTCGGCACAGCACTCAGAGCTGCAGGGCTAAAACACACCCAGGCTCCAATCTGTTTCAGCTCCCATTGGCTGACCTTGTTACTAAGCCTTATTCATTGGCTGACCTTGTTACTAAGCCTTATTCATTGGCTGACCTTGTTACTAAGCCCTATTCATTGGCTGACCTTGTTACCATGTCTCCATTCAGTCCCCATTGGCTAATCTATTCCAGTCCATGAATATTCATACTCTGACAGAATTAAGCTGTCCTTAGGAGACACTCTGGATATTGAAAGCTTCTTGTTTGGCCTCAGGAGGGGGGGGGAGGAGGAGGAGGAGGAGGAGGAGGAGGAGGAGGAGGAGAAAAGAGTAGAGCTTCCTGGGAACCAGCAAAGCCACCCTGGCGTTGGACTCTGCCTGATGGGTTGAAGGTTTCCTCTCCTGGCAACCGGGTTTGAGGCCGTCTCAATACAAAGCGAAGACTCCCCATCGTTTTAAATCCAGATAACAGGACTCTCCTTTATGAGTGGTGCGGTGGCCTAGAGGTGGAGCTCTCGCCTCACAATCAGGAGTCTGTGAGTTTGATCCTAGGTAGAAGCAGATATTTCTCTCTCTGGGCACCCTGAGATTATATCTGCTGAATAAAACTCCGCATTGGCAATAGGAACGGCATCCGGCCAGTAAACACTCAGCTCCGTTAAATTGCCCAGACTCCACCCCGCAAGCGATTATGGGGTCGTTAAAAGAGGACGATGACAACAGGACTCTCCTTACGTTCTCTCTCACCATCGCCGCGAGGAATAGCATCTCCACCTGCAGGAGCAGTCTACCAGGTTCTGAAGAGGAGTGGAAGGTTGCTGCCCTGCTGGTGGGGGTTCTTCCACGACCTCTAACCGTCCGGCGCAGCGAGCAACCGCAGCCCTTCCCCCCCCTCACCTTTCCAGAGGCTGTGGCGATCACAATCATCTTCTGCAGGTTGAACTCATCCCGGGCTAAGTTGTCGACGTTGAACTCATTCTTCATCTGGCTCCGGGGTTTCCGGGCGTCGTAGAACATCTTCCAGAGATGAGCGGTCCAGGCCTGGAGCAGGATGAGCTGAGAGGTCAGGCGTTTGAAGAACATGCCCAGGAGGCCATCTGGAAAAACAAGCAGCAGCAGCAGCAGCCGCCGCCACCGAGAACCACGATTAAGGGAAGGCTCCCAAGCAAAATTCTTCCTTCCTGAGGGTCCCCAGGGGGAAAAAAAAAGCTTTCCTGTGAAATTTTAAGTTCATCCCTGAAAGGTGTTTTGCGGAAAGGCCTGGAAACTCAAAAAAAAAGGAGGAGAAGGGAGGAAGGAAGGAAGGAAGGAAGGAAGGAAGGAAGGAAGGAAGGAAGGAAGGAAGGAAGGAAGGGACGGAGGAGGAGGAAAAAAACGAGAAGAAGAATGAGGAGGAGGAGGAGGAGGAGGAGGAGAAAGAAGAGGAGGAGGAAGGGATGAAGGAGGAGGAGGAGAAAAATGAGAAGAAAAAGGAGGAGGAGGAGGAGGTGGAGAAGAAGGAAGGGACGAAGGAGGAGGAGCAGAAAAACAAGAATGAGGAGGAGGAGGAGGTGGAGGAGGAGGAGGAGGAGGAGGAGGAGGAGGAGGAGGAGGAGGAGGAGGAGGAGGAGAAGGAGAAAGAGCAGGAGGAGAAGGAGGAATGGACGAAGGAGGAGGAGAAAAACAAGAAGAAAAAGGAGGAGGAGGAGAAGGAAGGGATGAAGGAGGAGGAGGAAAAAAACAAGAATGAGGAGGAAGAGGAGGAGAAGGAGGAGAAGGAGAAGGAGAAAGAGGAGGAGAAGGAGGAGGAAGAAGGGATGAAGGAGGAGGAGAAAAACAAGAAGAAAAATGAGGAGGAGGAGGAGGAGGAGGAGGAGGAGGAGGAGGAGAAATAAGGGACGGAGGAGGAGGAGAAAAACAAGAAGAAGAATGAGGAGGAGGAGGAAGAGGAGAAGGAGAAAGGAGGAGGAGGAGGAGAAGGAAGAGACAAACAAGAAGAATGATGAGGAGGAGGAGGAAGGAAGGAAGGAAGGAGGAGGAGAAGGAGGAGGAAGAAGGGATGAAGGAGGAGAAAAACAAGAAGAAAAATGAGGAGGAGGAGGAGGAGGAGGAGGAGAAGGAGAAGAAGAAGAAGAAGAAGAAGAAGAAGAAGAAGAAGAAGAAGAAGAAGAAGAAGAAGAAGAAGAAGAAGAAGAAGAAGAAGAAGAAGAAGATGAAGACGAAGAAGATGAAGACGAAGAAGAAGAAGAAACAATAATCTCTAATAAGAAGCTGGAAGGTTTATTTCCAGGCTTCTGGGCACAGGTATCAGGCCCACCACGGGGGACATCGTTCCAAAATCAGAAAACGGCCCCAGACATCAAGTGTGCCTCCCCCTCTCGCGCACACAGAACACACTCGAGCAAAACAGGAGACTGGACATTCCGGGTTACCTTGAATGGCTGATTTCCAGGCAGCAAAAAAGGAAACACAAACCAGGAAACAATTCAACATTTTAGTCTTTGGAGGAGTGGAAAAAACAAACAAACAAACAACAAAAACGCTGAACATAGCAGCACACATCACACACAAGGCCAAAACGTATTTGTGGGATTTTTTTTTGTCTTCTGAGATGTCCCTGTGTCTCCTGATCAAACAGGGGCACAATCCAAGTTCAATTTCAGTTGGCAGAACAGATCTTTTGAGCTCCTTTAGGAAAATGCTCCACCCAGCGATAAACTCCAGGCTTATTTTTCCAGTGCTTAGCCTCAGCCATCTTGGCAAAATCATTCTCTCCCCCCCGCCCACCGCCCCAATCCCTCCTTACCGGCTTTCTTCCCAAATTCGCCCTCGAGTTCTGCCTGGGCCCCTGTCAAGGGCAGGTCAACCATCTCCAGGCTAACCACCTCGGCCAGAGACTCTTCCCGGCTCCACCAAATTTTTCCTGCCAAGAGTGAGATTAAGTGAGCAAAAAAAAGGGGGGGGGAGTTTTCTATTTCTTTTTAACCATTGATGGAATCTCCCAGAGGGCAGAGCAACGGAGGAGGAAGGGCTAATGAAGCTCTGGCCCAGGTCTGGCCCAAGCGGAGGGAACCACGAAGGGAGGAGCACCCAGTCTGCGATTGGCGGGGTACCTGGCTGTTGCAGGAACAGGAGGAGGTGATCTTCTGTTTGCACCAAGGCGCGGTACCCGACGGAGTCGTCTTTCTTTAAAAAGACCTGGATGAAGAGCTGCAAAAGGAAGAAATGGATGAGCGACAGAAAAAGGGCATTGTGACAACCCGGGGTGTGGCACGAAGGCAACACAGCTAGAGAACCGGTATGAGTCCCTTTATTGGCATCAACTTTGCCCCCAACGTCCCTTTTACTCTCCGGCCTGGAGAAAACCTCTTTCACAAATCTGCAGATAATCCAGTCCAAACACTGTAAACAGAATGACTGCAATCAATCACTCCAGCAGGGCAAGATAATGAGTTCCAGACCGGAAGAATAATTCCAGCAAGACAAGATAAGCACACAGTAGCACGGCGATAATTCAAACAGTCCGGAGGAATGCCAGGAATGCAGGCCACAACTCTCAACACTATATGAATTCAGCATTTGTTCCCGACAAACGCCCCTCCCATCTGCCTCTCCTTTAAACTCCATCCCCAGGTGTGCCTTGTGAAGGGAATCGTGGCCCTTTACTTCCTCGTAAGCCACGCAACCCATGTTGCTCTCTTCTGCGTTCTTCTCTGCGCGCCCTAGGATGAGGAGGGGGTGGGACTTGGTCTTCATCTGAACCCCCTCTCCCTTGTTCTACCTCTCTCCCGCTTTGCCCAGCCTGACTCCGCCCTTCCCCCGTTTCCTCCACAGCCAATGGAGCCACTCTCCCGCTCTCCGTCAGCTGTTCGTCTTGTGTCTCAGATTCAGACTCCGACGGGGACATGACAGGCATTCTCAAATCACAATCCTTGGCAAGGGATGTTTGATTTTAAAATAATGCAGCGGGGGCCTTGGGATCCTAAAGCATGTGAGAATTACCCTTGTTGAGCGATGGCTGCAGGTTGAGAACAAACCCCGCTCATCGGAAGAACCGTTACCTGCTCAGGCCTGATGCTGCTTTTCTCCAGAGTGAAGGTGATGAGGGTGTCCAGAAGTCGTTGCCCGGTTTCAGCCAGGTACAAGTTGACGGTGTAGGACTGGGCGGGGCAAGAGAGGCCTTCCTGGAGGGAGAGAATGAACAGAGCAAAATGGCCTTCCGCTTCTTACAAGAATAGAAGTTACCGTACTTTTAGGAGTATAAGACGCACTTTCCCCCCTTAAAAGTGGGTGAAAATTGTGGTGCATCTTATACACCGAATGTTGCCAAAGCCCCCGCCCATCCGCCGGCCCCCACCCTTCGGCCATTTTTGGCATCCACGCGTTGTGTTTTCTGCCTCCGTGCTTCATATTTTTGGCCAGTTCCAGATGGCGGCAATTGGAACCGCAGAGGCCAAAAACGGGGCGTGTGGAAGCCTCCCTTACAGAATTGTTGTAAAAAAAACAACCATACCCATTTCATGCATTGATGTATATTTACCCCTTCGCCCTTGCAGGCAAGGACGGCCGTCACCGTCTTCTCACCGGTAGTTGCAAAAGTCACAAGGCTGGCCTGAACATGCAATGCGGAGAAAGACGGTGAGAGATCAATAGTGCATGGATCACCAAAAAAAAAAAGGGGGGGGCAAAAATTACACATGTGGTTAGAAAAGATGTTAGGAAAACATGTAGAACTTAAACCTGAACTTTTTTTTAATTAGATATAATATCAAAAAAAAATTGATAAAAAAGTGTATATTTAATATTGCATGTATTTTTAAATGTTTTTTATTTTTTCTCCAGTTTCCATATATAATCAACACATATACCTCAAAAGCGTATTGATAATATGCATACTTTTACAGTTTTATCCAATCAATCAGAATTCAATATCCTATTTTGGCACCTAATCTTGCTGTTATTGATCAGTCTGTTTTTCTTTTCTTCACACTCCCCTCCCTCTATCTCCACCTCCTCCATCTACTATTCCTACTCCTTCTCTCCCCCTTCCTACTTGCCTCCCCTCCTTCTCTTATCCCCTCCCTTTCTACTTCCCCTGTCACCTTCTAAACCTTTCCCTGAGTGATTCTAGTTCTAGTAAATATTATATTTAACAGACTGTAATTCTAGTTCTAGTAAATATTATATTTACCATATTTCCATACATCTTTAAATTGTCGGTGTCACTTTTAAATTCATTTTTTTAATTTCATATCTATGTTAATAACTCTTCATTCTAGGTATATATTATTAATCTAATGCTGCCTCCTCCAAATCTAATTTTGTCATCTGGGTCACCCCCATTTATTTTTCCATTTTCTTTTCTCTTAATCATTATAATTTAATTTCTATATATATATTCTTTTTCTATCCAATCATATACCAATATTGCATGTATTAACGAGGGTTGTATTTGCTCAGCGTTGCAAAAAATGTAGAAATACCACTAGATGAGATAATGAAGATGATATTGGACGGTGCAAAAATAATGGACAGACTTACACTGACGATTAAACAGAAAGAAGATATAGAATACTATCAAACATGGAATTTAGCAATAGCAATAGCACTTAGACTTATATACCGCTTCATAGTGCTTTACAGCCCTCTCTAAGCGGTTCACAGAGTTCAGCATATTGGCCCCAACAATCTGGGTCCTCATTTTACCGACCTCAGAAGGATGGAAGGCTGAGTCAACCTTGAGCCTGGTGAGATTTGAACAGCTGAACTGCTGAACTAGCAGTCAGCTGAAGTAGTTTGCAGTGCTGCATTTTAACCACTGCTCCACCTCGGCTCCTTGCTGAATTTATTTTATCAATGGCTGGGGGGAAAAGGGGTTAAGATTAGGAATATAATTTGTATTGTTATTGTTAAGCAAACAAAATAACCCAGGCAACACAATGTTTATTACTGTATTTTTTGGAGTATAAGACGCACCTTTTTCCTCCCTAAAAGTGGCTGAAAATTTGGATGCGTCTTATACTCTGAATGTAGCTTTTTCGGAGCTTTTTTCCCAGCCCTAACTAGGTGCTAACGATCTTCCCAGCTCTTACCTTGCAGGCTCTTTCATTGTTACTCTCTCCGAAGAATGTTTTTCCAGCCCTAAGCCTTTGCAGGGTTTTTTTCATTGATCTACTTGCTCCAAAGAAGGTTTTTTCCAGCCCTAACCAGGTGCTAACTATCTTCCCAGCTCTTACTGGCTTGCAGGCTCTTTCATTGTTACTCTCTCAGAAGAATGTTTTTCCAGCCCTAAGTCTTTGCAGGGTTTTTTTCATTGCTCTACTTGCTCTGAATAAGTTTTTTTCTAGCCCTAACCAGGTGCTAACGATCTTCCCAGCTCTTACTGGCTTGCAGGCTCTTTCATTGTTACTCTCTCAGAAGAAGGTTTTTTTAAGTCCTAACCAGGGGATAAAATAATGTGCTGAAGCTGACCAGACTAAGGATGCTAGCCAGATGAATACCTGGTAGGCAGATTGTTTTCCCCTATTTTCCTCCCCAAAAACTAAGGTGCGTCTTATACTCCGAAAAATACAGTAAGCGCTAAATAAATGTAATAGAATTTTTTTTAAAAAAAAGTACACCCAACACTCACAATATCCAGAATATCTGGGAGTCGAACTCCGCATATTTTAAAAGTTATCAGCATTGAGAAACAATGGAATAAAACCACCAAGGTTGCCAGAGTTTTACTCCCAGGGCATTTCCACCCAACCTGCCTGAGAGGAGAAGGGTGGAGGGAGGTCAAACTCGGGAGATCAGAAGCCCCCTTTTTGGTCCTCACCTGTGGGAAATTCCGAAGGAGGCTCAAGATGCCGTGCCGATATTGCAAGAGAGCAAAGTGGGTGGGCGTCAGACACAGGAAGAACTGAGGCTGGGGAGCTCTGGCTGGATTCGGCTGGGAGGACAGGATACGGGCCTCGGAAATGTCCGCAAATTCCAGGCCGAGAGACTGCAGGAAGGGGGGAAAAAAGACCAGGCAGATCAACCAAGCGAGACGAAGTTAACACCTGGATATCTTTGTGCATTATAACTGTGCTGGCCACAGCTGAAAGGAACAGGCGCTTCCTTGTTCGAGGATCGAGTTCCCGCTTGTTGCTCTATGGCAGAGCAAATTCAAGGAGAGATTTTGGGAAAGGGACTCAGAGTGATGCGGTGGCCTAGAGGTGGAGCTCTCGCCTCACAATCAGAAGGCTGTGAGTTCGATCCTAGGTAGAGGCTGATATTTCTCTCTCTGGGCACAATGAGAATATATCTGCTGCAAAAAAAACTCCGCATTGGCAACAGGGAAGGGCATCCGGCCAGTAATCACCCTGCTCCATTAAATTGCCCAGACTCCCACCCCGCAAGGGATTATTCAGAAGAACCTCTCAGCTTTGCCAAAATGGACAGGCCAGCTCGTTTCTGGACCCCCTCACCTGCAGCGGAACCTCCGTCATCTCCTCCTCGGCCTCCAGAGACAAGGTGTAAAGGGAGTGGGTGGCTGGGTTCACACACACGAGCGTGGCTTCTTCTACGATGTTGCAAGTCCCAGATAGATTCCTCAACCAGGGAGCTGCCACCCTGATCTACCAAAAGCAAAGAGATGCATTCACACCTTATCCCAGCTGGAGATGGATCTCAGGCCAGCAAATCCACATGGCAGAAAATTAACGGCCTGCTTAAAGGCACAGGGGCACCCAAAGTACTGACGTTGTTGTAAATTTTACCGTAACAGAAACACTTTTTGCGAGATTACTGTCTTCCCTTCCCTCTCTTCCCCGAGCCAACCTGGCAAAGGAAATCCCACTGAAAGTCAAATTCTTGCTTCACCTGTCTCGTCATTTCACCATCCTCAACGCTGAAGGTCAGGATGCTGAGGTGGCTTTGCGGAGAAATCCCGACAACGTGCACCACGCCTGTTCCGTGGGAATAGACCAACTGATACTGGACAATCTCGCTGATAAGGAAAAGCAGGTGCGAATTAGCATAATCAGGTTGTCTGTTTTAAGCCATCTTGCCGTCTTTCTCAGAGGTTGCAAAACTCCTCTGGGCCAAAATGAAATCATTATTTTTTGTTATAAAAAGGATTGTTATAAAATATGCAGAACAAGAGACAGCTCTGAAGACACTTAAACGGTTGCTTGTTTACAATCCATCTAACAGGACAGTCCTTGTTTAGTGACCACAGTTGGAACTGGTAATTCAGCTGTCAAGTGAAGCAGTCACTAACTGAAACTGTAACTGTGCTGACGGTCTTAACTCGGCTTTCTCTTTCCTGCAAAAGTGAGGTTTCTAAAGTTTAAAGTTATTTTCCCATCACTTTTGTCACTCTGAACGGTCGCTAAATGAGGCAGTTGCTAAACAAGGACAATCTGTAATCTATGGCCTATTGCTGAGAAAAACCTAACCAAAGTGCAAAGAATGTGCTAACACAACAGAATATTTCTGCTTTATAAAAATGAGTAGGGTTACAGTCAGTGGTCGGTTCCTACCGGTGCGGTCCACTCTATCGCACCGGTAGAGGCGGGCTGGTGATGTCATCAAGAGGCTACCGACCCGGTGTGGTTGGTTGCCGGTGCCTAGGAGCCGCCATTTTTTTTCACAATTTTTTTGGCGAAATCTTGCGAGGGGATGCGCGCGCGAGAGATATTTCAGCGAGATTTCGCTTCCGGGCATGCAATTTTGCGCGTGCCCTCACGAGATTTGCAAAATCACGCAAGGGGGCGCACATAGCGTGTGCGCACAAAACGTGGTGATGCGTGCACCGCGCACCGGTAGCAAGGTAAGTGAGCAACCCACCCCTGGTTACAGTTAGGATTAAAGGCTGGGGGTTTTTTAGTCACCAAATCAACGCACCTTTGTGGCAAATGTTCTATCCATTTTTGGTAACCGTTGGAGAGATAATGTAGAAGGAGGGAACTTTTCTTCAAAATGGCCACGTACTTCACAGCGTCTTGGACTCCCACCAAACTAGCCATCTGAAAGCTTAATTTTAAGAATTTAATTTTTTAAAAAAATGGATTTCTTTACTCATTTATTTAAACTAATCCTAATCTAAAAGGCTCACCTGCCAGCGTCCATCAAAACCTCCCAATTCAGGCCACCAATGTTTGTTTCCCAAGAGCGCAGGATACGACCCCCATTGGAAACCGTGATGGCATCTACAGAAAACAGAAGGCGCAGAAAATACAATTCATTAGAATAGAATAGAATAGAATAGAATAGAATAGAATAGAATATAGAATAGAATATAGAATAGAATAGAATAGAATATAGAATAGAATAGAATATAGAATAGAATAGAATAGAATATAGAATAGAATAGAATAGAATATAGAATAGAATAGAATAGAATATAGAATAGAATAGAATAGAATATAGAATAGAATAGAATAATAGAATATAGAATAGAATAGAATAGAATATAGAATAGAATAGAATAATAGAATATAGAATAGAATATAGAATAGAATAGAATAGAATATAGAATAGAATAGAATAGAATAGAATAGAATATAGAATAGAATATAGAATAGAATAGAATAGAATATAGAATAGAATAGAATAGAATAGAATAGAATAGAATAGAATAGAATAATAGAATATAGAATAGAATATAGAATAGAATATAGAATAGAATAGAATAGAATAGAATAGAATAGAATAGAATAGAATAATAGAATATAGAATAGAATAGAATAGAATATAGAATAGAATAGAATAGAATAGAATAGAATAGAATAGAATATAGAATAGAATAGAATAGAATAGAATAGAATAGAATAGAATAGAATATAGAATAGAATAGAATAGAATAGAATAGAATAGAATAGAATAGAATAGAATAGAATAGAATAGAATAGAATATAGAATATAGAATTGAATAGAATTCTTTATTGGCCAAGTGTGATTGGACACACAAGGAATTTGTCTTTGATGCATAGGCTCTCAGTGTACATAAAAGAAAAGATACGTTTGTCAAGAACCATGAGGTAAAAAACACTTAATGATTGTCATAGGGTACAAATAAGCAATCAGGAAATAATAAATACAGTGGTACCTCGAGATACGAGTGCCCTAACATACGAGATATTTGAGATACGAGCTGTCGAGCAAGCGAAGTTTTGCTTTGAAATACGAGCAACATTTGAGATACGAGGAACCGCCGGCTGCACATGACCCACTCATTTCTGCAACATTCTGAAAGGGAGGAAACCTTCAGCCAGATTTGAATATCAAAGAGAATTTTCCCCCTTTAGCTTAGCCATCGTGGCGTCCGTAGGGCTCTTGGGGGGGGGGAGGAGGCAGAGAGAAAGGAAAGGACTGCCGATCTGCCTTCCCTCCCCCCAGCCTAGCCGAGAGCACGCTTGGACTTGCCTGGGTTTCCTAGAGTGAGTGGGAGGAAAACACTCTCTCTCTCTCTCTCTCTCTCTCTCTCTCTCTCTCTCTCTCTCTCTCTCTCTCACACACACACACACACACACACACACACACACACACACACACACACAGACAGACAGACCCCTAGCAGCCAGCCCAGCCAGCGCAGCCAGCCAGCCTGGGGGCTGGAACGGATTAATGGCATTTCAATTAATTTCAATGGGGAAAATTGCTTTGAGATACGAGCAAATTGACATACGAGCAAGTTTACAGAACGAATTAAACTCGTATCTCGAGGTACCACTGTATCAATATAAATCTTAAGGATACAAGCAACAAGTTACAGTCATAAGTGGGAGGAGATGGGTGATAGGAACGATGAGAAAAACTAATAGTAATAGTAATGCAGCCTTAAGTGAATAGTTTGACAGTGTTGAGGGAATTATTTGTTTAGCAGAGTGATGGCGTTCGGGGAAAAAACTGTTCTTGTGTCTAGTTGTCTTGGTGTGCAGTGCTCTATAGCGACGTTTTGAGGGTAGGAGTTGAAACAATTTGTGTCCAGGATGCGAGGGGTCCGTAAAAGGTTGAAGAATTAATGCGTCACCCTCTGTGAGACGGCCAAGTTAAACCGCCCCCTCCCAGATTTTCCAAATGGCTGAACGGGTCTTTCAAGAGACATTTTTCAACTTGTGAGCTAAAACCCAAAAATCAAGAAACAACATTACAGTGGTCCTCGACTTATTCACTG
Organism: Diadophis punctatus similis; assembly: GCA_023053685.1. Lineage (NCBI taxonomy): Eukaryota > Metazoa > Chordata > Lepidosauria > Squamata > Dipsadidae > Diadophis > Diadophis punctatus. The sequence continues at coordinate 16,202,381 of JALIGW010000011.1, read as the reverse complement.
AGTGACCGTTCGAAGTTACAACGGCACTGGAAAAAGTGCCTTACGGCCATTTTTCCATTTAACGACCATCGCAGCCTCCCCATGGTCATGTGACTGGAATTCAGATGCTTGGCAGCTGACTCGTATTTTTGATGGTTGCAGTGCCCGGGGTCATGTGATCACCTTGTAGCAATCTACTGACAAAGTCAGTGGGGAAGCCAGATTCGCTTAACAACCTTGCTATTAAATGTCTGTGGAGATTCTCAAGTCATTTATTTATTTTATTTATTTATTTAGACGCTCTTATAGGCCGCCCAATCCCGTGGGACTCAGGGCGGCGTACAGCATGAATAAGAAACGTACATTTAAAAACAATAATCATAATTTAAATTAAAATATAATTAAAAAGAAAACATTATAAACGCAACATTCAGGGGGAATCTGATTATCCTATTCACCCCATCTGCCGGAAGAGCCATGTTTTTAAGGCTTTACGGAAGGCCAGCAGGGTGGGGATGGTCCGGATCTCTGGTGGAAGTTGGTTCCAGAGGGACGGGCTCCCACAGAGAAGGCCCTCCCCCGTGGCCCCGCCAGTCGGCATTGTTTGGCCGATGGGACCCGGAGGAGGCCCTCTCTGTGGGACCTAACCGGTCTTAGGGAGGTATGTGGTAGGATGCGGTCCCGCAGGTAACCTGGCCCTGAGCCATGTAGGGCTTTAAAGGTCAAAACCAACACCTTAAATTGCGTCCGGAGACTAATTGGTAGCCAAGTCATCCAGGTCCTGGTTGTCTCAAAGGTGCTTTTTCAAGAGGCAACTGGACTTTTTTGTTTTCCTTTGAAGACGTTTCACTTCTCATCCAAGAAGCTTCTTCAGCTCTGACTGGATGGGTGGGGAATGGAAGGATTGATACTCCTTGCAGACAGCTGGTCATTTGGGGAAACAAAACAACCACTTCACAAACCCATGGCTCAGCATAGCAGAACAAACCCATCAGGACAAGATTCATCAGTCCATCCTCATTTAAAAGACAAAAGCCACTCTTTTGAAGGCAGCAAAGTCCACTTTTTGGACAGAGAGGCCGGCTGGTTTGAAAGAAGAGGGGTCAAAGAGGCTATCCGTGTCCAAATTGAACAGCCCTCTCTCAACAGACAGGGAGGGATAAGACATCCTCTATCTCCAGTCTCCAACACAGTCCGCTGCAGTTCCAAGAAGGCTCCACACCCATTTGCACCACTCAGGTGACCCCTGAGGACACAGATAAACATCCAGGTGGCCTCAACAACTCTGTAAAAAGGATGCAAATGACCAGCTGTCTGCAAGGAGTATCAATCCTTCCATTCCCCACTAACCCATCAGAGCTGAAGAAGCTTCTTGGATGAGAAGCGAAACATCTTCAAAGAAAAACAAAGGAAGTCCGGTTGCCTCTTTAAAAAAGGTTACTAACTTAACAGCTGCAGTGATTCATTCAACAACTGAGGCAAGAGTGGCCGTAAAATGGGGCAAAACTCACTTAACCTGTCTCACAGCAGAAAATTTTGGCTCAATTGTGGTCATATGTCGACCTATCCTGCCCACACGGAGAAAGCCGAGGTGATGAGCCGAGGTGGCGCAGCAGTTAGAGGCAGGTACTGCAGGCCACTTTAGTTGACACTGATCCGCAGGTTCAAATCTCACTGGCTCAAGGTTGACTCAGCCTTCCATCCTTCCGAGGTAGGTAAAATGAGGACCCAGATTGTTGGGGGCAATGTAAATATACATTGCTTACTGGTGTAAACCGCTTAGAGAGTGCTTGCACTGTGAGGCGGTATATAAATCTCACAAAATAAATAAATAAATAAATAAATAAATAAGTAAATAAGTAAATAAGTAAGTAAGTAAGTAAGTAAGTAAGTAAGTAAGTAAGTAAGTAAGTAAGTAAGTAAATAAATAAATAAATAAATAAATAAATAAATAAATAAATAAATAGTGTGAGCAAATGAGAAATGGCTACCAGGATACCGTCCCCTTCCTCACCTTGCCCATGGATCAGCATGGCATCCACTGCCCCTTCAGGGGTCCCTTTGTCCACATGTCGCCAGACTGGAGGCGGGGGAAAAAAAACAACACCAGATCAACCTTTTAAAAAGGCCTTGCACCCACGCCAGAGGCAGCGCTCTTTCTCATTTTGGGGAGGCCCTTTCGCTCCCCGGGAAGCGCTCTAAGGCAGGGAACCAAAAAGACACGTACGGATTTCACCACTGCGGGAGTTCAGGGCAGCCACCACGTTCTCCTCCGTAGCCACAATCAGCTTCTTGGAGGCAGGGGAGGCTTCCAAAAAGGCGAATTTGAGCTTCCCCACATACTGCTGCCTCCTGCAAATACATGCAAAGAAAAATCACATTTCCGCACGCTTCCTGAAGTCATAAACTGAAATAACGGGTGTGTGTGTGTGTGTGTGGAATATTCTCTTCATTGAAAGGAAAATATGGGTTCTGGGGTGCGACTCTCGTCTCTGGCCATGATAGAACAGCGACCCCCTCCTCACCTTCTATTTATTTATGTACTTGTAAAATGTATCGGCTTGCCCATCTTATTACAGAATGACAGTGAGCCTAAAATCTTAAATATCTGTAAGGTAAGATTACACAACCTTCTCCCTCCACAAAGCACAAGGCTCCCCAAGGCAAATTACATTACCTCAATGATTTATTTAGCGCACTGGAGATGTTACCTAGTTGTGTCATGAAACATTTGCAAGGAAAGAACAAGTTCAGAGAGCACCAAGGACCCCACAGTCCTTCTCTTCCTCCTCCTCTCTACAAATACCCCTCCCTCCTAGCACTGACGATGTTACCTAGTTGGGTCATGAAACGTCTGCAAGAAAACCACCCAGCTCAAGAGACCACCAAGGACCCCCTCATGTCAACCCTGAGCTGCAAATATTCCTTCCTTCCTTCCTCTATCCGTTCTTCCGTATTTCCAATTCATTTATTTCCTTCCTTCCTTCCTGTCTTCTTCCCTCCTTCCCTTTCTTTTCCTTCCTGCCTCCCTTGACTTTGGTACTAACACCAATGATGTTACCTAGTTGGGTCACGAAACGTCTGCAAGAAAACCACCCAGCTCAAGAGACCACCAAGGACCTCCTCATGTCAACCCTGAGCTACAAATACTCTCCTTATTAGAGAAGCAGCTGCCTTCCACCCCAGAAACACCCTAATTTAAGGCCCGATTTGCCACGTCTGGATGTTTTATCAACGCCACTAATTGCCCTCCTTCTCGCCCTCCCCACCACCAAACAAGCAGCAGCGGCGCCTGCATCCCTTCCTAGTGGCGGGCAGTTCCACAGGCCAACCCTGACGGCGCTGCCCTTCGAGGTAAGGCAGGGCAGCCGGTCACCCACCAGTCGAACTTGCCCACTTGGTCCTCGTAGACGGCGCCCGCCGGCGGGGGGAGCCAAGAAAGGAGCAGGAGCGGAAAAATCAGCAGCGGATGGACGGGCGCCGCCATGACGACCCAAAAGGAGACAGTAGCCGGAAGGGGAAAGAAAGCCTCCGCTATCCCGTCAGGCTCTGCGCGACCATAGAGGCAAGAGATAGACTTTCGGCTTCCGGTGTATAGAGGTACGAATGTTGTAGAGTGACCTTAAGTGGGGGTGTAAAAGAGTCACAGGGCAAATCTTGCTCTGTCTAGTCCCTCAACTGGCTTTCCTTGTCATATCTAAGGCGGGAATAATTAAAAAAAAAACGAAAATAAAAAAAAACAAACGGAGAAAATGAAACTGTAAAAGAAATGCATAGATCTACATTGGTCCTCCCATCAGGCACCGCGCGAAAGGCCCGCTACCTTAGCGGCGAAGGGCCTCGCCGGGGATGGGGTGGGGAGTTGAGAGGCAGAGACGAATATTGCCCGATTGGGTGGAGGGAATAAAACGGAAAATAAAATTAAAACGAACCGAAATATATAAAAATATATATCTTATAAAGAGGCTAAGAAAGCAGCCCTGTTTTTTTCCCGTGAGGCTTATGTTTTGTTTTGTTTTGTTTCCTCGCTCGGGAAATCAGGCGCTGCTGTGGACACCTTAATCCTTCCCGTCGGCCCGCGAGGCTCCGCCCACCGCCGCTGCCGGAGGAATCTGCACGTGGGTGGCCGCGATGCCCAAGTCCAAGCGGGACAAGAGGGGTAAGTGGGGGGAATTTCCCCCCCCGGGGTCAGGGGTCTCTCTCTCTCTCTCTCTCTCTCTCTGCCCCCCCATAAAGACCCCCCCCAGGGGGATCGCCTTTGCTTTTGCACAACCCTATTTCTTTGCACAACAACCCTGCCAGGTAGGCTAGGCTGCACAAAACAACTTCCTGCGCCAAGAAAGGGGTGAGGGGATGGGGGACCACTTCCTTGGGATCAGGGCTCTCTCCCCCCAATAAAGACACCCCTAAGGGAGGAGCAGGGGACCCCCTTTGCTTTTGCACAACCCTATTTATCTGCACAACAACCCTGCCAGGTAGGCTAGGCTGCAAAACAACTTCCTGCGTCAAGAAAGGGGTGAGTGGGGACGGGGGACCCTCCGCCAGGGGTCAGGGCTTTCTCTCCCCCCCCATAAAGACACCCCCCAAGGGGAGCAGGGGAGCCCCTTTGCTTTTGCACAACCCTATTTGTTTGCACAACAGCCCTGCCAGGTAGGCTAGGCTGCACAAAACAACTTCCTGCGCCAAGAAAGGGGTGAGGGGATGGGGGACCACTCCCTTGGGATCAGGGCTCTCTCCCCCCAATAAAGACACCCCTAAGGGAGGAGCAGGGGACCCCCTTTGCTTTTGCACAACCCTATTTATCTGCACAACAACCCTGCCAGGTAGGCTAGGCTGCAAAACAACTTCCTGCGTCAAGAAAGGGGTGAGTGGGGACGGGGGACCCTCCGCCAGGGGTCAGGGCTTTCTCTCCCCCCCCCATAAAGACACCCCCCAAGGGGAGCAGGGGAGCCCCTTTGCTTTTGCACAACCCTATTTGTTTGCACAACAGCCCTGCCAGGTAGGCTAGGCTGCATAAAACCACACCCGGTGGGGGTGATAGCGGTGGCCTTTTGCTCCTGTTCATTTTCTCCCCTAAGGATGTGGGGGGGGGGGGGAAGAAAAACCTTTGGTGCCCAAGTAGTGCTGATTCCCATCTCTTTGGTGTGCTGAGGATACTGGGGGTTGTAGTGCTCGCTTTTCCCAGCTCTTTCCTTGCTCTAATGTTATTGGTTTTTTTTAAGGGCGGGATTCCTCGCTACTATTTACAACATGGCCTTGAAAGTGGACTGGAGAAACTCGAAGGAGGGGATGGTTTAATTGATTAATCCCCCCCCCCTTCATTGCGGAGAGTATCCTGGGTCGAGATCAGTGGGCCTCCTGGGGCTTATCCCGAATCTTTAAATCTTATATGGAGACTTTTTTTTAAAGAAATAACACTTTTGGGCTGATAGGAGAAGTCACTAGTTCACAACATGGTGGGAAATGCAGATATTTAAAATCAAGTAGCGAATGGCAAAACTGGAGGGGGGGAGGAACGAGTTTCTTGCAGAGATTCCAACTGTTTCCTCGAAAAATTATTCTTTTTTCCTTCCTTCCTTCCTTTCTGTTCCATTGTCCTTGCACTCCAGTACAATTTCCAAATTTCCTTTTCCTTTCCTTCCTTCCTTCCTTCCTTCCTTCCTTTATTCCTTCCTTTTCCTTTCCTTCTTTCTTTTCCTTTCCTTTCCTTCCTTCCTTCCTTCCTTCCATTCCATTGTCCTTGCACTCCAGTACAATTTCCAAATTTCCTTTTCCCTTCCTTCCTTCCTTCCTTCCTTCCTTCCTTCCTTCCTTCCTTCCTTCCTTTTCCTTCCTTCCTTTTCCATTCCTTCCTTCTTTCTTTTCCTTTCCTTTCCTTCCTTCCTGTCTTCCTTCCTTCCTTTCCATTGTCCTTGCACTCCAGTACAATTTCCAAATGAAACCGCAATCGCGTTTTCCAAACATTCCCTATTGAATACTGAACCCGTGTCTTTCTTCCTTGCAGTCTCCTTAACCAAAACCACCAAGAAAGGTTTGGAAGTTAAGCAAAACCTGATAGAAGAGGTGAGCCAGCTGTTGAGCAATCATTTCGCTTAAAGGCTCCTTAAAGGGGTTATTTTGCAGGATTTCGTTAATTTCACCAATATTAGAAAGGATTAAATTAATGTATTTGTAAATCGCTACAGCAGTGTAAGCGAAGTTTTCTCTTCCGTGGGAAAATCCTGAAGGGCGGCCTGTGAAACTTCCTCAAGATAGAAAATTAGGGGTATGAAAATAAAAAACGAAACCAACCGCCAAATACTTTTTGCCTTTAGCTACGAAAATGCGTGGACACCTACAAGCGTCTCTTCGTTTTCTCCATTGCCAACATGCGAAACAACAAACTGAAAGATATTCGCAGTGCTTGGAAACACAGCAGGTGAGCGTGTCTCTTGCATAGCCTTGCCGTTTCTGCTTCTAAAAATGAAGAATCTTCTGGGGTAACCACACCAGGGGTGGGTTTTAATTTACCTCGCTGCCTTCCACGCCGCAAACATGCGCAGTGACAAAAATTCACACACAATAAATCCCCCCCATAAAAAAGCCAAAAACAAGATGGTGGCGCATGCGCAGTGCCAGAAACTCAGCTTCTGCGCATGCACAGAAGGGAAAAAAATCAGAAAAAAATTCCCCCGCAAAAAAAATTCAAAAAAAAAAAAAGATGGTGGCGTCCACGGACTGGCACCAACAGAACTGGCTCCGTGACATCACCAGCAATTTGCTACCGGTTCTATAGAATCTACCTCTGAACCATACCCTTCCTCCCTATATTCCATTAAATTCTCTGAAACTTAGAAGCGTTCCTTACAGCCATTCAGATCTTCACACGACCAGCTTCCGTTTATTCAAATAGGAAAAGCAGAAACTGAAGACAATGCTCCCTTGAAAGAGTTGTTGTTGTTGTTGTTAGTTGCGAAGTTGTGTCCGACCCATTGGGACCACATGGACAACGTTCCTCCAGGCCTTCCTGTCCTCTACCATCCCCCAGAGTCCATTTAATCTCATGCCGACTGCTTCAGTGACTCCATCCACCCACCTCGTCCTCTGCCGTCCCCTTCTTTTGCCCTCGATCGTTCCCAGCATTAGGCTCTTCTCCAGTGAGTCCTTCCTTCTCCTTAGGCGGCCAAAGTATTTGAGTTTCATCTTCAGGATCTGGCCTTCTAAAGAGCAGTCAGGGTTGATCTCCTCTAGGACTGACCGGTTGGATCACCTTGCAGTCCAAGGGACTCGCAGGAGTCTTCTCCAGCACCATAGTTCAAAGGCCTCAAATTCTTTGGCGCTCAGCCTTCCTTATGCTCCAACTTTTACAGCCATACATTGCAACTTGAAAGCGTACCGGAGCTTTTGACATTTCACTAGGATTTTTATTTTTCTCATTCCAGGATATTTTTTGGGAAAAACAAAGTGATGATTGTGGCACTGGGTCACAGCCCTTCGGATGAATACAAAGATAATTTGCATGAGGTAAAGCACCAGATTTTAAAAACACTAAGACCTTCACTTCACTTGCCTGTGGCTTACTTAGTGTATGAAGCAGGCCCTTCTCCCAGGGGTCTCAGAATCCGGAAGCCCCCACCCTGGAGAAAGTCACTTAAATCACCTGGTCTTTCCTTTTTTTAGGTCAGCAAGCATCTGCGAGGAGAAGTCGGCCTCCTTTTCACAAATCGCACCAAAGAGGAAGTTATAAAGTAAGTTTTTCCCTAAAAAGAACATCCGAAGATTTCAACTAGTAAAAACTGGATTTGGGGGGTGGGGTGGGATTTTGGAAGCTTTCAGTGGAAGCTTTTTGAGAAGAGCTCTACCCCGGCATCCCTTGCCCTTCTAACCAGCCTGTGGGCTGCCCCGTAATTTTTTTTTAGCCCCAAGACAAATAGGGTAAATTGCAGAATTTGAGTTTGAATTCTGTGCCTCTTCTGCTCTCAGAAGCAAAAAAAACCCTAGAAGAGAGATTGATTGATTGATTATTTATTTATTATTTATTTATTTGTTTATTTATTTGACTTATATACCGCCTCATAGTGCAAGCACACTCTAAGCCAGTGATGGCGAACCTTTTTTCCCTCGGGTGCCGAAAGTACATGCGCATGCACTACCACGCATGCGCGAGTGCCCATACCAATAATTCAAAGCCTGGGGAGGACAAAAACGGCCTCTCCCGCCCCCCAGAGGCCCTCTGGAGGTCGGAAATGGCCCATTTCCCAACTTCTGGTGAGCCCTCCCCCTGCTCCAGAGGCTTCCTTGGAGCCTGGGGAGGGCAAAAACACCCTCACCCATCCCCCCGGAGGCCCTCCAGAAGCCAAAAACGCCGTCCCAGAGCCTCCATGTGAGCCAAAAATCAGCTGGCTGGCACGTACATGCGTGCTGGAGCTGAGCTAGGCAACAGCTTGCGTGCCGGCAGATATGGCTCCGTGTGCCACCTGTGGCACGCGTGCCATAGGTTCGCCATCACTGCTCTAAGCGGTTTACACAATTAAGCAATGTATATATTTACATTGCCCCCAACAATCTGGGTCCTCATTTTACCTACCTCGGAAGGATGGAAGGCTGAGTCAACCCTGAGCCGGTGAGATTTGAACAGCTGAACTGCGGATCATAGTCAACTAAAGTAGCCTGCAGTACTGCACTCTTAACTGCTGTGCCACCTCGGCTCTCAATTATCACTTTGCAGTATTGCTGGTTAGTTGTAGAATCAGTTGCCCTGTGTCCTGTTTTTAGTTCATCTTAGTTTAGTTCACTCACCGTCCCTATAGCGTTTCTTGAAAAAAATTGGTAGTTCTTCCTTCACCTTTCCCTCCTCACCTGTTGTTGTGGCCTGCCAGCAGAGCTGGCAGCAGATTCGTACAGTGAGGAGGTTGGGGAGGATCATGGGCCAGTCCTGGAGTCTGGGGTAGGCTCTGCGTCGGAGGCAGAGATGGGGCCAGGGCAGTCTGACAGTTATCAGCTGCCTTTGGAGTCAGACATCAGTGAGGCAGACGAACAGCTGGAGCCTGTTCCCAGTGTGCGCATGCGCAGAGTTGCCAGACGCAGGGAACAGCTGAGGAACAAGGGTCGACTTGGGAGTAAGGCCACAGGTGGAGGATGAATGGCCCCTCCCATAGGGAATAAAAGAGGACCGAAAGGGGAGGGGCGTTTGCAGGAGACAATTAGTTCATTTGAGCGAAGATCTGTTCCTGCATTCTTGCCAAGTATTGTCTGTTAAAGAGTGGAGTCTGAAAGATATCGGCTTGGCAGCTCTCCAAGCCTGATAAAAGGTCTGTCATTGGGAAATATTTTCAAAAACTGTTGGCCGAGACGTTGCTGGAGAGGAATTCACTGTAAACTAAATAAAACGGGTTTTATCGGGACGCGGAGCCGGCTTCGTGCTTTTGGGGAAGCCTAGGTCAGAACACCTCTTGCTGTCCAGGTGATACTATAGGAGGATGCCACAACAGAGTTTTCTAGTCCCTATGGATTTCAATTCCACCCTCCCCTCTCTTTTCTCTTTTTGTAGGTGGTTTTCCCACTTCAGAGAGAGCGATTTTGCCCGGTCTGGAAACAAGGCCACCTTCACGGTCAATTTGGACATGGGACCCCTGGAGCAGTTTTCTCATTCCATGGAACCGCAGCTGAGGCAGCTCGGATTGCCCACAGCCCTGAAAAAAGGTTGGGAACGTAATCTGAAGAAACATTGGCAAGGTTTCTTTTCTCCGGCGACCTCCCTTCATTTTTCACCTGTTTTTTTCCCCCTCCCCTTTCTTAGGTGTAGTAACGCTTCTCTCCGATTACGAGGTTTGCAAAGAGGGCGACCTCCTGACCCCAGAGCAAGCTCGCATCTTGGTGAGTGACTGGCTGCAGATGACCCTACTTTCATAGCTGCATTTTCCATTAGATTCCCCTATATCAGTGGTGGCCAACCTTAAGCATACCATGCGCCAATTTTTTCACAGACAAGTTCAGATGCACCATACAACTCAAGCACATTTTTTACCTTCTTACTTTCACGTTTGGGGTTGTAAAATAGGGATAGGGGTAGGATTTGCTTTGCTTAAGGGAGGAAAAGGAATAACTGAAATCATGCAATTCAATTTTCTTTTGCACTGTAATGGATAACAGGAATTTAAGCATGGAAAAGTATAAAATTAAAAAAACTGAAAAAACAAATAGATCACAAGTACGTACGTCGTATCACACAGAATATCAATTATGTGGAATTTGAATTCTGAGTTTGACAAACGTAATATATATTTAATCTTGAATCTGTCTTTCAATCACTCTCAATACAAAAACCACGCTAGTACACTCAATAAAACGCTGCTTCAAACTCCACGCCACGATGGCTCACTCAGAACTGACTGACCATATCGAACGCTCGCTGCTCATTCGCACGTGACTTCAAACACATGATGTGTTGCTAGTGCGCGGTGTTTGCAATTGTTTGAGCAGGAACGCGCAATGGCAACACCGATAAAAATATTCATACGTTTGTAAACCCGCCTAAAGTAACATCTCACAAGTTCCATTCTAAGTTTCAGACACCGAGAAGTTGAACATTACCGAAGGCTGTACGAATTGAACTGAGATCACTTTGGTGTTGAAAATATTAAGATGGATTCAGTTATGACACCTATTTAAAAAAAATAAGTAGGCGCAAGGATGCATGTGCCACTTGTAATCATCCAATGCACCATGTTTGGCGCATGCGCCACGGTTTGGCCACCCCTGCCCTATATCAAGGGTCAGCAACCCGCGGCTCTGGAGCCGCATGTGGCTCTTTCATCCCTCTGCTGCAGCTCCCTGTCGCCAATCGGCTCCACAATTGATAGGGCTTCCGGTTATGACAGGTAGAAGAAAAAGGACGCCGCGCTAGGAGGAGACTCTATGGTGGGGGAACTGGACTTCCGGTCGGCTCCAGAATTGAACCGGGGTGGTAGTGGTGGTGCTTCCGGTTAGGATCTTTGTGGCTCTTGTTTAAGGTTGCTGACCCCTGCCCTATATCCTCAACCCCATTGCGTCACGATACTTGGGAATTGCAACAGGAACTTGGAAATTGAAACCCAAACCATTTTTCATTCCCGTTTCCTCCAGACTAAGTTACCAGTGCATTTGGTTACTTCACGGAGTTAGTTTTCTTCACAGCCAGGGAGCTGCTTCTACCGAAATTCAGAGGCCCTTCCCAATTTTTTTCTGTACCTTAAGACTGTCACGCACGATTTGATTTTTCCCGTTCTGAGCGCCGCGGTTGAGACGTCATGCTTTTACAATTTCAGAAACTCTTTGGGTACGCAATGGCCGAGTTTAATGTGATGATCAGGAGCGTGTGGGATGCCGAGACGGGAGAATTCGAACAGCTGGAGACCCCCACAGAAGATCCTTCTGGAGCGATGGAGGAGGAGGAGGAGGAAGATGCAAGTAATGAAGAAAACTAGGGCAGAAGAAATAGCAATAGACTAGGAGTTTCATAATTCCTGCTCTCTTAATGGAGGACTGAACTGATCACTTAAGGATACTGTCATAATATGACTTTTTAAAAGGGTGTGTATATAGATATATAGATATTTTATATATGAATGTCTATAAAATGTATAAAAGAACTTACAGCGCGTTCCGTTGTCTTTGTAACCGATTAAAGTTTGTGGAACCAATAATTCAACATTAGGATTTGTGTCTGCAGCAAGCGCCGTTTAATTCCACTTTACCCAAGAATTGAGACCCCCCTCTGCCCCTTGGCCATGCCTTCAGCGGAAGTAGTTGGGGCAGTCGTGGGCCGCGAGGTGCCAGGCTTCCTCGAAGGCCTCCACTACGCTCGGGACGAGAGGCCCCTCCTCGCTGGAACGGAGATTTTCCTGTAACTGGTCCGTGTTGGACATCCCAATAATCACAGCGTCTCCGTATTTCTCCTGGGGGAGGGAAGAAGAGAGGAATAAACTGCATGAGCAGTCAGATCAAAGAGAATATTTCTGTTTGAGGAGCGAAGCCACGCAAGGAGAAGGATTTGGGTTGAAAACAGAAGGCGTTGTGTCAAGGTTATGCCTAACCAGATTGGGTTTCCTAATAGAAAAAAAATAAAACTGTAAATCCAATTTTGTAGAATACCGTATTTTTCGGAGTATAAGACGCACCGGAGTATAAGACGCACCTTAGTTTTTGGGGAGGAAAATAGGGGAAAACAATCTGCCTACCAGGTATTCATCTGGCTAGCATCCTTAGTCTGGTCAGCTTCAGCACATTATTTTATCTCCTGGTTAGGACTTAAAAAAACCTTCTGAGAGAATAACAATGAAAGCGCCTGCAAGCCAGTAAGAGCTGGGAAGATCGTTAGCACCTAGTTAGGGCTGGAAAAAAAGCTACATTCGAAGTAGAAGACGCACCCAAATTTTCAGCCACTTTTAGAGAGGAAAAAGGTGCGTCTTATACTCCGAAAAATACGGTATGTCATTGTTGCTTTAAATGAATCCAGGTTTGTTTGCTAATGACTATAAAGAGAGAAGAAGAAAGCGCATATGCAGAGGAATGCACGCAGCTTGGCTTGACAGAGAAAAAGCAGTTTGCTTGATTAATTGCTGATTGCTCACTGTGTGTGAAGGACTAAAGAATCTATAACGTATGAAGTTCAAAGTATTCTACTAGAGATAAGTAAAGAACAGACTGTTTATGTTATCGTGCTGTTTATTTTAAGTAAAACTTATTTTCTACAACACGTTATCTATTATTGACTAGATCAAACCACAACCACCCATTCCGCTATGTAAACTCTGGACTCTGCAATTAATTCCTTAACACGTTGCTTCATCACCCCACAGAAAAGAGAAGTTAAGCAAATCTGAAACTTTCCTCCACTAAAGACCAACGAAGGCCAAAAGCTTGCTCTTCAATACCTCATAGAGATGTCCCAAAGATGCTTTTCCAAGAGACAACTAGCTTAGGAGCCGAGGTGGCGCAGTGTTTAAAAGCAGCACTGCAACCTTCAGCTGACTGCTAGTTCAGCTGTTCAAATCTCACCAGGCTCAAGGTTGACTCAGCCTTCCATCCTTCCGAGGTCAGTTAAATGAGGACCCAGATTGTTGGGGGCAATATGCTGAACTCTGTAAACCGCTTAGAGAGGGCTGTAAAGCACTATGAAGCGGTATATAAGTCTAAGTGCTATTGCTATTACTTGGTTTTTCTTCGATTCACGCTGCCAACAGCCAAGGGACCTGTTATTCTGGCTGAAGTTGGCCAAAAGCAGTTGGCCTGAGCCAAGCTGGCTGGCTAAGTTCATGGCCTCCTCGCCCGTCCTTCACCGGGGGAGCGCAAGAAGGACGGCGAGACTCAGTCCATCTTCTCCAGCCGTCTCCTCATCTCCTCAGTGGTGCCTTGTTTTCGCTTCGTCCTTGGCTGTTGGCAGCGTGTTTCAAAGACGAAAAACCAGAAAGTCCAGTTGCCTCTTGAAAAAGCCACCTTTGGGACAACCATGACCTGGATGACTGAGGATCTCCATAGACCCGTGATGGAGAACCTGTGGCACGCGGAGCCATACCTGAGGGCACGCGAGGCGTTGCCCTGTGTCAGCTCCAGTGCGCATGCGTGCACTGGCCAGCTGATTTTCGGCCTTGGGGAAGGCCATTTTTGCCCTCCCCAGGCTTCAGGAGGCTTCTTTGAGGCACACCGGAAGTCCGTTTTCCCAAACTTCCGGTTGGCCCGTTTTTCGCACTACGGAGGCTTCAGGAAAGTCTGAGGGTGAAAAACAGCCCAACGGGTGCGCATGCGCAGTGTGGCGCACGGGGTGTGTGTGTTCACACACGCTAGTGCGTGCGCGCATTCCCATTTTTGGCACGCAAGAAGAAAAAGGTTCGCCATCACTGCCATAGACCATCAGCAGAGGCTTATTTCTTAATATTATTTCCAGGATTTCGGCCTTACCTGCAGTTCTGAATGATGGTAGACCCAGCGCAGGGCAGCGGAGGTCAAAGTGGGAGGATCTGCGCCATACGCTTCACGGAGGGCGCTTTGGATCAAGGTCACGCCTTCAAAATGGTGCTGCTTCCAATACCTGGAGTGGGTATTTAAAGAAAAACACATACACACTCTAATATCCCTCCACTTAAAAACAACAACAACCCAATGGCCTGGCCTAAATAAAGAGTAGAAGTAGAACTAAAACAATTTAGCAGAAAGGAAGCAATACCTAAGAGAATTAGCGGAAAAGGTGAGTGATGAAAAACCTCCGGATATAAGTAGTCCTCGAGTTGCGACGGTTCATTTAGTGACCATTCAGAGTTACAGCGGGGGCTGAAAAAAGTGACTGATGACCATTTTTCACACTTAACGACCACTGCAGCATCCCCAGGGTCACGGGATTGAAATTCAGACACTTGGCCACTGGCTCCTATTTATGACGGGGGGGGGGTCACTTGAATCCCCTTTTGCGACTTTCTGACCAGCAGAATCAATGGGGAAGCCAAATTCACTTAACAACCGTGTGACTTAACAATTGCAGTGGTCCACTTAACAACTGGCAAGATAGGTTGTAAAATGGGGCAAAATTCACTTAACAACTGTCTTATTTATTTCTTTATTTCTTTATTTATTTTGTGAGGTGGCGCAGTGGTTAGAGTGCAGCACTGCAGGCTACTTCAGCTGACTGCTAGTTCAGCAGTTCAGCTGTTCAAATCTCACCGGCTCAAGGTTGACTCAGCCTTCCATCCTTCCGAGGTGGGTAAAATGAGGACCCAGATTGTTGGGGGCAATATGCTGAACTCTGTAAACTGCTTAGAGAGGGCTGTAAAACACTATGAAGCGGTATATAAGTCTAAGTGCTATTGCTATTGCTAAGTGCTAAGTGCTATATACCGCCTCACAGTGCAAGCACTCTCTAAGCAGTTTATATCAGTAAGCAATTTATATATTTATATTGCCCCCAACAATCTGGGTCCTCATTTTACCCACCTCGGAAGGATGGAAGGCTGAGTCAACCTTGAGCCGGTGAGATTTGAACCGCTGACCTGCGGATCACAGCTAAAGTGGCCTGCAGTACTGCCTCTAACCGCTGCGCCACCTCGGCTCTTGCTTAGCAAGAGAAATTCTGGGCTCAAATTGTGGCCGCAAACCGAGGACTATTTGTATTAGCCTTTCCAACCAAAGAGCCCATCTTCATTCACTATCGCTCTTCTGGTTCAAGGTGCTAGTCCCTTCCGCTACATGGAGACTCACCGGTCCCGGTAGACTCTAGCCCAGTCATTCCCAAAAAACCTGCCGGTTGGTGGTTGACCTAAGTCTTTGTCTTCGTACTTGTATTTCCCTGTCAGGAGTCCTCCTGTTAAAAAAACATCAAAGTCTTGAAATCAGCCACTTAAATGCCCATCATTCATTCACCCATCTTAAAGTTCCACAGGTAAAGCTTTGGTTTTTTAAAAATCCCTTCCAGCGGTGGGGTTTCACATTATGTTCCTACTGGTTCGCCCTGCGTGTGCCCGCCCGGTTTGCGCGCATGCCTGCCTTCCACACATGCGCTTTGCTCTCATGCACGCTTTCCGCGCACGCGTCCGGCCTCAAAAACGTGCCTAAATAGGACAAAATGGAGCCGGGGCTGGTGAGCAGGCCCACCTGCGATTTCCGCTACCAGTTCGGGCGAACCGGTCTGAACCGGCTGAATCCCACCCGATTCCTTCCCACTCCATACCGGCCAGGGGATTGTAAGCGTAGAAGCTCATTCCAAAGTGCCTGAGGCAAGGGAACAGTTCCTTCTCCACCTGCCGCGTGGTCGCATTGTACATGCCCTGGGTTCAAATGGGGGAGAGAAAAAAAACCTTTCAGATTTTTACCCAAAAGTCTTCCGCCAAGCAGGACAAAGAAAGAATTGCTCTGCGCTTTCCGAAGCCGCCGGTCGAAAGCGGCCCTGTTGTTAAAGGCGGACCGGCCTCGCTCACCTGGTACACGGTCGGCAGCAGCCATTGGTGGGCTTTGCAAAGGGTGCAGATTTCCGCCACCTCCCAAGAGGCGTAGTTGGACAAGCCCAGCGCTTTGAACTTCCCCTGCAGAGTGATAAATCAATCATCCCGTCATTTTAGGTGGTATTTCCAAGTATCTGCTCACATGCCATCAAACAAGATGATGAGGGGACTGGAGGCTAAAATATACGATGAACGGTTGCAGGAACTGGGCATGGCTAGTCTAGTGAAGAGAAGGACCAGGGGAGACATGATAGCAGCGTTCCAATATTTGAGGGGCTGCCACAGAGAGGAGGGGGACAAGCTATTTTCCAAAGCACCCGACGGCCGGACAAGGAACAATGGATGGAAACTGACCAAGGAGAGCTTCAACCTGGAAATAAGGAGATTATTTTCTGACAGTGAGAACAATCAACCCATGGAACAGAAGTTGCCTTCAGAAGTTGTGGGAGCTTCATCACAGGAGCTTTTAAGAAGAGACTGGACTGCCATCTGTCAGAAATGGTGTAGGGTCTCCTGCTTGGGCAGGGGGTTGGACTAGATGACCTACAAGGTCCCTTTCAACTCTGTTATTCTATTCTATTCTATTTTCTATTCTATTCTGTTTTCTATTCTGTTTTCTATTCTATTTT
This sequence comes from Diadophis punctatus similis, assembly GCA_023053685.1. Lineage (NCBI taxonomy): Eukaryota > Metazoa > Chordata > Lepidosauria > Squamata > Dipsadidae > Diadophis > Diadophis punctatus. The sequence continues at coordinate 16,185,826 of JALIGW010000011.1, read as the reverse complement.
CTATTCTATTTTCTATTCTATTCTATTCTATTCTATTCTATTCTATTCTATTCTATTCTATTCTATTCTATTCTATTCTATTCTATTCTATTATTTTTTCTCATTCTAATCTGCTCTACTCTGTTCTATATTCCTATATCCTATCCTACCCTACCCTAATTCTTTATTCCATTCCATATTTTCTATTCTATATTTTCTATTCTATATTCTATTTTATTCTATTTTCCAATATTCTTATTCCAATATTCTTATTCCTATTTCTATTGCCATCAGGATCAAGGCCATCGAGCCCCCTGGCTGAGGAATGTGGGGCTGTAACCCAACACGTGTGGAGAAAGAGTTCACGCACCCCATCTGTCAGGAACGCGGCCACTCTGGGTCAGACTAGACGATCTCCGAGGATCCCTCCAGCTCGCTCTCGTGCATTGGGGAGAGGGGGCATCTAGCCTGGCGGAGGGGATGCCCTCTCCTCAACCCTCTGGCTGCCCTGCCGCCCAAGGTTTTCCCAGCACTTCCCCACCCCCCAAAAAAATCCCCACTGCACCTCTGTGTGAAGCTCATTGCAGGCCCGCAGCGTCTCTTCCACGGGCGTCTCGTGATCCGGGGCGTGGAGGTAGAAGAGATCCACGCTTGGCAGCCGCAGACGCTGAAGGGACTCTTCCAGTTGCGAGCGGACGCTCTGGGCCTTCAAGGTTTTGCCATCCCAAGGATTGGCCTTTGTGGCTATTTTAACTGAGGGGGGGGGGGGAAAGGAGACATTTTTGGATGGGCAAACTCAAGAAACGAAAGAAGGAAAATGCTCTCCAAGCAGCCCAGAGAGAGAGAGAGAGACTGACAACTCTTCCGATACACTGCTCTTAAGCCTGGAGGTTCCACCGACCTAACTCCGGAAGGCAGGAGCTTCCAAATGGTACGAGGAGCCCGAATGGATTAAAATCAAGGTGGTTTCTGGAGCAGCAGAAATGAATTTCATCCAGCCGGGCTCTTCTTCGTACAATTTGGAAGCTTCTGACTCCTTGAGTAGGCCGATGGAACCTCCAGGCTTAAGAGCAGTGTATCGGAAGAGTCGTTCTCTTCGCAGCAGCCTGAGTTTCTCAACCCGGTAAAATTCTCAATCAGGAGCCACTAACGCACACGAGGGGGCATTGTCACAGGATGCCAAGGTGATGTCTGGGCATGGGCAGAGCGCTCCCCCACTCCGCCACCCCAAAACGACTTGCACGCATTCAGTTTTTGCTTAAAAAAATAAAATAAAAAAAGCTTTTGTGTTCTGCCAGCAACCTCTCTAGGTTCACAGTGAAAAGCGTTTGGTTTGGACCTGGAAAAGTCTAAATAACTTAAAAATGAAAATAGTCCGACAGAAGGATTAATAGAAAAAATATTGACCTGTGCAGAGATGGACAGGTTAACACTGGAAATGAAGGAAAAGGATGAGACAGAATACTATGTAATACGGGACAAATTTTATCAGTGGATAGAAAAGAAAAAGTCAAAATAATTGAAAAATATGGGGAAAAAACAAAAAAAAGGTTCGGATAAAAATGAATAGTAATGAGGGATGCTCATGTACGATCAAAAAAGTAATGTATTTTGAATAATAACGATATTTATTGTTATGGAAATATTATTGAATGGAATGACAAAATAGGATGGTCACAAAGTGTCCATGTTTTGAAATGTTTGTTCAATGTTTGTTTGTGTAAATAAATTATTTTAATTTTTTTTAAAAAGTCTAAACTTTTTTTTAAAAGCACCAAAGCTGCAGGTTTTCGCGCCTAAATTTTGTGTTTGGCTGCTCCCAGGATCCCTCCCCCTCTCCCCCAAGCGCGGATTAAATAAATAAATGAAGGAGCAAGAAGGTAGACAGAGGAGGTGGAGATAGAGGGAGGTGAATGTAAAAGAAAAAAAGAAAAACCTACTGATCAATAAAAAGCAAATAATAGGTGCAAAAATAGGATATTGAGTTTTGATTGATTGGATACAAATTTAATTTAATTTAATTTAATAAGCGTTCTTATAAGCCGCCCAATCCCGTGGGACTCAGGGCGGCGTACAACATGGGTAAGAACAATGCAATAAAAACATAACAGTTTAAAAACAGAACATTATTTTAAAAAACATTTGTTCATGGGGGAATCTGATCTTCTTTTTCACCCCGCCTGCCGGAAGAGCCATGTTTTTATGGCTTTACGGAAGGCCAAATGTATAAATGCGTATGTTATTGATATGTTTTTATGGTATACGTTTTGATTATATATATATATATATATATATATATATATATATATATATATATATATATATATATATATATATATATATATATATATATATATATATATATATATATATATATATATGTAGGATTTTTTGCTGATAAATGAAAATAAAGGGAGACTATTTTATGAATATATATATATATATATATATATATATATATATATATATATATATATATATATATATATATATATATATATATATATATATATATATATATACCTATATATATATGCCTTTCAGCCCCTCACTGGGACCATCCAGGCTGTTTTTTATATAGCCGATACACTATTCTATATGTGTAGGATCTTTTGCTGATGCTGATAAATAAAGTCTCCCTTTATTTTCATTTATCAGCAAAAAATGTTACATACATACATACATACATACATACGTGTGTGTGTGTGTGTGTGTGTGTGTGTGTGTGTGTGTATGGAAATTATGGAGAAAAAATAAAAAATATTTTAAAGAAAAAGAAAGACGGAAGGAAGGAAGGAGGGAGGGAGGGAAGGAAGGAAGACAGGAAGGAGGGAGGGAGGGAAGGAAGGAAGGAAGGAAGGAAGAAAGACAGGAGGGAGGGAGGGAAGGAAGGAAGGAAGAAAAAAGAAAGAAAGAAAGAAGGAAGGAAGACAGGAGGGAGGGAGGGAAGGAAGGAAGGAAGAAAAAAGAAAGAAAGAAGGAAGGAAGGAAGGAAAGGAAAGGAAAGGAAAGGAAAGGAAAGGAAAGGAAAGAAAGAAAAAGGAAGAAAGGAAGGAAGGAAAAAAGGAAGGAAGGAGGAAGGAGGGAGGGAGGAAGGAAGGAAGGAAGAAAAAAGAAAGAAAGAAAGAAGGAAGGAAGACAGGAGGGAGGGAGGGAAGGAAGGAAGGAAGAAAAAAGAAAGAAAGAAGGAAGGAAAGGAAAGGAAAGGAAAGGAAAGGAAAGGAAAGGAAAGGAAAGAAAGAAAAAGGAAGGAAGGAAGGAAGGAAAAAAGGAAGGAAGGAAGAAAGACAGGAGGGAGGGAGGGAAGGAAGGAAGGAAGAAAAAAGAAAGAAAGAAAGGAGGAAGGAAGACAGGAGGGAGGGAGGGAAGGAAGGAAGAAAAAAGAAAGAAGGAAGGAAGGAAAGGAAAGGAAAGGAAAGGAAAGGAAAGGAAAGGAAAGGAAAGGAAAGAAAGAAAAAGGAAGAAAGGAAGGAAGGAAGAAGGAAGGAGGGAGGGAGGAAGGAAGGTGTGCATATGCGGGTGCCTACAGTCCCTGTCCTAATGTTCTCTCTTATCCGTACACATCTTATGTATATAAACAATGTTATACCTATGTATCACCAATAAGTAGACAAAAACAAATAAACAAATAAAAATAAATAAAATAAATAAAATAAATGATTGATTGAACAGGGCTGGTTGCTGAATAACCAGATTTTCCCCTCCCCCAAAGTGAGGACAAGGCAGAGAACCAGAGTTTGGGGGGGTGGGGTGGGGGGGAATCAACAGAGGATCAACTTTATGGGGAGGGGGGATTTTGACCCCTTTGGGGTCCAGGCAGAGGAAGAGCTGCACCCCAAAACCCAAGTTTTAAACCACACACACACATGCAGGTGTTTTGCATTACACTGCTGAGGCTTCGGGAGTTTGCAGAGGGGGGCAGAGACACCGTTGTTGGGCCGCGCAGCCCCCTTCCTCACCTCTCCCCTCCGCGCCGGGCTCGGCCGCCAACAGGGCGCCCACGATGCGCTCCGACTCGCCCCCCGCGTACATGTGCGCCGTGTCCAGGTGGCTGTGGCCGCGGGCGAGGAAAGCGCGCAGCATGGCCCCGCTGGCCTCGGCTCCGGCCCGCCGCCCGAATTCCATGGTGCCCAGCACCGAGCGGACCCCCGACCCCGCCGCCATCCTTGCAAAGAGCCGATGCCCGGACGGAAGCGGGGCTCCACCCAGGCCTTTCGCCCGGCCCCCCGGTCACCCGCACCCGGGCGCCGCCTCCAAGCCTGGAACCCAACCCACAAAACGGAAGGAAAGCGAAGCAGGGTCCTCGCGAGGCACCCCGAGGGCATCTAGAGGGGGACCCCTCTCTCCTTAAACACCGTTCCTTCCTGGCCGAAAAGCAGAGCCCTCGCGAGGCACCCCGAGGGCATCTAGAGGGGGGCACTCTCCTTAAACCCCGCTCCTTCCTGGGCGAAACTCAGCAGGGCCCTCGCGAGGCACCCCGAGGGCATCTAGAGGGGGGGCACTCGCCTTAAACCTCGCTCCTTCCTGCCCGAAAAGCAGGGCCCTTGCGAGGCACCCCGAGGGCATCTAGAGGGGGGCCCCACTCTCCTTAAACAGCGCTCCTTCCTGGGCGAAACTCAGCAGGGCCCTCGCGAGGCACCTCGAGGGCATCTAGAGGGGGGCCCTCTCGTTAAACCTCGCTCCTTCCTGGCCGAAAAGCAGTGCCCTTGCGAGGCACCCCGAGGGCATCTAGAGGGGGCCCCTCGCGTTAAACCTCGCTCCTTCGTGGCCGAAAAGCAGGGCCCTCGCGAGGCACCCCGAGGACATCTAGAGGGGACCCCTCTCTCCTTAAACACCGCTCCTTCCTGGCCGAAAAGCAGAGCCCTTGCGAGGCACCCCGAGGGCATCTAGAGGGCCCCCCTCGTTAAACCTCGCTCTTTCCTGGCCGAAACTCAGGGGCCCCGCGAGGCACCCCGAGGGCATCTAGAGGGGGGGAACCTCTCTCTCCTTAAACCCCGGCTCCTTCCTGGGGGCGAAACTCAGCCGGGGGAAGCCGCTCTTAGCGCCAGGAGACCCGCGCAGGGGATTTGGGTGGGAGCAGCTGGGAAGCCCCCCCCCTTTTTTTAACCAGGCGGGGCTGGGGAGAGCCTGCAAGGGAGGGGGCGCCTGCAAGCGGGGGGGAATCTGATCCGGGGAGGGGGGGAGGCGTTGGAGGGGACCCCTCCCCACCCGCCCGGCCAGCAAAGCCCAGTTCCGCCCCGCGAGGCGGAGCCGCCGGCGATCAGCTGAGCCTCCCGGGCGAGTCAGCAGGGCTCCGGCTTCGTCATCGCTCGCAAAAGAGGGCATCCAAAACAAGCCCGCAAATCCTTCGGGGTGCGAATCCGGATTGTCCCCGCCGCCTTCCGGCCAGGCGGCGAGAGAGGAACCCCGCGCGAACCCCCACCCACTCCCCCACCCCAAGGGCCGGTGAGTCGGACGCGCCGCTTTTGAACTCAGCCCCTTGCATTCCCCCCACCCCCCCAAAAAATCCGAACCCGAGCACACCTGGCTGGACAACACCTGGGCAGGTAGAGGGATGCTGCTGGCCTTGAGCCCCCGAGAAATCGGAGGCCAGCCAAGCCCAGCCTTACACAGGCCAGGCGATGAATGGGGAAGGGGTGGGGGTCTCTCCGCCGAAGGGAGACCCCCCAAAGGAAGGCGGAGGATTGGGGAGGGGGGCGAGAGAGGGACAGAGGCCGACCCAACTCAACCTTTCCATGGGAACCGGGCTCCTTGCTTTGGCGTCCCAATCTTGAATCCCTGAGCATCTCTAAACGTGGGTGGGTGGGAGTAGAAGACCCTCCCTGGGGTTTGGCCAGCTCCCAAGGTCCATTCCTTAATTGTGGGACGCCTGTGGGGGACTACACCTCCCCAAAATCCCCGGCCGCTGAGAAACTCGGAAGCCACACCACTCCAAAGCTTTTCCAACCTTTTACGCAACAGGGTAGGTCTTCCCGCAAACTGGCCTAATGCTGGCTAGTTCAAGGGGCTAAACCAGTGTTTCTCAACCTTGTCAGTTTGAAGATGTGTGGACTTCAACTCCCAGAATTCCCCAGCCAGCAACGCTGGCTGGGGAATTCTGGGAGTTGAAGTCCACACATCTTCAAACTGACAAGGTTGAGAAACACTGGGCTAAACAGACCACAGAAGCCACAAAGGCCCCCCCCCTCAAAACCCCTTTCTGGTTTATCCATGGTTTGTCTTCTCGGCCTGAACCCAAAAACAAGGTCTTTTCGGGACGATTTCGAAAGCAAAAAAACAATTATTGGTCAATCTTGAACTCTCCAACCCATGAATCACCAAAGCTTTTAAGTCTTTCTGCTGTTCATCTTATTTTTCCACCGGCTGTAGAAATTGTGTTGTGGGGCGACATTTCCTTGGCAGCATATTTTGGGGAGGGGGTCCTGGGCAGGCGATTTATCTGAAGAAAAAACTCTTCCAAATAGGGGGGAGGGGGAGGCAAGGCCCCTTTTTGCTGGCCAAGCGGTTTGAACCTGGAAAACTGCTGATAAGGTTTGATTGCTGGCTCCCGGGTCAGCTGCTGCTGGGGTCACATGAGAACATCTGGATGAGTCACAGCAAAGGGGGAGGGGTGTTTGTCCCCAGCCCAGGTTCCCTTCCCCCCCCTCCCCCGCAAAGGCTGGGGATTTACCTCCACGGCGAAAGGTAGCAGCGGTCTTTCAGACTAGCCTCAGATATACTGCCACTAGACACGGAGGTTCTAATGAAGTAAATGAGTCACTTGGTTTTTGTGCTGGGAGCACAATATTTATTCTCAGCCAGTTTGCAAACCTACTTCATTTTCACGGCAGAAGAACTAAACTATTTATTTTGCAATAGTGGCTAATATCTGTAGCTCCGGGGGGATAGGAGGGTGAAGGGTTGGTTTCCGAACGTCTCGTTACCAGGCTAGGGAACATCTTCAGTGTAAGGGGTGTCGGTGTTATTTTTATTTTAGTTTTAATGCAAAGTTCCGTTCCAGGAGCGATTGAAATAGCCCGGGGAAAAGAATGGAAGGAAAAATGCGTGTTTTCTTTTTAAAAAATCCATTTTCACCTTGTATCTTTTTTTTTTGCTTTTTTTTTTGCTTTTTTTTCTCTTCTTCCTTTATAGGTTCCCAGATCACAATGGGCGGGGCTGTTCTGAATTTCCAGTGACTCCCAGTACCTCATTCCCTTGCCTGAGGCCCGCCATGTTTGCTGATCCTCAAAAGTTCAGCGGGAATGCCTCGGATTGCGTCAACGGTTCCGAGTGGATCCTGAATGTCTTCCACGAGTGCGCCCAGGATGGCTGGGACATCGCCAGCGTGGTGCTGGGCCTGGTCTCCATCGCCTGCTTTGCTGGGGCTTCCTTCCCGTAAGTAAACAGGGGAGGGGGCTTCACCCGGCATCTGGGGCCAGTCAGAAGGGGCAGGCTGGGAATTTTGTGCTAGGGGTGCCAGTTGGCTGGCTCCTTCCTTCCTTCCTTGCCTCCCTTCCCCTTCCTCCATCCCTCCCTATTCTCATCTCTCTCCTTCCTTCCTTCCTTCCTTCCTTCCTTCCTTCCTTCCTTCCTTCCTTCCTTCCTTCCTTCCTTCCTTCCTTCCTTCCTTCCTTCTCTCCTTCCTTCCTCCCTATTCCCATCCTTCGGGAATTGGGCGGCATAGAAATGTAAATAATAAATAAATAAAATCTCTCCTTCCTTCCTTTTCTCCCTCCCTCCCCATTCTCATCTCTCTCCTTTCCTCCCTCCCTCCCCATTCTCTCCTTCCTTCCTCCGTCCCTATTCCCATCTCTCCTTCCTTCCTTTCCTCCCTCCCCATTCTCATATCTCTCCTTCCTTCCTTCCTTTTCTCCCTCCCCATTCCCATCTCTTTCCTTTCTTTCTTCCTCCGTCCCTCCCTATTCCCATCTCTCCTTCCTTCCTTTCCTCCCTCCCTCCCTATTCTCATCTCTCTCCTTCCTTCCTTCCTTCCCTCCCTCCCCATTCCCATCTCTTTCCTTCCTTTTTTCTTTCCTTCCTCCCCCCTCCCTCCCTCCCCATTCCCATCACTCCTTCCTTCCTCCATCCCTCCCTATTCCCATCTCTCCTTCCCTCCCTCCCTCTTCCCTATTCTATCTATCTATCTATCTATCTATCTATCTATCTATCTATCTATCTATCTATCTATCAATCTATCAATCTATCAATCTATCTATCTTTCTTTCTTTCTTTCTTTCTCTTTCTTTCTTTCTTTCTTTCTTTCTTTCTTTCTTTCTTTCTTTTTCTTTCTTTCTTTCCCCTTCCCCTTCCCCTTCCTTCCTTCCTTCCCTGGTTTGACTGACAAATAAGTGGCTGCCCATTGGGGATGACAAAACGGAGATGACTCATTTCCTGGGATACAGACAAAGGAAATGACCGGGTGTCCTGCCACACCTGGCTATGGGCGGCTTTTGAAATATCACCTCCAGCAACCCCTTGAAACGCAGAGCTGTTCGCGCAACAATCAGCAGCTGCAAAAATAAACAAAATTCCTCCTTAAAAGTCTCTTCTGGGTGGTTTAAACTTCATCCTTTGCAGCAGGGGTGAAATGCTCCCGGTTCGCTCTTACCTGTCGGTCGACGCAGAGCTGATGGAGCAGGTCACAGCACGGAGCTGCCCCCAGCCGCTTCCTCCGCCCACCTGGACGTCACCATTTGCGTTCTTTTGCCCTCTGCGCATGCAGAACACTTTGCGCATGCGCAGAGGGCAAAAGAATGCAAATGGCGGCGTCCAGGCGGGCGGGGGAAGCAGCCAGGGGAAGCTCCGTGACCGCCACCTGCTTCTTCAGCTCTGCGTCGCCCGACAGGTAAGAGCGAACCGGGAGCATTTCACCCCTGCTTTGCAGGCTGACACAATAAAGAGTGGACTTCCCTTGTCATTGGACTCAGCCCCAGCCCAAAATCAGTGGTATAATTTGCTTGTCGGGGTGGTGGGGAAGATGATCTTGATGCTTCCTCTTTAATTCTTTCTTCCTCCACTTTTCCACACAGTCAGTTCTACCTGGCCTGTAAAACTGGCATTATGGACCAGGCTCTGTCCATTTACTTCCTGCTGGGATGGCTCGGAGGTGATTCGCTGAACTTAATTGGGTCTTTCTTGGCTGATCAGCTGCCGCTACAGGTAAGAAACTGAAAAAAAAGCAGAGTTTGACTGCGAGATTCTGCTGCTCCCAATCTTTGATCCTGAAAAGATGCCCAAAGCCATCATCGTTGTGGGTCCTTGGGATTCCCTTCCTCTCCAATTATTTAGCCCCATCTTCAAGCCGAGAGTTCCAGAGGTTAAAATAAAAGTTTCTCTCTTAATTATCCCAGGATTCCCCCTCAGCTTCTCCTTCTTCTCCTCCTTCTTCCCCAGGTGTACACCGCCATTTACTACGTGCTGGCTGATTTGCTCATGATCTCTTTCTACGTCTATTACAAAGTCAAGAATCAAAACAGAGTCTGTAAGTTGGCATCCGCTAATGTGAGAGAGGGGGGGCACCAAGACATAAAACTTGCTCTTTTTTTTTTAAATCATCGCCACGGAATATCCCCCCCAAGATTTCGGTTCAAAATCAGGGCTTAATTCAAAGAACCGTTCGGACACTAAGCTGGGGGAAGGGACAGAGGTGGGCTTTTCACATACTGTAACAACCGGTTTGCACAGCACCGGAAATGTGAGCGTGCAGTGTCACAAAACACGGCAATTTGCTCGCGCGCGCCATCCACACATGCATGCGACATCCACGCATGCATGCGGCGTCAAAAACAGTGATATAGGACGGGATTGCACCCGGGCAGGTACGCAGGCCCACCCGCAGGTCGCCACTACCAGTTCGTCCGAACCGGCTGAATACCACTTCTGGAGAAGGGGAGGGAATTTGTCAGAGTATGAATGTTCATAGACTGGAATGGACATGGCAACAGGTCAGCCAATAGGAACTGTTTGGGTAGACATGGTAACAGGTCAGCCAATGGGGACTGTTTGGACAGACATGGTAACAGGTCAGCCAATAGGGACTGTTTGGGTAGACATGGTAACAGGTCAGCCAATGGGGACTGTTTGGGTAGACATGGTAACAGGTCAGCCAATGGGGACTGTTTGGATAGACATGGTAACAGGTCAGCCAATGGGGACTGTTTGGAAACTGAAACATAGTATTTGTTTGTATGGGGCCATAAGAGACAGTTTGGAGTCTGGGCGTGGCTTAGACTTGCTAAACTGTATATAAGAGTTGGTTTGGCCTCTGTAACTTTGCGGCCTCTGTAACTTTGCGGCCTCTGTACAATATGTGGCCTGTGTGTCCAGAGGTGGGATTCACATACTTTATCTACCGGTTCACCCAGCACCGAAAATGTGAGCGCGCACATGCATGGCCTTCCGTGCAAGTGCTTTGCTTGCGCGTGTGGCTTGCACGCATGCACGCGGCTTGAAACGTGCCTAAATAGAACAGCATAGCGCTGGGGTGGATGGGCTGGCCCACCTTCAGGTTGCTACTACCGGTTCGCCCAAACCGGTCCAAACCGGCTGAATATATCTCTACTGTATCTCTCTACTCTGTAATGACTCACTTCTATGAATATTGCTCCTGTGCTGTTCCTGATTTTGTATTCTGATTTCTGCTGTATGGTATTGTATATAAAGAAGTTTCTTATATATAATTGAACCCTGCTGAAGTTAATTTAATTGTGTGCTGGTCGGGTGTGCTGCACAACCTCTGACAGAATTGTGGTTTTATACCTAGGCATGCAGATAGGTTTCCCTCCCCCCTCTTTTTTTTATAATGGGGGAGCACACATCCTTGCATTCTTTGAACAGAAGTTGCAATTGTGCAGGGCATCTGCTCTTCGTGCTAAAGCTTTTTCGCACACTTTCAAGGGGATTGCCATATTTTTCGGACTATAAGACGCACCGGTGTATAAGACGCACCAAGATTTTGAAGAGGTAAATAAGAAAAAAAAAGTTTTTGTCCTCCCCGGCCCTTAGGAGCACTCTGCAGGCCTCCGAAACACTCTGCGCACCCCGTTTTTTGCGAAAAACAGGGCACGCAGAGGGTTTGGGAGGCCTGCAGAGTGCTCCTAGGGGCCGGGGGAAGACAAAAATGCCATTTTTGCAAAAAAAATGGCCTGTTTTTTGCTCGTTTTTCACAAAAACGGCATTTTTGCCTTCCCCTAGCCCCCAGGAGCACTCTGCAGGCCTCCCAAACCCTCCGTACACCCAGTTTTTGCGAAAAAGGGCCATTTTTCAGAAAAATGGGACACGGGAGGTGGGACTTCAGGAGGCCAAAAATGGCTGTATTTGGTGTATAAGACGCACCAACATTTCCACCCTCTTTTAGGGGGGGAAAGGTGCGTCTTATACTCCGAAAAATACGGTATTTTGAACCGCTTCCTCTCCGCAGAAAGCTGGATTCCCCTCAATCTCTCTTTCTGTTTCAGATCGCTTAAAAGGTTTAGATCTGGTAGATTGCGTGATAGCGCTGTTCCTGCTGCAGGGGATGGTGGTTCTGTGGGTTTTGCTCATATTTCTGCTTTGCGAAGCAGCTGCCAGGAAAAAGATTATGCTGATGTCACCAAAGCCGGTTTCTCCTTTTTAGTAAATTTGTCTGATGGGACAGACAAAAAAAAAAAAAAAGCAAGTCGGACTTTTAACCCCTAATCCAACATTTCTCTTTTCCTCAGTTTCGGCTTCGATCAACGCCGTCTTCGCATTCACGGTCCTGGGAGCGACTTTGACGCCCGCCTGGCAGGGGGGACCTGCCTCTTCTCACCTGGGTGACGGAAGGATGTTCAAAACCAGGAGACTTTTATCCTCTGTGGATTATCCATCAGGCTGGGAGGTAGGTTTCGCTCTTTAGGACAGAACTATTCTGACCTAGGCTTCCTGATAAATCATAAAACACAAACAGAGTCCCCCAAAAAACCTATTCTTATTTCAATGGCTGTGAATTATGTTCATTCCCAGCCGTAATAAGTCCCAAACAATGTTAATTAGTCCGACAGAAGTTTTTCGGAAGAAAGCTGATAAGCACCAACCTTTATCTCTCTTGACACGCTGCCAAAGATCTAATTAGCAAGGAGCTTTGCAAGGCCAAACAGAAACATGGAGTCAGAACCAAAATGCTGAGACATGAATTGAACAAAGTTGCTTCCTGCAACGAGCACATCCGTTTGCTCCACTTTTATATCCTATGGGAGGGACCAATCATCTCCAAGCCTTACTTACTCGGGAGAGTAGCCCTTTTCCTCTGTAACTGTTCTTGCCTTCTGGCAGCTCTGCGCATGCGCGCATTGGGAACAGGCTCCCGCTGTTCCTCTACCTTGCTCATGTCAGCCTCTGGAGGCTCTGGAGTCAGCACAGACCTCCCAGATGGCCCGGGCTGGATCTCTGCCACCGCCACAGAGCCTTCTCCAGACTCCAGGCCTGGCCCATGTTCCTCCCCAGCCTCCTCGCTGTCCGACTCTGCTGCCAGCTCCGCAGGCCGCTGGCGGACCACAAGAACTGACCTTAAATGTCTTGCAGATACCAAGCTGCCCTCGCCCACGGTTGCGTTGTGTTCAAATCCCATCGAAATGGAGACGGTGTAAAGATTAGCAGTAGTTAGGAGATTACGTTGAAGTTAACAGAAGTGCTGGCCTCCTTCCCTCCCTCGAGACCCCAACAACAGACCCGTTTCTCCCATGTCCAATGGCCACAGAAAACTGAACATCCAGCAAAAGATCTCTGGTGGAAAAAGACCTGGCTGGCATTGATAAATGCAAGTCGTTTTGTGGCTCAATGATTGTTTTTCACAAGGAAAATGTCTCCACCCAAGTTAATAATTCTTTCTGAAGTTAAAAATGCACCCCTTGGGTGGGAAGGATGCTAGACAAAAGATTAGTGTTTGAATTTGAGGTGGATTCAAGGGAGGGACAAAGGATTATCCAAACTGACCCACGGACTAAATCACCTGGTGGTGAGCTTTCCCGTTAAATGACTTTGACCTCTTTCCCCCTGGACTCCACGAGGCCCGCTGGGACATTCTGTCCGCCGCATCCCATAACCCTCTGTGTCCTCCACAGCCTTTCACCCAGAAGGAGATCTGCGGCTTTGTGATTGGATCCACTTCGTCGGTGCTCTACCTGCTTTCCCGGGTCCCTCAGATCTACACCAATGTAAGCATGGCTCGAGGGGGAAGGCCCACTGCGGAAGGGAGGGCCTCTTTTGGGGAGCAGATCAGCTGAAGAGGGCCCCCCAGACTCAATTTCCAGCTTTTTCCAAGGAAGCAGGAAATGTTTTCACAGCAGGGCTGTCCAACCTCGGTAACATTTAAGGCTTACGGACTTCAACTCCCAGGATTCCTCAGCCAGCCATGCATGGCTGGCTGAGGAATCCTGGGAGTTGAAGTCCGTAAGCCTGAAAAGTTGCGGCGGATGGAGGTCCCTCGTTTAAGGGACAATCTTCTGCCTGAAACCCTGAGTAACAGCAGATGGCCCGTACTGCTCAGCTTTCTAACCTTGTTACTTCCAGCCCTGAGCGTACCGTTTGCCAAACCTAGCTAAAAGCAGGCTTATCTGAGATCTGTTCGAAGAAAACGGGGGGGATTTTAAGGCTCTTCACACACCCTGATCTAAGACAAGATCATCACGCTTACCCACGCCATATGCTTCCTCCACTTCAAAGCGTGTTTGAAGCTAGCCGGGATCCCAGTGAACGGTGCCACCGAGTAAAACTGGCTTAATGTTAATATAATCAAATCGCAATGGAAAGAATACTGTGCAAGGGCCTACCTCTTGGATGAACCACCTGAAGCTTTTAAATCCCTCTCTCTCTCTCTCTCTCTCTTGCAGTTCAAGCGGAAGTGCACTACCGGGATCTCTTACTCTCTTTTCGCTCTGGTGATGCTCGGAAATACACTCTACGGTCTCAGCGTCTTGATGAAAAACCCGGATCCGGGGCAGTCGGAAGCCAATTACGTGATCCACCATTTGCCCTGGCTGGTTGGCAGCTTGGGAGTTCTGTCTCTCGATATTGTGGTATCCTTATCTGAAAATTTGGGGGGGCGGCTTGTTTCTGCTTTTAAACGTGCCAAGTCCAGTGTTGACAGAATCCCTTAGACAGGCCAGGAAAATAGGAGTGCCATAAACTTTTGATTCAGGGACTTTCTGAACTGCAGTCAATGGTAGTGTCAGGATTGAGGCGGGGGGGCTTTGGGGTGGCAAAAATAGTCCTGAGCCAAGCATGATCATCTTTTAACGACCCCATAATCCCTCGCGGGGTGGAGTCTGGGCAACTGAATGGAGCCGAGTGTTTACTGGCCGGATGCCTTTCCCTGTTGCCAATGCGGAGTTTTGTTCGGCAGATATATTCTCAAGTGTGCACAGAGAGAGAGAAATACCTGCCTCTACCTAGGATCAAACTCACGGCCTCCTGACTGTGAGGCGAGAGCTCCACCTCCTGAGCCAAGCACCTTAATTAAAATAACATTTCTGCTTCGCCAGCTGGGCCACATAAGGCAAGTTTATGCTTCCGGATACTTCCTTTTAAATCTGTCTTTCCATCTCACCTGTCTTTAAGCCCTTCCGAGACGGCTTGCAGGACGACGAGAAACCACCTCCTTGAGGATTGGCTAACAGTGCTGTAACTCGGCAATTAGCTTGGCTGCCCCAATTCTGCCACTGCCCACAACTGTCCGGAGGAGGAAATATTTCGGCCCCGTCCTTTAAAGAAAGCAGCAAAGAGAGGGAAAAGCATCTTCTTGGTGCTTTCTTCGTCTTTCGTAGCCAATGGTGGGTGCTGGGTCCAGTCCCAGAAAGCAGCAAACCTTAATTCTTCCACCCTTCAGATTTCGTTCCAATTCCTGGCCTATCGACGGAGGAAGCTGCCCATCTTGGAAGAGAGAGATGCTCTTTTGGGCAGAGAAGAGGAGGAGGGCGCTGCCGAAAGCTGAACGATGCCAGGATCGGGTCGTTGGCCGCGTTGGGAATTCCATCAGTGGGTTTTGGGGATTTCGTCCTGAAAAACTCTATAGATAAAAGCCCCGGCTTTTTCTCTACACTCTAGAAAAAAACACGCTTCGCCTCTGGAAAGACACGCCTTTCCTACCTCTCAATTCCTTTGGGGGGGAAAGAAAAAATATATAATAATAATGGGAAAATGAACATTGAAAACGTTAAGGCTCTGTTCTGCAACAGAACTTTTATCGATGAAATTTCCCCCTGACCTCACCTCCGATTCCCCCCATCTCCTAAAAGGGAAAACTATTAATTTATGAAATTTGGTGCCCAGCACCTGGCTGGCTGGACCTCGTTGAGGCTTGAGAGTGAAAGGAGGCTGGAGGGAGGGGGGGTGTCTTTTTTTTCCACACACAAGGGGCATTCCTTCTGACGGGCATTTTTTTTTGAGGACATGAAGAAATAAATAAAAATATTCCCACCACCCCAGCAGCAGTGGATATGGTTCTCTGCTTAACCCTGTATACCTTCTCTCACCCTTAAAGCAACAGTGGGTGGGCTTCAGCTCGCCCACCCTTTTTTTTTTGCTTTTGCAAAGGAAGGGCAGGTAAGAGGGAAGGAATCCTGCCTGGTTTATAGATAACTAGGAACCTTGGCAGATGTTGTAGCCTGTCCACCGCTGGGCCCTACAGCAGCCGACTCGGAGGAGGCGGCGTGGGAGTCAGGGTCAACATCAAGGCAACCTGGGAGCTCCGAGGGGAAAGAGGGAGTGGAGCTGTCAGAGAGACAGAGGCGGAGCCTGGCCCATCCATCAGCCCTCAGATGGAGAGTCAACAGCCCCCAGGTCTGGAGGTGGCTGATGAGGAAGAGGAGGAACAGCTGGGTCCAGTGCCTGATGCGGAGAGGAGAGCAGTGGAAATCTATGGGCCGGTCCTTGGGACGGAAGAGTCACCGCTGCTAGCGAAGCCCCACCCTAGCTCTGGGGATAAAAGGCAGGGGGCGGAGATGAATAGGTGTGGCAAACAATTATTCATCTCCCTGCCGGACAGATTTGTTAGCCTGCGTTGAGAGAGAAACTTTTTGCCGGGGTTGCCAGCGCTCCTAATAAAGGAATCATTTTGATTTAACTTCAGAGGGTTTCTCGTGTTTGAGGAGCTGGGTCAGAACAGCAGAGTTTGCAGAGCAGCGGGTCTGTCTGAGCCTTGCGAGACGTTCAGAGGTAGACTGCTTCTGGCTGGAGAGGTTCCATCCAGTTGCACTCCCTTCCGCGCATTATAAAAACCTCTTTTGCCATGCATACAGGGCTCTTGAGATGGGAAGCAGGTTCGTTTCCCCAAGGAGTCTACGCCGGCGTAAATATTTCAGGCCAGCCGGCTCTAGAAAATATAAAACCGAAAGGTAAGAAGACTGAAAAACCCAGAATTGCTAAGAAGCTGTAAGCTCCACCACTGGCTGTGAGAAATGAGGTGGGGTGGGAGGTGGGTCCTTGAAGGACCAAGGAACTCATGACTCAAAAGGGGCACATTTACCAACTGGTGTCCGTCTTCAGTCTGAACCATCAAATTATTCCCAACTGGCAGAGGAGACTCTCAAGAAGATGCTTAGCAGCAGACAAAGGAGAAAACGCCATTTCTGTTAAAAAAGAGCATTTTATCTGGAGCACTGAGCCCAGCCCAGCCCGCCCACCCGAGGCTGCAACCTGCCAATCAAAAGCCGGACCCTTGAGAGTTGGCAAAAGGACGAGAGAAGGAATCGGAAACAGGCCTCAGCGCTCAAACGCTTTCTTACGTTTTTAAAGATTTTATTTTTTATTTTCCGTTTTTAAGTATGGAGGCTCAAGTAAGAGAGATGTAGATTCCAATTTGAAGCATTACATATTTAAAAAAAATAATAATAATAACCAGTCTTTCGCATTCCCGTAGAAATCAAGAACAAGTCAAAAAGCATCACACCGCAGCCTCTCGGATGGAAAGCAGGACTGGGTGGGTGGGTGGGTGGGTTTGACTCTTTGCCAGCTTTTCGCAGATCTCTTAAGGGGGAGGGAGGGCAGCTGCCCGCGCCCACCCACCCCTCCGTCCCGCACACCCGTCCTCCTTTCTCAACTTTTCTCCCAAACATACAAACACGGTGGTTTTTTTGTTTTTTTTTTTCTTCCTTCCTTCCTTTCACAAATCATGGTTATTTAATAAAGGTTTTTTTTTTTGTTTTTGTTTCTTGTACATTTTTTACACCAATATAACAAAATATGGAAAGAGCGGTGGGGGGAAGACGGGGACGGAGGGACGGGGGGGCGCACCAAGAATCAAAGAAAAACATGATCGGTGGAAATATGCGGATAAACGTAAGGCCCAAGAAAGGTGGGAGGGGGGGGAAAAGGTACAAATCTCAGAGGCTTCTCAACAAAAAATACGTTTTGCAAGGCTGTGGCAATAAGACAGCGGAAATTAAGCTGCTAAAGAGCCCCCCCACGCTCCCCCCCCCAAAAAACCGGTTTATACAACTTTGTTTGGGGAGGTGGGTGGGGGGAAAAAGACAGGCTTTTATTTATTTGTGTTTTATGAGTGGAAGAATATTGTATGCAGGAAATGAAAATAACGGGGGAGGATACCGGGGGGGAGGAGGATGCCGGGGGGAGGGGGAAATTCCTAATTAATTTGGGGGAAGGGGGGGCGCTAATGAGTGCATGGCGTGTCTTGTTAGCATCCTCATGGGGGGGGGGAGACGCTGGTTTCTAACTTTGCTGTTTTTTCTTCAATGCCACCACCAGGTCGTTCTTCAGCGCTTCCTGCTTCGATTTGTCCGCAAACGTCTGCACAGACCTGGGGGTGAAAAGAGGCAGGGAGTTAGGAGGAGAAAGGGGGCTTGGGGGGGGGACGAGGGCAGCGGTGGCTTCCGGCGAATTCCCCCCTCCCCAAAAAACACAGCATCTCCGACACGTCAGGTAGCACTTCCACGCAATTCGTAGCTGATCTCCAGCGCATCGTTAGTAGCATTTGGAAAGGGAGGGGGGTGAGTGGAAGGTCCGTCGTAACTCCGAGCAGTCATTAAACGAGGATTATCTGTACACAGCAGCCCGGTCGAGGGTGAGGGTGTGTGTTTGTTTGTTATTCCAGGGTTGATATCACTCGCAAAACAGAGTGCAGTGCTGCAGGCCACTTTAGCTGACTGTGACCCGCAGGTCAGCGGTTCAAATCTCACCGGCTCAAGGTTGACTCAGCCTTCCATCCTTCTGAGGTAGGTAAAATGAGGACCCAGATTGTTTGGGGGCAATGTAAATATATACATTGCTTACTTGTGTAAACCGCTTAGAGCAGTGGTTCCCAACCTGGGGGTCGGGACCCCTTTGGGGGTCGAATGACCATTTCCCAGGGGTCGCCCTGGCATCCTCAGCTCCCCCCCCCACTGCCACAAGCCTGGCCATATCGACTCAACTCGCCCGAGTCCTCCGATTGGTTGGGAGAGGTGCCATTCGGTGAGAGGCGTTTGTGATGCCTGGCGGCCGAGCTTTGACAGCATCAGCTAAGGGGCCAACTTAGCTTTGAATTCTGGGAGTTGAAGTCCAGGCACCTTAAAAGTTGCTGAGATTGAGAAATATTGCTGTACACTTGTTGGTTATCAAGTCTAAATACAGAAGTAGACTTGTTGTGGACGATAATATAACTTTTGCTCTTGCAAAGACTGGCCCGAGAATTTCTGATCTGGCATAATTACATATTGTTTTTGTGATTAATTGCTATGCTTTAATTATGTTCAATTTGTAACAATGAAAATACATCCTGCATATTAGATATTTACATTACGATTCATAACAGTAGCAAAATTACAGTTATGAAGTAGCAACGAAAATAATTTTATGGTTGGGGGTCACCACAACATGAGGAACTATATTAAGGGGTCGCGGCATTAGAAAGGTTGGGAACCACTGGCTTAGAGAGTGCTTGCACTGTGAGGCGGTATATGAATCTCACTAAATAAATAAATAAATAAATAAAGCCACACCCCGCGCACACAGACGCCCATTCTCAAGCGCAAGGAACGCCACGCGGCAAGGCAAGGAGAGCAAACTTAAGGTTTCCAGGAGGCTTCCTCCATCCTTTTCCTTAAAAAACAAAACCAAAACGAAATAACAACAATGGGACTTGCCGAGAATTAGGAGTTAGTTGGTGTGAAGGCTGAATTCTCTCATGCGGATACGCTCTCGGTCGAGGTGAGTGGTGTTTTTAGTGCCAAGGTGCCCTGCAAGCCAGTTTCAGCATTGGAGGGAGGGGGGGAGGGAGGGGAGAGGGAGGGAGGTGTACCTGAGCTGGTTTAGTTATCTGGCTGAATGTACATCTGCCGCTGGGTCAGAACCTGAGAAAGTTCCCTCTGCAACTGCTTATATTTTTGGTTGTCGGGAATAGCGTCAATTGATCTGGAGAGAGCGTGGCGCAGACGGAAGAGGGAAGCCGAGGAAGGAAAGAAAAGGGGTCAGACAAGTTGGCAGAGAGAGAAAAACGAGGAGGGGGCCGGGGGGGGGGTTCGAGAGCAGAAAGGGGAGGTGGGGGGGGCAAAGGAGGAAGGAAGGAGCAGTTCGGAGTCTCCCGGTGCCGAAATCCACAGATTCCGTAGACGAAAGAGAGAGAGAGGAAGAGGAAAGGAAGCCGGGAGCGTTTTCTCCCAATGCTAACATCGGTTCCCGGCAAACCATCAACCAACCCATCCTCTGGCTCCAGCAGGTTTAACAGGAGAAGCGGGTGCCAAAGGCCGGCGGGAGCACCGTCAGGCACGGCAGGGCACCTCTGCTGTGGGCCATGGGGGTCACGTTTTGAAAAAAAAAGGAGAGAAGATGAGGAGACGGACTCCGAGGCAGCCTTTTTGAACCCCAAATACGCCCTCTTCTGGCCTACTGATGGATAGGATTATCCACCCCATCTTCTGAATCAGACCATCCATGGCAGAACTGATCGGAGAAAGGTGGAAAGGGTTTCACAGAAGGCAGGCAGCTAATCTGCCAGGGCTGTTCTTCTTGGGTGGGGAGGGGGGGGACAAATTTGAGAGAATAGCAGAGTTGGAAGGGACCCTGGAGGTCTTCTAGTCCAGCCCCCCTGTTCAAGCAAGGAGACCCCCTAGACCAGGGGTTTCAAACTCAATTTCATTTGAGGGCCGCATCAGGATTGTGTTTGACCTTGGGAGGCCGGAGCGTGGCCTGCATGCCGTCACTCGTGTCGAGCACTCTGCCAGCGAAAACGGGGCTCCCGAGCTCTGTTTTCTGCTGCAACGGCCTCCTGCAACCCTCTGCCAGCAGAAATGGAGCTTTGGGGGAGGGGGCTTTTGCACGGCCCTCCCGAGCTCCGTTTTCGCTGGCAGAGGCCCCGCAGGCCTGTCCTTTGCTGTTTCCAGGGCAGCCTCACGGGCCAGATCTAAGCACCCGAAGGGCCGGGGCTGGCCCCTGGGCCTTGAGTTTGACACCCGTGCCCTAGGCTATTTCTGACAAATATACGTATATATATGTATATATAAATACGACCGCAGCACTGCAGCCCATCCATTGTTACCTCAGCCCGTTGACAATGTCCTTTGTCTTTCCAAAATAAATCTCATTCAGCGTACTTCTGATTTTATTCTCCATGTCCTAGAAGGGGAGAGAGAGAGAGAGAGAATTCACGGTCATTCCAAGGCCCTGAGATTTTAGGGAGAGGCGGGAGGAAGGGAGAAACATTTGACTAGCCCACAGAAAGAGAAGCTGCCCATATCTTTAGGCCCCCAAAGAGACCCCCCCCCGCTGGCCTTCCGCTCTCCTCTGAAGCCCATGGAAAGCATTTGCTTAGCTGGACCCTCCACAACTCCCAACTGGAGCATCAACTCCAAAGGCTCTTCCAGGTGGCCTATTCTTATATCCTATTTTTTAATGTGAATTTTAATCTAATTCGTATTCTTCCATCCTCCCTTTGAGCTTGTAATCCTCCAGCCAGCCAGACGCCTCTGGGCATTTCTTTTTCTTTCTTTCTTTCTTTCTTTCTTTCTTTCTTTCTTTCTTTCTTTCTTTCTTTCTTTCTTTCTTTCTTTCTTTCTTTTATTTATATAACATTCAATTTCCATCAAACAATGTGTGATCTGGATACAGTTATTTTTAAACAATCATAATCCACATATTTCTGGTTGTATTCGTCACCATAATATTAATAATATAATAACGATAGTACTTAACACCATCATCTTTAACAACTCTCCACATTAACATTTCCTTTTTTTATCTCTCCTCCTTTCTAACTTCTGTTTCTACTGTCTAGCCATTGATGGAATATATCCCATATCAAAAAATATTCAGTTTCTTCTTTATCTCGTGTGTTCTAATATTTTCTTAATTACATTCCCCTCAGATGGTTATCTCATCATTTTTCCATTGCTGTGCAAATACCACGTTTCCCAAAATAAGACCCTGTGTTATATTTTTTTGAACCCTGAAATAAGCCCTTGGTCTTATTGCCATGCACTCAAAAGCCCGATTGGGCTTATTATCAGGGGAGGTCTTATTTTGGGGGAAACGGTACAATTCTAGCTGCAGTTAACATATGCAAGACCAGATATATAAAACTTTTTATCATATTTTTCCGTTAGGATGCCCAACAAAAATACATATCTGGTTCCTCTGGGTATTTCTTAAAAGAGAAAGCCTACTTCTGCTTGTAATCCATTTGGCAGAATCGTAGTGTTTTTTCAGTATGGAATAACGGTGAATTTAAAAAGAGGGAATCCCGCAGTTCCATGTTAACAGTCAGGTGGGATCTCGGCCACCAGGGGGCAGCAGGCAGCCACAAAAACAAAGGCTGCCTTCTGTCCCAGTTCAATTTCGAGGGCAGCTGCCCAAATTTCTTATCATCCAGGCACCAACCTTGGGGGGGGGGGGGAGATGGACCGTGGGCAGCCTCTCCACCTCCCCCAGCAGGAGCAAGGGCCAAGATTGCCAATTTGCTTTTCAATTGTTTTCAAAAGTTTTAGGAACTTGTACCCCCTACCCCCGCAAACCGCACCTTTCGCATCAGGGGGAGATGGCAAGCAATGAGGAGACTCTGAGATACATAAAAGGAGGGTTTTTTAAGCCCAGGGCATGAAAAAACTGCTTTTCCCCCGTCTCCAGCGGTGAGATGCTCACTTACCCAGACCGGTGCGCTGCTCCGCGGTCCTTCATGCTTTGTGTGCGCGCGCCCCCTTGCGCGATTTTGCTTCTGCGCATGTGCGGAAGCAAAATCGCGCCGAAATCTCGTGAGGGGACGCGCGCGAGAGAGATTTTGGCGTGATTTTACTTCCGCGCATGCGCAGAAGCAAAATCTCACTGAAATCTCTCGCGCGCGCGCGTCCCCTCGCGAGATTTCGGCGCGATTTTGCTTCTGCACATGCGCAGAAGCAAAATCGCCCAAAAATTCACGAAAGAGATGGCGACGCGCGCGACTGCCCGGTGGAGACGGTACCAGAGCAGTCGCGCGCAAATTGGGTTATCAGCGGGTCCCTACCGGAGCTACAGACTGGACCGCACCGGTAGGAACCCACCCCTGCCCGTCTCCTGTATGTTTTATGCACGGATCTTCTCCGAACTTTAGTGGCAAATCTTCCCTATGCATTTGGGTAAAGTGGCAGGGAGAGCGAGGTCGAAACAAGAGTGCTATCTCTGTGCCCCTCTCTCTCCCTTCCCCACAGAGGTGGGCACCTCCTCTGGCCTGCCAGCCAGCCCCTCCTTTTGCAATTAATTCTGCAAAATCAGGGGATGAAGATATTAATTTAGATGCCCCCAGAGGGCTAGAATTGGGGTGCGAACCCAAGACGTACTTTCAACCCGACTGGGCTCATCGGCTACTAGCTGCCCACTAGCAATAGCAATAGCAATAGCACTTAGACTTATATACCGCTTCATAGTGCTTCACAGCCCTCTCTAAGCGGTTTACAGAGTTCAGCATATTGCCCCCAACAATCTGGGTCCTCATTTTACCCACCTCAGAAGGATGGAAGGCTGAGTCAACCTTGAGCCGGTGAGATTTGAACTGCTGAACTGCTGAACTAGCAGTAGCCTGCAGTGCTGCATTTAACCACTGCACCAACTCGGCTCGGTAAAACACGAAGGTCAAAGGTTAGGAGTCAAGGGGGGGGGGCTTCACCCCATTTCCTGAGCCCACGGTCTGGGGTGGGGGGGTGGGGTTTAAGAAAGGACCCCCTCCGTCACGAGGGATGCTTACCTCAACCAGACGGCCAATATTGGCTATATGCGGAGAGGAATCGCTCACCGTCTCGTCTTTTTCCATCTGGGAAGAAAGGAATGAAAAAGCTGAGGAGGAGGAGGAGGAGGAGGAGGAGGAGGAGGAGGAGGAGGAGGAGGAGGAGGAGGAGGAGGAGGAGGAGGAGGAGGAGGAGGAGGAGGAGGAAGAAGAAGTCGGCTGCAGAGCCTCAGCAGAAGCGAGGCTGCCCCCCCCCAGGAGGAAAAAGGGTCAGTTATCCCAACCCACACATATGGGACAAGACTGAGGTGCCCAGCAGCCTTCTCGGCCGAGGTGGGTGGGGGCTAGTGGATAACAGCAGACCAGAATAGAACACAGGTCCCTCTCTGCCCCCCCCCTTTCCACAAAGGTCACGCAAGGAATGTTCCTGAGACACGGGGGTCCTCGGAAGGGGTGGGGGTGGGTGGGAGCATCGCACGGAGTGGGCCTGACAGAGCATGTAATTTCATCAGCAAGCCTTCCAGGCAAGCAATGGCCTGCTGGTGGCTGGGTGCCAGCTCCAATTAGCTGGCCCCGTCGTTTTTTTGTTTTTAACACACAAAAGGGGGGAGACAGGGAGGGAGATTAAGGCCTTTGTTTCGCTTGGGGTGGGGGTGGGTTGAGATAGGAAGAGCTTGTGGGGCCCTCCGGGAGCTTCTCCTGTCTCCCCCTTGGACATTTTCTGCCCCTTCCGCAGACTGCTGCCGGGTGCTAAAATAAACAGCTCTCAGTTCAAGGCCAGATGTTCGCAAGAGCTGGGCGCCCTCCCACCCTCCCAACGACAGGGCGCAGGTGTCCCTAAGTTCTGAACTACGGTGGTGGAGAAACTTAAGGGGAAGGGCCGTTCCTTCCCTCCCTCCCTCATCTGGAAGCAGCAGTCCCAGAAGGGGTTGGGAGGGGAGGGGGAGGGAGAAGACCCACTGCAGATTAAAGACGGCGAGAGAAAGAACATTGTTAAAATGCTGTTGAGAGGCTGCTGACAACGGGGTGGGGTGGGGGGAGAAGATGGGGGAGATTACAGAAGTGCAACAGCTGTTTGGTGGCAGGAAGGAGGTTTTAATTTAATTTTTCTTCCCCAGCGATTTGAAGCACCCAAACTTGAGAGGCATCGGCCGCAGCGCCCTTGAGCTGCTTCCTCATTGGGGAGGGACCGTTCATTACCTTCACCGGCTGCTCGAGGTGGTCCAATATGGAACTTGGGGGGCGGCGGGGAGGGGGGGAAGGAAACTACCTGCTTCCATGCAGGTACTGGACAGAAACTATGAGGGTACCTGTCTGGTAAGGCTGCCTCCCAGGTTCATGGTCCCCGAGCCGGTCTTATTCGTCTGCAGCCACAGCATCACCGTAGAGGTCAGCTTATAGTGGGCAGTACGGCCACTGGACTTCTCCTGGGGGGTGGGGGGGGAAGAGAAAAATGTTCATGAGCACACGCGCACACACACATACCTGCTCCTCCCTCGGAGTGTCTCCAGGGGCCAGATTTCTCTGCCAGGCTCACCAAGGCACCCCTGCCTGACCCACCAAGGCAGAGAGGGGCAGGCGGCAGCCCCCTGCACCCTCTTGTTGGGGAGCAAACAGACACGGGGGTCGCTTGTACTTCGGCTTTCCACAAAGGGGGGTTTTCGCAAACACTTAATGTGTGGGTCCTTTTCCCGTGTTAAGGAGAGGAAAATGGGGGGGAGGTGCTGTTTTCGGTGAAGGGGGGGGGGGGGGACCACGGAATTACGTTCACCAGGCTACCATAACCTCAACCACCTTGAGCCTGGGTGGCGCAGTGGTTAGAGTGCAGCAGGTGCAGGCTACTTCTGCTGCCTGCCGGCTGCCAGCAGTTTGGC
The DNA here is from genome assembly GCA_023053685.1 of Diadophis punctatus similis. Classification (NCBI taxonomy): domain Eukaryota; kingdom Metazoa; phylum Chordata; class Lepidosauria; order Squamata; family Dipsadidae; genus Diadophis; species Diadophis punctatus. The sequence goes on along the minus strand of JALIGW010000011.1, from coordinate 16,160,857 downwards.
AGTTCAAATCTCACCAGGTTCAAGGTTGACTCAGCCTTCCATCCTTCTGAGGTCGGTAAAATGAGGACCCAGATGGTTGGGGGGGCAATAGGCTGACTCTGTAAACCGCTTAGAGAGAGCTGTAAAGCACTATGAAGCGGTATATAAGTCTAAGATATTACTATAATATCCCATGGTTTGGCTGAGCGCCTGTTGCTTGTGGATCTGTGTGGAATCTGACTAGGTTTACCTCTCTTTTCCTACTCTGCACAGGGATCATGTGTCCTTCCCCCCACCCCAGAGAGAGAGGGGGTTGGAGGAGGGAGAGGGAAGGAGGGTGAAACATGGAGAGAGGGAGGGAGAGGGAGGGGGGAGGGAGAGAGAGGGAGAAGCATGGAGAGAGGGAGGGGAGGGGGAGAGGGGGAGAGAGGGAGGGTGAGGGAGAGGGAGGGAGAAGCATGGAGAGGGGGAGGGGGAGAGGGAGTCAGAGGGAGGGGGAGAGGGAGTCAGAGGGAGGGGGAGAGAGAGGGAGGGAGAGAGAGAGAGGAAGAAGCATGGAGAGAGGGAGGGGGAGGGGGAGAGAGAGGGAGGAGAGAGGGAGAGAGAGAGAGACGGAGGGAGAGAGAGGGAGGGGGAGAGAGGGAGGGGGAGAGAGAGGAAGAAGCATGGAGAGAGGAGGGGAGGGGGAGAGAGGGAGGGGGAGGGAGAGGGAGGGAGAAGCATGGAGAGAGGGAGGGGGAGAGGGAGTCAGAGGGAGGGGGAGAGAGAGGGAGGGAGAGACAGAGGAAGAAGCATGGAGAGAGGGAGGGGGAGGGTGAGAGAGAGGGAGGAGAGAGGGAGAGAGAGAGACGGAGGGAGAGAGAAGGAGGGAGGGAAAGAAAGGAGGAGGGAGGGAGAGACCGGGCTCTACCTGGACTTCTACCACGTGGATGGAGTCCCAGCACCCTTTGATCTTCTTGGATCCGTCGCCCGCCTTCTTAATTAGAATCACCCCGGCAAAGCCGTGATCCAGATCCCAGAGGTACACCGAGGAAACGCCCCCTTCGAAATACCTGTAGTCAAAACAAAAGGCAGAGATTGACACCACCGCTCCCGCCTGCCGGGGCGGACGACAGACGGACGGACGGGACGAGGCAATTCCAGGAAGCGGGAAGGTCAGGCCGGGAACCACGTAGGGTGACAGGCAGGAGCTCAGAGAGCCACACCGGGTGACCAAGTTTGGTCTCTCCCAAACGAACCTCTCCGTTCCCCTTCCTCGCAAACACGTTTCTAGTCCTCCTGGATCTTCTCCTTCGAGATCTACCACCTGCTATCAAAACAACTGCACCACGGAGCCAAGATACCACCTCCCTTCAGGAAGGCCTGCCTTCTCGTTTTAATTCTACCTGATGGGTTTTGGATTAGAATGGGAGAGAGATTCGCCCGCGTGGAACAGAAAGGGCCAAATACGCCCGCCGAGTCTCCGCAGGAGAAGAAAACATCAATTCCTCTGCGCCAACGCAGGGTTGCAACTCCAACCTGGGCCAAACCCCGCCGAGTCCGATGAACAGCCACTGAATGTTTCAAGCAACAGCCGGGAAAACCGTAAAACCCAATTTGGCGGCTCCGCTTCTCTTGCTCATTGTGAGGGGTGGGGGGAGAAAGAGCATGGTTGAGACTGGGTCTAATCTTTCCCGCCGGCCTCTCCGAAATCTCTTTTACGGCAAGGCTCCCCAATTGAGATTTTTAAAGTGGGGGCCCAGTTCTACCACTTATTTTATGAGCCTAAGTGGCACAAGTGGTTAGAGTGCAGTACTGCAGGCGGCTTCTGCTGACTGCCGTCTGCCTGCAATTTGGCAGTTCGATTCTCACCAGGCTCAAGGTTGACTGAGCCTTCCATCCTTCCGAGGTCGATAAAATGAGGACCCAGATTGTTGGGGGCAAGAGGCTGACTCTGTCAACCACTTAGAGACGGATATGAAGCACTGTGAAGCGGTATATACAGTAAGTCTAAGTGCTATTGCTTTTCTTTCTTTCTTTCTTTCTTTCTTTCTTTCTTTCTTTCTTTCTTTCTTTCTTTCTTTCTCTTTCTTTCTTTCTTTCTCTCCTTCCTTCCTTCCTTCCTTTCCTTCCCTCCCTCCCTCCCTATGATTAGAATGCAGTATTCTAATGCAGGTTAACTCTGCCCAGAGCCAGCAATTTGATCCTGACTGGCTCATGGTTGACTTCCATCCTTCTTTCTAAGTCGGTAAAATGAGGACCCAAATTGTTTGAGGGACAATAGGCTGACTCTGTAAACCGCTTAGAGAGAGCTGTGAAGCACTGTGAAGCGGTATATAAGGCTAAGTGCTATTTCTTTCTTTCTTTCTTTCTTTCTTTCTTTCTTTCTTTCTTTCTTTCTTTCTTTCTTTTTATTTCTTTTTCTTTCTCTCTCTCTCTCTTTCCTTCCTTTCTTCCTTTCCTCCCTCCTCCCTCCCTATGGTTAGAATGCAGTACTGCAGGCTAACTCTGCCCACAGCCAGCAGTTCGATCCTGACTGGCTCAAGGTTGACTTCTATCCTTCCGTCCTTCTTTCTAAGTCGGTAAAATGAGGACCCGAATTGTTTGAGGGACAATAGGCTGACTCTGTAAACCGCTTAGAGAGAGCTGTGAAGCGATATATATCTAAGGGCTATTAGTCTATACTCAAGAGCAGGTTGAAATCTGGGAGCCGCAACCGAGGCAGCCCCACGCCTGCAGAGATGGGGGACGGTTCTTTAACCTGCTTTGAGGGACGGTCAGTCTAACCCTAATCCCCTGATCCTTGATTTTCTGTTACTGGAAAGGGCCGAGATGGTGCAGTGGTTAAATGCAGCACTGCAGGCTACTGCTAGTTCAGCAGTTCAGCTGTTCAAATCTCACCGGCTCAAGGTTGACTCAGCCTTCCATCCTTCTGAGGTGGGTAAAATGAGGACCCAGATTGTTGGGGGCGATATGCTGAACTCTGTAAACCGCTTAGAGAGGGCTGTAAAAGCACTATGAAGCGGTATATAAGTCTAAGTGCTATTGCTATTCTCAGAGTACATCGGACCCCCTCTGGCCTGAACACGGCTGATCAGACCTCCGGCCTCCCCACACGGGAAGAGGGAGTGGGGGCGTTGCCTTCTGCACTCCAAAGCAACTGAGTTGTCCTTTCCTAATTCAGAGGGGAAAAACTCACACAAATATCTGACCACTAATACAGCTAGTCCTCGACTTAATGACCGCAATCGAGCCCAACATGTCTGCTCTTAAGCGAGACATTTGTTACACGAGCTTTGCCCCGTTTTGCAACCGCCCCCCCTTGCCACAGCGGCGAAGCAAATCGCTGCGGTTGATAAAAGTTAGTCACCCGGGCGTTAAGCGAATCGGGATTCCCCCTGGACTTTGCTTGCTGGGAGGAGGTCGCAAGAGAGGATCACGTGACTCCCGGGAGGGAGGGGTGGACTGCGACCATCGTAAATGTGAGTCAGCTGTCAAGCATCTGAATGTAAATCGCGCGACCCTGGGAGACGCTTTCAATGGTCATCAATGTGAAAAAAACAGTCCCCCAAGTTCCTTCTTTCAGTCCTGTTGTAACTTTGAACCGTCACTAAGTGAAACTGCTGCATGTCGAGGACTGCCAATTATAATTTCGCCAGCCGGCCAAGAGATGAAACGTGGATCAGACGGAAAAGGGGGTGGTGGTGAGGAGGGTGTTACAAGACCTCTATATACACCCCCCCTCCGTCCCCCAACCTCTGTCCTTTTAACCATGAATGACCAGAAATGAGCCGAAGTGGGGAGGAATTCTGAGTTTTACACACTTCCCGAGTTGTTGGGGTTTTTTTTTTTACATAAAGTCTTTTTGTGGGTATATTTTACGGATGTGCTAAAAGGTGGTGCGAGACCGCAGAGAGCCGCCAGAGGAAAGCTCGCACCAGAACAAGCAAAGCGAACACATGGAAACACTTGGGCGGCCTTTGTACCCCGGGCGACTCCAATCGAGGATTAATATTATTTTAAATACGAACATGCTGTTTCCACCTGGCCCTGTGGCTGACGCCGGCCCTTGCCTCACGCACCCGGGTTTGGGGGGGGGGGATGCAGGAGGCCAGGAAAAACACACACCCCCGTTGCCATGCCGCGGTTCCTAGCCACACGCAGCGCGAGGGATGGGGCTTCCCCCCCCCCATCCCACTCCCGCCAAAGGCTGGGAAGACCAGCTCGGCTCTGCAAGGTGTGTTTTGGGGAGGGGGCAGAGAGAGAGAGAGAGAGAGAACTGGGCTAAGGGGAGGTCTGCAGAGGGGGAGGAACCGATCCGGACCAAACACAAGAGGCTTTTGATGGCGAAGGGGGCGAGAGACCCTTTTTTCCCCTCTTCCCTGTGGCAGCTTAAAGCCAATCCCGCCTCCCCTCCCCTCCAAACGGTGCCCGAGGTCCTGCCCAGGCCCTTGACAAATGCTTCCCAGCCTGACTACAGGTGCAAAGCCGCCCCTAGGCAAACATACCAATCCGGTGAGATCGGCACGGCCTTCCGTGCCAGGTAAAGCTTCCAGGCTGCACATCTGGCCGGCAGCTGGGGCAGACCCCAGGAGAACAAAGGGCGGATTCAGATGCCACGCAGTGGGTGGGTGGGGGTTCCTTCTGCCCACCTTTCCCCCCCCCACCCCATGGAACCTCCTGACGGCCGGCAGCCAAGCGGTTCCGAGGCAGGAAACTGGGCAAGGGGCTCTGAAGGGGGTCATCCTTGCAGCCGGGGCTGGTCGGGTCAAGGCTTGGGGCCACAGGAAGAACACGGGGATCAAGGGAGAATGACCTCAGTGGGTGGGTCTGCTTCGGGAGATTTGGGAGGGGGAGGAAGAGGAGGAGGAGAGAGCAGATGACCACAGCCTCTCCCTCCATTAACTCCTGCAGGAGGGGCATCCAACCTTGGCGACTTTTAAGACTTGTGGACTTCAGTTCCCAGAATTCCCCAGCCAGGAACTCTGGGAGATGAAGTCCACAGGTCTTAAAAAGTTGCCAAGGTTGGACGGCCCGGCTCTACAGAGTTCCAGGCCTTGAAATGTCTTGGGAAACAGGACCCAGAAGTTTCCAAGGGAGACTGGGGTGGGGGTGGGAGCCAACCTGAGCTTCCTTAGGGTTGAAAGACCCTCGGCTGTTTTGTATGGGGAGCTGGGGCTACAAAGCCCATGGTGTGTTCTTGGGTCTGACAAAAGGGAGTGGAGGGGGGGGAAGGTACCACTGGATTGTCCCAAGGTTTACGAGGCTTGGACCAAGGGCAATGAAGCCAGTGTACAGGCTTGGCTGGGGCATCCCAGGCTGACCACACCATTTCAGGCCCAGATGGGCCAATTCAGACCCAACCGAAAGGTTTGAGGTGCCCTCCTCCCTTCCTTGGGGAGCTACAATTCCCAGCAGCCCCTGCCAGATTGTAGGAGTTGACCAAGCATCTACTGGAGAACTGGAACAACCAAGAACCAACCAACCAACTCTGCCTCCCTCCCTCACACACACACACACACACACACACACACACACACACATACACACACACACCCCGTTGGGAGGACTACCTGGTCCGTGACCAACGCCCTGCCCAGCATTAGACCACTTGGGACAACCCAAGCAGGGGTCTCCAAAGGACCTTCCAGAATAGGTGTCCCACCTTTCCCAATCAAGCCGGGCTAGAGACGCTTGGCCTACCCAACTCGGCACCAAAAGTACATTTTGTTGAACTGAGAGACGCTCGCAAGCTTTGCTGGCGTGTTTTTTTGGTTTTTGGTCCTGAACGAATAAAAGCTGATTAAGACCAGTGGTGGGCTGCAACCGCTTTAACAACCGGTTTGGTGATCGCATGCTTTGCGCGCGCATACGCGCCTAATGCGCAGCGTTCAAAATACAGCCACTTGAAGCTCAGCTGCTTATCTTCTAAGGCAGGCCCGGTAAGTAGAACAGTGGAGGTGCGGAAATCAGCTGATCCAGAAAGAAGGAAATATAGGACAGGATAGCGCAGGGGCGGGTGAGCGGGGCCAGCTGATCGTCGGAACTACCGGTTCGCCCGAACCGGTAGCAGCCCACCACTGATTAAGACCAGAGGGATGTCCGGGATGGTCTCAAAGTACGATAAACGAGGAACTAATTAAAAACTGGGCCTTTTATACGGGGAAACAAGGCTATACAGTTTTTGACGAAAGCTCGGTCATGCTCTCCAGCCCAAGGTTGATGAATCTATGGCCTTTCCCATTTCTTCAAACAATCAGGAATAATTACAGTCTGCAACTGGACCACCGTTTTCACGGACAACCACCACAACCCCGGCCCCCAAATCTAAGGCAGGAGGGGATCCGGAGAAGATCCCCAGTCAAAGCTCCTCCAGACGTCCACAGCTGCTCCCCACGAACACGTCTCCACCCCAAGACGGCCGAATTGCAACCTCTCCTGGATTCGCAAGGAGGGGCCAGAAATCTTTGCCTGGCTGAACCCGAGCCATCTACGGCAGTGGTTCTCAACCTTCCTAATGCCGCGACCCCTGCTCCGCCCCCGCGACCCACCCCGCCACCGCGACCCCTGCCCCGCCCCCATTTGGGTTCTTTTACCCTCTGCGCATGCGCAAAGTGTTCTGCGCATGCGCAGAGGGTAAAAGAACCCAAATGGCTGCGTCCGGGTGAAGTCTCCCAACCCCTGTGAAAGGGCCGTTCGACCCCCAAAGGGGTCGCGACCCCCAGGTTGAGAACCGCTGATCTGCGGGATCATGGGAACTGACGGGGATTACCCTAAAAGAAAAAGAGAGAGCCTTCAGACGAGAAAAAACGTGATTGGAGAGAATCCAGCAGGCCATTTCTGACCACGCACAACTAAGCGCTGGAGAGATTTCCCCTCAGCCCGGAGTAGGAAGTGCTGAAGTGCCATCAACTCTTAGTGGCCACAATAACGGATGTTCTCCCAGGGGATCTGTCCCCAGCCTGGTCCTTCAGCTCTTCCAACAGTGCATCCATCACAGCTGTAACTGAGTCCATCCATCCACCCGGCTGCCCTCTCCTTCTCTTCCCTTCCACCTGTCCCAGGATCAGGTCCTTCAGATCTTCTCGTCATGTTCCAAAGTAGGATTCCTTGACCCTGGTCATTGGTGCGTTGAGTGAGAAGCTCTTGTTTTGCTCTAGGATCCATTGGTCCGGTTTTCTTGGCTCGCCCATCTTCTCAGGAGCCTTCTCCAACGTCCAAAAGTCTTTAATTCTCTTCCTCTCCTGGTTCCTTCAAAGTCCAACTTTGGCTTCCAAACAGGGCCGCAGGGAATAATGCAGGATGTCACGATGTGAATATTGTCAGTTTGTGCATCTCTATATTGTTCTACTGTTTCTTGTATCTATGGTCAAACAGACGTATGATATATTCTACTACGCATGTCTGCATTCCAGAGGTCAACTCCTTTTTTTTTCATCGCCATTTCTACCGAAGGTAGAACCGATTTATTTCCTTAGCCGATAAAATGTAGTCTTAATAAGGATCTTTTTATTATTTTCTACTGAAATAAATATTTTGTTAATTAGATTTGAATCTCGGTTTTATTTTCTAAGTAAGTATGTCTTCAAAAGGGAAGCCCCGATCCATCGACCTCCGGAGGATTTATTTCTCCGCTATCACAGGATTCTGATCTTCAGGGTAGGAAGCCAACTTTTTTTTTTTTTAAAAAAAAGGTCTGCCTAAAAATGACAATCTACTTAACACCCCACACAAAGAGGGCAGCCAAATAAACCGGGACCAAGAAGTTCCAAAGCCTCCGGGCCAAATCCATGATCAAAAGATGGATCCGGGGTTGTGCGAACGGCTGTTGAGCCTTTCCTATTTAACGCAGCTGCCTCCAGAAAGACGGCTTTTGTTGTTTTGGGTTTTTATTTCTGCTCCAGTTCCCTTTTTGGGCAACGGCCGGCCCTCATGTTCCAGGACAAAGGGCCAAAGAACTGTGCAAATGAGCTGTTCACATGAATCCCTTCACTCTTACATCGCAATCTCTTTTTTTTTTAAAGGTAAAATTGACTGCGTTTTGCCATGGACTAATAATCTGTTTTCACAATTGAACCGATCAGATCGAGGACGATTAAAATTCCCAAACGATGCTGGCTCCTGCAGATTCGGGGAAGGGGGTGAAATGTCACCCCCTATAAATAGAATTTAAATAGAAAGTGTCCTCCGCAAGGCTCCCATTAAAGAGAATATATATTTTTTAAAAAAAATTTATGGTCATCCTCTAAAATACCGGGAGAAGCCTCCAAGGGGCAAAGAGAGAGAAAAGTAAGGGGATTAGCAACAAGAGCCCCAAGGCCCACAGTCAAGCAACCCAAAGACAACAGCAAAGGGCTCCTGGGAGTTGTAGTTCCATGCAGCTGGTGTGTGTGTGTGTGTGTGTGTGTGTGTGTGTGTGTGTGTGTGTGTGTGTGTGTGTGTGTGAGAGAGAGAGAGAGAGAGAGAGAGAGAGAGAGAGAGAGAGAGAGAGAGAGAAATAAGAAAGAAAGAAGAGAAGGAAAGAAAGAAAAGGGGGAGAGAGAGAGAAAAAAGAGAGAAAAAAGAGAGAGAGAAAGAAAGAAAGAAAGAAAGAAAGGAAAGGAGGAAAGAAAGGAGAGAGAGAGAGAGAGAGAGAAAGAAAGAAAGAAAGAAAGAAAGAAAGAAAGAAAGAAAGAAAGAAAGAAAGAAAGAAAGAAAGGGACAAAGAGAGAGAAAGGAAAGAGAGAGAAAAAATAAGAAAGAAAGACAAAAAGAGAAAGAAAGAAAAGAAGGAAAGAAAGAGAAAAGGGGAGAGAGAGAAAAAGAGAGAGACAAAGAAAGAAAAAAGTGAGAAAGAGAAAGAGAGAAAGGAAGAGGAAGGAAAGGAGAGAGACAAAGAAAGAAAGAGAAAAAGAAAGAGAGAAAGGAAAGAGAGAAAATAAGAAAGAAAGAAAGAAAGAAAGAAAGAGAAGAGAAGGAAAGAAAGAAAGAAAGAAAGAAAGAAAGAAAGAAAGAAAAAGAAGGGGGAGAGAGAGAAAGAGACAAAGAGAGAAAGAAAGAAAGAAAGAAAGAAAGAAAGAAAGAAAGAAGAGAGAGAGAGAGAAAGGAAGAAAGAGGAAGGAAAGGAGAGAAAGAAAGAGAGAAAGGAAAGAGAGAAAATAAGAAAGAGAGAGAGAGAGAGAGAGAGAGAGAGAGAGAGAGAGAGAGAGAGAGAGAGAGAGAGAGAGAGAGAGAGAGAGAGAGAGAGAGAGAGAGAGATTAGGAAAAAGAGGCCAAGTGAACGGGCCCCGGGACTGAATAACATCAAACCAGATACACAGAGTTTCCCATTGAGAAGCTCAATTCACTACAGGCGCTCCTGGACTCACAGCAGCTTGTTTAGTGACCATTCAAAGTTACGACGCCAGTGGGAAAAAAGTGACATGACCGTTTTTTCCACACTTACGACCGTAGCAGATCGTGACGACAATCCCCCCCCCCCCCCCCCCCCGTGAGCAAAATCTGGAAGCTTGGTCAACGGCATGTACGGTACTTATGACGGTTTGCGATTCCCTTCCAACAAGCAAAGTCAACGGAGAGAATCCAGATTCACTGAACAATCCTGTTGCTAAAATGAACAACTGCACTGGTTCACTTAACAACTGTGGCACGAGAGGTCTTAAAATGGGGCAAAAGCTCACCGGACAAATATCTCGCTTCCCTTGGGCTCAATTGCAGTCGTGGGTTGAGGATAACCCCGTGTTTTAAAAGAGGGTGGGGGGGATATACAGGCACAAACCTCCAGCTAAGCCCTGACCATATTCATCCCCCCCACCCAGACAAGGAAGCAAGCAGCTTCAAGCCCCCCTCCCCTCCCCCCCCCCCCGTCAATCTTCCCTCTAACTCGCTTTTAAAGAAAGCCCCTCCCTCAAAAGTGGGTTTGCCAAAGGTGGGGGGTGGATGAAACCTTGATGAATAGGAAATGGCCTTCCCTCCATTGCAGCTGGTGGTGAAGGCGGCTGATTCCTCTCGAGACATTCAAAACCTGTGGCAGCAGGTTCTTTCCTGTAACTTAAGACTGGCTTAAGTTTTGGCTCGGTTGGTCTGCAATGCCCTAAGTGGGGAGGGGAGGGAGAGGACTGGAACGGCCGCCTGGGGAAAGGCTGAGTTCCCTCTACAGAAAGATCCGCGGAGCAAAGTGCGAAAATAAGCAGGCGTATAAGGAGGCCTCTTTGTGTGTGTGTGTGGGGGGGAATTTCGCTGCCTAAAAGTTTCAGAGAATGAACAGGGGGTCCCTCCTCCCCTGCCCCCCCTTTTAACCCCCACCAGAGAAGGAGTCAAACGTACAAGTCTCTGTACTGGTCAAAGGCGTTGTTGGCCTCCACCTCGAGCTTCCGCAGGCGAGCCGAAGGCATGGCGCCATCTTCCAAGGGAGGGTCGTATTTGTTGCTCCAGGGTGACCTGTGGGAGGAGGAGGAGGGGGGGTTGAAAAAAAAATCCCTATGATTTTCATCCCAAGTCAAGAGTGCCGTCCCGACCCCACCCCACCTGATGCTGCTATTGTGAGGAGAACTGGCACGGAGAACAGACAACGGTGCAGATTACTTGGGGCAGGGGGTCTAGGGCCCGGCCTACGTGTGCCAAGAGGAGGGGGCTGGGAAGAACAGCTTTAGGAGGGAGGAGGAGGGAGGCCTGCAGCGGAAGAAAATCACCCCAGAATATTGCGGGCAATCCCTCCTCTGACGCGTCTTCCATTAAAATTCAGAGACGGGACAGGGAAGGGAAGGAAGGAAATAATCCCCTCACGAAATCCTCTTTCCCCTCAGCGGCTCTGTTGTCCCTGGATTTTTTATTTTTACTTTTAACCAAGCTTCCAGCTCCGTAGATGTTCCTGCTTTTAATCAGCTGTGTACGCTTGGGGCTTTTTAATGGTTTCGGCTATTATTGGGTGGATCTTACAGCGGAGACTATGTTAAGATCCGTATTAAAATCTCTTGGATCGGGAGGCACTACTGACAGTCACTCACGCCCTTGTTACCTCACGTCTTGACTATTGCAACGCACTCTACATGGGGCTACCCTTGAAGAACGTTCGGAGACTGCAGCTAGTGCAGAATGTGGCGGCGCGTGTGGTGATGGGTGTCCCTAGATACACCCATGTGACACCCATCCTTCGCGAACTGCACTGGCTGCCCATAGGTCTCCGAGCGCAATTCAAGGTGTTGGTGATTACCTTTAAAGCCCTACATGGCTTAGGACCAGTTTACCTCCGAGACCGCCTTCTCCAACTTACCTCCCTAAGACCGATTAGAGCCCACAGAGTTGGTCTGCTGGTGGTCCTGTCAGCCAAACAATGTCGGCTGGCGGGCCCACGAACGAGGGCCTTCTCTGTGGCAGCACCGGCTCTCTATAATACACTACCCCCCCACCCCCGAGATCCGCATTATTCCCACCCTGCCAGCCTTCAGAAAAGCAGTAAAAACATGGCTTTGTCGACAGGCCTGGGGCCAATGATTTTAATGCAACACCGATTATCCTTGGCCCCATGAGTGAATTATTGTATGGGTTTTAAAATTGTGGTTTTTTTAAAATGTTTTTAAATGTTTTAATACTTATCGTTTTAATACTTTTTATATTTGTTGTTGCATGTGAATTTTTACTGTTGTGAGCCACCCAGAGTCTCTGTGGAGTGGGCGGCATACAAATGTAACTAATAAATAAATAAATAAATAAATAAATAAATTTTCAAAGGTTTAGGAGGACCGGGGGGGGGGGGCGCTTGTGCCAAATAATTTGCTTTTCTTTATTGAAGCATTTATTAGGGGCAGGGAGTTGGGTTTTTTTACCCTTAAGAATGCCCATTTGTAACTGGACACAGGGGAGCACTGACAAGGGGCTTATGTTCACCCCGATCCCATCTCCTTTAACAAGGTAGAGAGGTGCAGGTAGCAAAAAGTTGTGTGTGTGGTGTTCTGGCCTGCAGAACACACACGCGCGTGCGCACGCACACACACACACACACACGTCCTAACTCACTCCTTATAAAAAGGAGGAGGAGGAAAGAACGCTGGCGGAGGCAGTAACTTTATCCACCAGAAACCCACTGCATTGCACCCCCAAAAAAGTGAGCAGGTTATAGGAGCGCTCGGAGGATTTTAATATCCATGAGGCTGGCTTTCCTCCTCCGGAGGCTGCTTGATATTCCCCAGATGTGCTTCCCAAAATAGGGGGTGCGGAGGGGAGCAGGGCCTGTCTGGCACAGGGTGCAGTGGAGAGTTTACTAACGTATTGGATAGGAGCTTCGCTGACCTCTGTGTTGTTCTGCCCCAGCCACGAACGTTAACACAACACCCAGTTTGTACGAACTTATTTAATCTAATAACCACTACTAATAAACTTCTTAGCAGTGAATATGCACACACCAATCTACAGGCAGTCTTTCTGGCAAGTAACCAGCTGCTAATTAATCTTCATTAACAGCTGGTATCAGTTCAAAGAGTCTTAAAGCAAAGAAGAGCAATTAGGTCTTTGATATCTTATGGAGCTTCAGAGAGTTGGCAAAATGCCCAGAGGTAGTCCTTGATAACCAAAACCGAAGCAGGGAAACAAATCAGAAGTTTTTCAGACACAGAGCACATTATGACCAGATGGATTTCCAAACGTTGTTTCCTGCAGCTTTTCAGCTGCCTCTGATGTCCTTAAGTAGACTAGGGGAGTGGCCAATTAGCCCCAAGTCTTACTCCCGAGGAGACCTCCTCTGGAGTAACCATTCCGGCTTCTTGGCAGCTCTGCGTGCCCTTGCATTCAGAAGAGGAGAAGCCTCTTCTCCCTCATCGCTGCTATGAGGTGCTGGAGGTTCCAAAGGCCCTGGCTGAACCTCTGCCTCTGGCACCGAGTCCTCGCCAGCCTCCTCACTCTCTGACTCGGGTGTCAGCTGCACGGGCCGCTGGCGTGACACCAAGTTGATCTCCTCTCGAATGGGATCCGCTATCAGCTGCACGGGCTGCTGGCGGGCCACAACGTGTGTAAAGAGAATACAGCACAGGGATTCCCGAACTTAACAAGCATTTGTTTCTGACCATTTGAAAGTTACACCACCACTGGGAAAAAGGGGACTGTTTTTCAGAGTTACGGCCGTTGCAGCCATCGCCACCTGATCAAAATTCAGACGCTTGGGCAACTGATTCATATTTACGACGGTCGCAGAGTCCCCTGGGGTCGTGGTGGTCCCCTTTTTGGGAATCTCTGACGAGCGAAGCCAACGGAGAAGCCAGATTGACTTAACAACCTGTGTGACTCGCTTAACGGTGGCAGGAATTCCCCTTAACAACGGTGGTAAAGGAAGGTCGTAAAATGGGGGGAAAGCCCGCTTAACGACCTCCCTTGGCAACAGGAATGTTAGGCTCCACTGTGGTCGTAAGTCAAGGACGACCTGTACTACTACTAGGAGTAGATTTTTCACTCCGGCATCTCATCTCCGGAAAACTCCTACACGCTTCTACACCTGTGAACCCATCAATTGGCAACAGGTGTGTGTCGCACATCTTGCGGCAGATGAACCTTGTGTCCTTTTGGGTCCACAATTGAGCCCGAAACCTACCTTGCTAAGTCAGACATTTCTTTGGTGAGTTTTGCCCCGTGTTTATGAACTTTTCTCACCACTGTCACTAAGCGAATCGCTGTATCTGTTAAGTTAGTCACACGGTGGTGGTGGTTGTTGTTGTTGTCGCTGTTAAGCGAATCCGGCTTCTTCATTGACTTGGCTTGTCAGAAGGTCGTGAAAGAGGGGGGGGGGTCACATGATCCCGGGACAACCGCAACCATCGTAAATGTGAACTGGTTGCCAAGGGTCTGGGTTTTGATCACCTTGACACCCCCCCCCCGGGGGGATGCTGCCAGGGTCATGGAGTCCCTTTTTCCCCAGTGCCGTTGTAACTCTGAACGGTCGCTGAATGGAACTGCGGTTAAGACAAGGGGCTGCCTATATTTGCCCCAAACCAGAGGAGGTGGTTAGTGGAGAGTGCTGTGGAGAGGAAAAGAACCTCACCTGTAGGAATCGCCATCCCGGTTATAATCGCACAGAAGGTAGTCCTTGCCTACCACTTTGTCCCGAGCGATCTTCAGAGGCTGGTCCACAGAGGAAAGGAGGTCTTCACAAAGGCTGGGAACCTGAGGAAGAGGAAGAGGAGGGAAGGAGACAGGAACCAGCAGTCAGGGGAAAAACACAGCCAGGACATCACTCTGGAGCTGGGTTTTAACTCCACCACCTTCGGCCCATCCAGCTAAAGCAGGGGTGTCAAACTCAAGGCCCGGGGAGCCGGATCCAGCCTCCGGGGTGCTTAGATCTGGCCCGCCTTGGAAACAGTGAAGGACCGGCCCACGGTGCCTCTGCCAGTGAAAACGGAGCTCGGGAGGGCCGTGCGTGCCCCGCCCGGGGCCCCGTTTTCGCTGGCAGAGGACTGCAGGAGGCCGTTGCAGCAGAAAACGGAGCTAGGGAGCCAGTTTTCGCTGGCAGAGAGCTGCAGGAGGCCGTTGCAGCTGAAAACGGAGCTAGGGAGCTAGTTTTCGCTGGCAGAGAGCTGCAGGAGGCCGTTGCAGCAGAAAACGGAGCTAGGGAGCCAGTTTTCACTGGCAGAGAGCTGCAGGAGGCCGTTGCAGCCGAAAACGGAGCTAGGGAGCCAGTTTTCCGCTGGCAGAGCGCTCGGGCCACCACAGCCCCCCACCACACCAGTGACGTCCAGCTGGCGACGCCCCCCTGCCCCTGCCCCGAGGTCAAACACAACCCTGATGCATCCCTCAATGAAATCGAGTTTGACACCCCTGAGCTAAAGCAACAGCGGAAGATCTGCAGAGCCCCCTCCCCTCCCCCTTCTCCATTCAGGCCTTCTTCAAAGATCCCGCTCCCCTCCTATTATGATGTTTGAAAGGCAAGCTGCTTCGTCTTTATGGTGTCAGCCCCCCCAAACGCTTGTGGGAGAAAAAAAACAGTCTGGTTTGGTTAAAAAAAAAAAACCAACCTAACCCATCCCCGGAGCGTCTCACTGTAGACAGGGCTGGCCTTTTGATGCGGTTAGAGCTACCATTCTGGACTGTTCTTATCTACACCGGGGTTTCGGGTTGGGCTTTGATCTCTCGCTTTTGAGGGGATGACAAAAGGCAGATAAAAATGTGTTTTCTTGAATGGGCCAGAGGAGAGATTAGCAAATGGCAATTTTTTTCCATAAAAGACAGCCGAGCAATGCCGTTTCTCTCCCCACACCCAAACTCGGCTTTTAGTTCATACACACGTTCATAAAACTTTCCCACCAAGGGGAGAATAGACGATTCAGTCTTTTCACTGATATCACCCTTCATTCAATTAAGATGATCAACTAAAGATAATCAAAGGCCTGGAGACTAAAACATATGAAGAACGGCTGCAGGTTTTGGGTTTGGCTGGTCTAGAGAAAAGAAGGACTAGGGGGGACATGATAGCAGTCTTCCAGTATTTGAAGGGCTGCCACAAAGAAGAGGGGGGTCAAATTAATCTCCAAAGCACCCGAGGGCAGGACAAGAAACAACGGATGGAAACTAACCAAAGACAGAAGCAACCTGGAATTAAGGAGAAACTTCCTAACAGTGAGGACAATTAACCAGTGGAACTGCTTGCCACTGGAAGTTGTGGGTACTTCATCACTGGAGGTCTTTAAGAGACTAGACAGCCATTTATCTGAAATGGGATAGAGTCTCCTGCTGGAGCAGGGGGTTGGTCTATAGAAGACCTCCAAGGTCCCTTCTAGCTGTATCTATTCTACTCTATTATTCTATTCTATTCTATTCTATTCTATTCTATTCTATCTATTCTATTCTATTCTATTCTATTCAATTCTTCTATTCTACTCTAATCTATTTTCTATTCTATTTTCTATTCTATTCTATTTCTATTCTATTCTATTCTATTTTCTATTCTATTCTATTCTATTCTATTCTATTCTATTCTATTCTATTATTATTTTCTATTCTATTCTATTCCATTCCATTCCATAGTCTATATCTATTCTATTCTGTTCTATTCTATTTTGTATTCTATTCTATTCTATTTTTCTATTCTATTCTATTCTATTCTATTCTATTCTATTCTATTCTATTATTTTTCTATTCTATTCTATTCTATTCTATTCTACTCTACTCTACTCTACTCTATTTTTCATTCTTCCTATTCTATTCTAGATTCTATTCTATTCTATTTTCTATTCTATTCTATTATTATTTTTCTATTCTATTCCATTCGATTCCATTCCATAGTATATTTTCTATTCTTTTCTATTTTCTACTCTATTCTATTTTCTACTCTATTCTATTCTTATTATTTTCTATTCTATTCTATTCTGTTCTATTCTATTCCATTCAATTCCATTTTCTATTCTATTTTCTATTCTATTCTATTATTATTTTTCTATTCTATTCTATTCTACTCTATTCTACTCTATTCCTATTCCATTCTAGATTCTATTCTATTCTTATTATTATTCTATTCTATTCTATTCTATTCTATTCTATTCTATTCTATTCTATTCTATTCTATTATTCTATTCTATTCTATTCTATTCTATTCTATTCTATTCTATTCTATTCTATTCTATTCTATTCTATTCTATTCTTCATTCTATACCTATTCCTATTCCTATTCTATTCATTTGGATATCTGATAAATCAGCTCCATTCAGGATTCAATTTCCGTCTGTCTGTCATGTCTACCTTAAAAAAATGCTACCTTAAAAAAAAAAAACCCTCACTCAGTCCAAAAAATGTCAGGCATCCTCAATCAGCAAGAGCGCATAAGCCACAAGCAACCGAGGTCCCCAAATAAGGAAACGGAGCTTTTTCTGCCAAGCCAGGAAGAAACCAATACAAAGAAAGGTCTTCCCACGGCATTCCGTGGCCTTCTCAACATCTGGAGGGAAGAATGAGATTTAATTCTCAGCAGGCTGATGTGCAGTTACTGCAACGCACGGCCGCCCTCTTCTGCACAATCACACACAGTTGCGCCTGTGGAGATTCTCAATCACCCGGGTCACGGTTGTCCCTGGACCTCCTTGGTTTTTGGAGAACTGGTTCTGGAGAACCGGGGAAGCTTCTTGCGTGAGAAGCGAAACGTTTTCGAAAGCCCCAGAAAGCTCAGTCGCTTCTTGGAAAAGCACCTTTGGGACGCGCAGGGTTGTGTACACAGACAAGGGGCAACATTCAACTCCCGTCCCGTTAGCAGGGGGCCACTCGTGTGGTCTTACACGGCTCAGACCGTAGGCATGTCTGCAGATGTGTCGTACAGTGTCTGCTTCTAGCCAAATTTGCTGTAAAGCAATTCCTGGAAGGGGACGGGGTAAGAACCTTTTAAAAAATGGTAAATATTTATAATGGAAACCTAAGAACTGCTAAGAGACTAAGCTGACCGTGAATGGCAGCTTATTTTTTCCACTAGCTCAGGCTCAGGGTGGAGTTTAATGATCTTTCTGGGCAACCTGCCAACCATTGGGAGTTGTTAAGAGGTGGGGGGGGGGAATTACCTGTACCTTTAAAAAAAATTAGGTTTCGAAGAGGTAGCATTAGAAAATAGCGTATCCCAAAAAAGACGACTTGTTTGTATAGAAAGGATTTAAAAATGATACATCTAGAAGAGACACCGACAGTTTTAAAATGTAAGGGAATAAGGTATCTGTGGGATGAGAATAATATCTCATAAGAGGCGATTTAGATCTTTTCTTGGAATTCAGACAGTTAGAAATAAAGCCGAGATTAAAAGTCTAATAGAAAATATTTATTTCAGTACAAAAACAATAAATCCTGAATAATTACATCTTTGCTAAGAAACACGACCGTTCAGGTCAACAGCTAAGGCAGAAGAGAATTAATGGTGGTTTAGGAATGCACACATGCGCACTCATCATATCACATGATCTGCTTATGTTGGAATGTACCATAATATTAGGATAGGGGTGCATCACCCTGCATAGACATACAACTGACAATATTCACAGTATCAGTCTGTTAAATATGAGATGAACTAGGATGAGAATCACTCTGGGAAAGGTAAAGAAGGAGAAAGGAAGTAGAAAGGTGAAAGGAGAGGAGGAGTGGAGGGAAGTAGGAAGGGGGAGAGAAGGAGTAAGAAGATAGAGGGAAGAGGTGGAGATAGAGGAAGGGGAATGTAAAGAAATGAAGAATAACAGACTGATGAACAGCAATATAAAATAGGTGCAGAATAGGAGATTGGTTTAAGAATGATTGGATAAAAATGTGTCATTGTGTATATTATTATTCTCTGTGGGAGCTCCCTCCCTGTGGAACCAACTCCCCCCAGAGATCAGGACCATCCCCACCCTGCTGGCCTTCCGGAAAGCAATAAAGACCTGGCTCTTCCGGCAGGCGGGGTGAATGTGATACTCTTTTAACTTTTAACTTTTGTATTTTTTGTATTTTAACTGTTGCACTGTGTATTGTTATATATTTTAATGATAGTTTTTATTTTGTATTGGATCTACATGCTGTGAGCCGCCCTGAGTCCTAGGGATTGGGCGGCATAGAAATCCATCAAAATAAATAAAATAAATAAATAAATTGATATAATTTAAGGTATATGCATTGACATATGTATGGAAATGGTGGAGAACAAATAAAAAAAAGAAAAGAGGTGATATTGCTGAAATAACATAGGCACAGCTGAAAGAGTAAGCCTTGAGTTACTAACTCTAAAATGTAGTTTATTATTCAGCTAACCTCTCTCTCATGCGTGCAAAAGAGCGGTGTTAACTAAACACTGATTTCGGATGCCAAAAAAAACCCAAAACCCAAATCCAATACCTGGGCCTTCCTTTAAGAATAATAATGAGAAGAATAAAAAGGCCTGGTAGGTTGATGATGGGAAAAGGTTCTCTCCGTCTTCAACTTTGGAGAGAAGTCAACAGTTTGAGTAAGACAACCCTGGCATGTCTCAACATCTGAGAGACGTGGTCAAAAGCCACGTCAGCATCACCTAAAAGCAAGGAACGCATCCTACGGCGTCTCCACCTTATCCCTATAAAAGCCAAGGTGTCGTCTTTAAAAGGTACTCTTCATTGAGTCTTCATTAACATACTCTTTCTCCAGGTTTCTTTTGGAAACTGGTGAAACGGTTGCTTGTTCACCAAAGGTGCTTTCCCTCCACCTCCCCGCGCCCCCCAAAATAGGCAACCGGATTTCTTGGTTTTTCCTTGAAAACGTTTCGCTTCTCCTCCAAGAAGCTTCTTCAGCTCTGACTGGATGATGGGGAAGGGAAGGATTTATACTCCCTGCAGACAGCTGGTCATTGGCATGCTTTTTAGAGAGTCGTCGACGCCACTTGGAGGTTTATCTGTGCATTAAAAAATGCCAATGATCAGCTGTCTGCAAGGAGTATAAATCTTAAGATAGATTAACAGAGTTGGAAGGGACCTTGTAGGTCATCTAGCCCAAACCCCCGCCCAAGCAGGAGACCCTACACCATTTCTGACAAATGGCAGTCCAGCCTCTTCTTGAAAGCCTCCAGTGATGAAGCTCCCACAACTTCTGAAGGCAACTTCTGTTCCATTAGTTGATTGTTCTCACTGTCAGAAAGTTTCTCCTTATTTCCAGGTTGAATGTCTCCTTGTTCAGTTTCCATCCATTTTTCCTTGTCTGGCCTTCGGGTGCTTTGGAAAATAGCTTCACTTCTGTCCTCTCTGTGGCAGCCCCTCAAATAATGGACCATTGCTATAGTGTCTCCCCTGGTCCTTCTCTTCATTAACTAGCAATGCCCACTTCCTGCAACCATTCATCCTATGCTTTAGCCTCCAGTCCCCTAATCATCCTGGTTGCTCTTCTCTGCACTCTTTCTACAGTCTCAACATCTTTTTTTATAGTGTGGTGACCAAAACTGGATGCAGTACTCTAGGTGTGGTCTTACTAAGGCTTTACAGAGTGGTATCAGTACCTCCCTTGATCTTGATTGTATCCCTCCGTTAATGCAATTTAGGATTGCATTGGCTTTTTTGGCTGCCGCCGCACACTGCTGGCTCATATTTAACTGGTTGTCTACTAAGACTCCAGGATCCCTCTTGCAGTCACTGCTATTAAGCCTGCTTTCACCCAGTCTATATGTGTACTTTTGGTTTTTGTTGCCTAAGTGGAAGACTTTACTTTGCTCTACATTGAATTTCATTTTGTTAGATAGGGCCCAAGGTCCAGTCAGCACTGAAGAAGCTTCTTGGATGAGAAGCGAAACGTCTTCAAGGAAAAATAAAAGGAAATCCAGTTGCCTCTTGAAAAAAAAGCACCTTTAGGACAACCAAGACCTGGAGGAGTGAGAATCTCCACAGACAGTTGCTTGAGGACGAACTACATCAGGCTGCAACATCAGTTCGGTGTTTAAACGAATAAATGAAAAGGGCGAGCTGCCTGCATTCTTACAAGCGCTTGCTCGTCTAAGGTATTCCTATTAATATTATGCTTACTGAAGTGGTAATCAGAGAAGAGCAACAAAGCAGAGAAGAGCAACAAAGATGATGAGGGGACTGGAGGGCTAAAACATACGAAGAACGGTTGCAAGAACTGGGTATGTCTAGTTTAATGAAAAGAAGGACTAGGGGAGACATGATAGCAGCCTTCCAATATCTCAGGGGTTGCCCCAAAGAAGAGGGAGTCAAACTATTCTCCAAAGCACCTGAGGGTAGAACAAGAAGCAATGGGTGGAAACTAATCAAGGAGAGAAGCAACTTAGAACTAAGGAGAAATTTCCTGACAGTTAGAACAATTAATCAGTGGAACAACTTGCCTCCAGAAGTTGTGAATGCTCCAACACTGGAAGTTTTTAAGAAGATGTTGGATAACCATTTGTCTGAAGTGGTGTAGGGTTTCCTGCCTAGGCAGGGGGTTGGACTAGAAGACCTCCAAGGTCCCTTCCAACTCTTTTGTTGTTGTTGTTGTTGTTGTTGTTGTTAGGGCTAGAGTAGGTCCACCTACAAAGACTTCCGGTGGTGGTTGTCCTGCCTGATGGATCAATCTCATGAACCCTACAGCTCAGGAAGGCCCACCCTGGCCTCACGCCACCCCAAAACATGAGACCACCTTCCCGTAAAGACCCGGGCTTTCTAAGGATGAATGAGACCACTATTTTGGTACGGGTCTACAAAAGAAGGACTATGCCTGAAGGGGCAGGGAGATCAAGCATAGGCAAAAAGGAAGACAAATTGAAAAGAAAAAGAAAAAAAATGAGATTGTGATGCCTAACAAGAGTTTCTTTGTCCCCCCCCCCCCCCCCCAGCCAGGCTACGCTAGCTGGAGTTAATGAACCAGGTATCGGGGACAGAGTTTTAATTAAAAACCGAGCCATCTTTCCAGCCAGCAAGACAAGTGGCCACCTGTGCACAGTCAGAAACCCAACACCTTTCCAGAGCAGCTGGCCGAGCCTTCGCTTCCTGCTCTAAAGGCCAATCGGATGAGTTAATATTCATGCAAACCGGGGTGGGGTCAAGATGGGATGTGTGTCAAACCGGGTCTTGGGCATGACAGCCGGCCGTGGGAACTTGTTCCGTTTTTCAGGGCTCCGGGGAGGAGATTTGAGATGTGCTTCTGGGAATCTGGCTTTTCGCTCAGGTCAACATGGGCAATGAAGTCCCCGCCGCGCCCCAGCACGGACGCTGGAGAAAAAAAACCACATAAAAAAGAGCCGAGGTGGCGCAGCGGTTAGAGTGGGGTACTGCAGGCTACTTTAGCTGACTGTGATCCGCAGGTCAGCGGTTCAAATCTTACCAGCTCAAGGTTGACTCAGCCTTCCATCCTTCCGAGGTGGGTAAAATGAGGACCCAGATTGTTGGGGGCAATATAAATATATACATTGCTTACTGGTGTAAACCGCTTAGAGAGTGCTTGCACTGTGAGGCGGTATATAAATCTCACAAATAAGTAAATAAATAACACTCAAGCCCAGAGAATGGAATTTGGGTCGGCAAGAATGGCAGAAGAGCTAAGGAGCTTGGTGGGCCTTCTGTTGCTCTTCAGACCTTCAAAGTAGAACAAGCCATCTTGAAGAGGCTGAAAGGCAAATTTTCTGAAGGACCCCTTTAGGGGGAGGAAGAAAAAAAAGACCCCTAAGATCAGAATCGCAGAATTATGCGCCACAGGATGAAAAATCCAGACGCTTATGGGATCCGCGGAAAACGATTTTCTATGCTCCGTTGACCTAAGAGGCAGAGTAGATCTGTCTGATCTTCCGTGACGGCCTCCCGCGTGCGGACGACCTCCCGACGCCCATTCCGACTGCTCGGCCCTTGCTTGGACTGAACAGAACCGTCATGAAAATGAAAGGGTTGTCTGGAAAAGGGCGCCTCTTACGCCCGTTCTGGCGCAGAGTTATTCTGAGGCTGCAACATCAATTCCGTGTTTAACCCGCGGCTCACCTTCCTGCCATAAAGGCAAAGGGTGAGCTGCCCGCGTTCTTTCCTGCTCGCTGGTTGCAACCGACTGTAAAAATATGTGCTTAGTTTGGCCAGCTGTAGATGTAGAGGCTGATCCGTCTTGTGCAGATCCAAATAGATCTGGTGGAACGGTCTCAGGGAAGCTGTCCAACTCCATTATTTTATTTTATTTTTATAAAAAAAGGTGGCTTCTGTTCCAATGCATAACTCAGCCTGTCTGGATGCAAGAGGACCTAAGATTAATGGCTTGGTGGTAATCTGAGACATTTCCTTTTACAGAGACTGGCTTGCGTTGAGGGAGGGGAAGTTAATTTTGGCCAAAGCCCTCCTTTCAGCCGAGGACCCCAAATTTGGAGACCCCGTGGTTGCTCCAGCATTGGAGACACGGCACCTGCCTCATTCGGAAGGTCACTCAGAAAAGGACGCCAGATTCACCAAGGCCTTTTTAAAAATTATTATTATTAAATCTGCCAGCCGGCCGTCTCTTCCCATTGAGGGGCTAAAACCTGTAACAGGAGCATCCAGGGTTAGGGTTAGAGTTTAAAACGCTGGATTTTAGAGAGGTGCAACCGGCCGCATCTCCCAGGCTGTTTCTTGGGACGAAGTGATGGAGCGGTGACTCAGACGACCTACAAGATCGAGGGAGGTACTAACGCCACTTTATAATGCCATGGTAAGGCCACACTTGGAATACTGCATCCAGTTTTGGTCACCACACTATAAAAAAGATGTTGAGACTCTAGAAAGAGTGCAGAGAAGAGCAACCAGGATGATTAGGGGACCGGAGGCTAAAACATACGATGAACGGTTGCAGGAACTGGGCATGGCTGGTCTAGTGAAGAGAAGGACCAGGGGAGACGTGATAGCAGTCTTCCAATATTTGAGGGGCTGCCACAGAGAGGAGGGGGTCAAGCTATTTTCCAAAGCACCCGAAGGCCAGACAAGGAACAATGGATGGAAACTGATCAAGGAGAGATTCAACCTGGAAATAAGGAGAAAATTTCCTGACGGTGAGAACAATCAACCCATGGAACAGAAGTTGCCTTCGGAAGTTGTGGGAGCTTCATCACTGGGAGCTTTCAAGAAGAGACTGGACTGCCAACTGTCAGAAATGGTGTAGGGCAGGGGTAGGCAAAGTTGGCTCTTCTATGACTCATGGACTTCAACTCCCAGACTTTCTGAGCCAATCATGCTAGCTCAGGAATTCTGGGAGTTGAAGTCCATGAGTCATAGAAGAGCCAACTTTGCCTACCCCTGGTGTAGGGTCTCCTGCTTGGGTGGGTGGGGAGGGTTGGACTAGATGACCTCCAAGGCCCCTTCCAACTCTGTCAATCTGTAGATTTGTAAGATCCGCAGCCAACTGCTTGGGTTCCTGAGCTGCAGGGGAGGAAAACGGGTGGCGGGCATACAGACCAAGGTCCTGAATGCTCCCACGCCCAGTTCTCAGCTTCCCGTCTTTTCCCTTCTTATTTACACAAACCACAGCCAAATTACAATGCTGTCCTTTACACACACACACAAATATAACAACAAACTTTGTGTGTGTGCCTCAGTCACATATAGGGAAATGAATCTGCAGGGCCAGGACAAAATGTTGCTTCAGGCATGCCTGGAGTTTCAGACATTTTCCACTAGCAGGGAGCCCGCTCTCGTTTCTCTCTCACTCTAAAGGCCCCACAGCAGCCCACAGCCCACTTTCTAAATTCCTCCCCTGCCCCAAGAGGCCAAGCTGCCTGTTGAGCAATCATGAAGTGTTCCTCTCCAAGTTGGGAAGACCAGCACGCACCGTCCTATTTTCAGAGAGAGACCCTCTGACTGACAAGAGCGCTAATGAACTCTAATTACAAAGTCCAGCAGCCCGTGAAAGCCGCAGAGGACAGCTGGGCTAATGGGCGAGGAGGGCCATCCACCAGAGGTTTAGGGAAGGGGCGCTGACCCAGAAAGGACCCCGCCTGCCTGCCTGCCTGCCTGCCTGAGACATGCCCTTGCGTTTCATGTTCAAGTTAGGCCTTCTCCTCGGTCAGCACAAATCGCCTCTGGCAAGGCCATCAAACAACTGCCCCAAGGACTCCGGGGACCACGGACCCCAGCACTAAGCGGCAGACATAAAGCTTGGCCTTTGGGGGATCCCGGCTAAAGGACTTGATGGGGAGCATTTCTTTCGCTGAACGACCTCAGTGGGCCTTCCTGAAACTGGAAGTGGATTAAAGAAATAACCCAGGAAGAATTTTCTAATAAACCCGAGTTTTTCTTGTTAGGCATCATTGAACCAAGAGTTAACAAAGATATCCAATACATTACTATTCACATTCTAACGGCAGCTAGGATTATATACGCGCAGTTCTGGAAAAACAGTGAAACGCCTGCAGAGGAGGACATAATTAGAAAGATAATGGACTGCGCTGAGATGGACAAATTAACAAAGGAATTAAAGGATAAACAAGAATCAGACTTTTATATAATATGGAACAAATTTTATGGTTAAGAAAAAGAAGGAATGTATAAAATGTATATCTGCCAACTCTGAATCATATAAGATATTTGTGTGTAAAAATTCATTAAATGTAACACGGTATATTTATATTAATATAAGTAAAAACTATAGATTTAAAAGGCTATATAGATAATACGGATATAGTTGTTTATTATGGTAAAAAAAATGTAACTTAAATTATGTAAAGTTCCGAGGATAGCTTATTATTTATTTATTTATTTATTTATTTATTTATTTATTTATTTATTTATTTATTTATTTATTTATTTATTTATTTATTTGTGAGATTTATATACCGCCTCACAGTGCAAGCACTCTCTAAGCGGTTTACACCAGTAAGCAATGTATATTTATATTGCCCCCAACAATCTGGATCCTCATTTTACCTAACCTCGGAAGGATGGAAGGCTGAGTCAACCTTGAGCCTGGTGAGATTTGAACCGCTGACCTGCAGATCAGTGTCAGCCAAAGTGGCCTGCAGTACCTGCCTCTAACCGCTGCGCCACCTCGGCTCATATTGGAGTTAGGGGCTAAACAGAAAAGCCCAAAATGTTTATTTGTTGTTGTGTATGTCACTGTTGTATTGTTGTATAGTTTTGTGTATTTAATTTTTTTAAAAAAAAAAAGAAACTGGGAAGAGCGGAGAGATGCAAGGCCGGCCTGGTGGCGGCGGCGCTCAAACGGGTAAAACTGACATTACCAAAAAAAAAAAAAAAAAGCCAGGAAACCCAGAGCAATGAATTCTGGACATCTTGCTCTTCTTCCTTAGTTAAGCAGAAAGAAATAACAAAGGTGGGCTTTGAGAATGTGCCTTTGCAGGTGCAGCTACGGGGGCCTCACCTCAAAGGTGGCTCACTCAAATGGGGGGTCCACTCTGGGTATTGAATTCTCCTGGGGAACAGAGACCCCAGGAGGATGAAATTGTCCTGCCCCCCCGTCGGAGCTTGAATCTGTAGAGGAAGACGAGGCAGAACTGGAGCCGACGGAGATCGAAGGTGCGGCTTCATTGGCTCGGGAGGAAAAGGGGGAAGAGCAGGCCCAGTCAGGCCAGGGACTTTCAGGATTGGGACAGCTTGCAGGCAGGGAGGAAGGGGGGCAGGATGACCAAGAGAGGCTAAGCAGTGAACATGAGAGACAGAGCTCAGGCGATGAGCAAGGACCAGCCCCTCCTGATCCTCGAGCATGGAGAGTGGAGAGAAGGCGAGAACAGCGCAGACTGACCCAGCTACTTCGGAGGAGAGCGTCCCGCCTCTCTTCACAAGGCACACCTGGGGACTGAGACTTCAGGAGATGCTGTGGGGAGGGGGCATTTGTCGGGAACAAAGACTGAATTCCTGGAGAGTTGAGTGCTGATGTTTGAACTTTCCTGGATTCCTTGTATTCTTTCTGGATTTCTGGATTACATGCCTTGCTCCTTTGATTCCTGGGCTCCTCAACTTGTCCTGCTGGATTTCGTGTGTGTGTGTGTGTGTGTGTGTGTGTGTGTGTGTGTGTGTGTGTGTGTCATCACCTTGCTCTGGGACTTGCCAGAAACGTGGGAGCATTTGGGGAAATTTGGAGCAATAAAAAGGGCGGTTTGAACTGCCAGCTGCCTGTGTTGCCTTTGTGCTGTGCTCCAGGTCATCACAGAAATATAAATGTCACAATGTGAATATTGTCAGTTGTATGTCTATGCAGGGTGATACACCCCTATCTAATATTATGGTACATTCCAATATAAGCAGAACACGTGATAGGATGTTCTGCGCATGTCTACATTCCTAATCCACCATTAATTTCTTCTTCTGCCTTAGCTCTTGACCTGAACGGTCGTGTTTCTTAGCAAAGATGTAATTATTCAGGATTTATTGTTTTTGTACTGAAATAAATATTTTCTATTAGACATTGAATCTCGGTTTTATTTCTAACTGTCTGAATTCCAAGTAAAGATCCAACATCGCCTCTATGAGATTTTATTCTCACCCCAACAATAAATAAACCAACAGAGCCAAGACGCACACACACACCCTCCAAACAACCTCGCTCTTCAACCCCAGCAGGGCTCGAGACAAGCCACTCTCAAGCAGGACGGGAGTTTTCAAAGAGGTGGGGGAATCTTTCGGATCTATCGGATCTCTTGGGCAGAACCTGAAAGGGCCTAATGTGCGCTCGATGCCCGCCTACTCACCAAATCAATCAGGTCACTGAGGTTTTTCTCTATTTGCTGGGGAGGAAGACGCCTCATCAAATCCAAGGCACAGTCCAGCTGCTGTTCACTCTGGGAAGGGGGGGAGGGGAAAAAAAGAGAAAGTGAGGTACAACAAATTTAGCAAACATAAATTCAACTTGAGGACTGGCCGACCGGTGAGGTGAGCTGATCTCATAATCAAACATCAGACAGATCATCATCATCTTTTAACGACCCCATAATCCCTTGCGGGGTGGAGTCTTGGGCAACTGAATGGAGCTAGCAGAGCGTTTTAATGGCCGGATGCCCTTCCTGTCGCCAATGCGGAGTTTTGTTCAGCAGATATATTCTCATTGTGCTCAGAGAGAGAAATATCTGCCTCTACCTAGGATCGAACTCACAACCTCCTGATTGTGAGGCGAGAGCTCCACCTCTAGGCCACCCTAGATATCAGACAGATGCTGGGGTGGAAACGGGGGCCCTGAGTTTGCCAAGCCAGGACTCTGGCGATCTGTTGTGCCTCCTTTGTGCACACGGATGACAAAGTCCATCAGTCCTGGGATGAAGTCAACAGTGGTCAAGCCCTCTGCCAAGTGGAGATTCAACCAATGCACATGATGGATCAGGGGACAGCTGTTCCCAGAAGATGCCCCCCCCCCCCGCAAACAACCTTGCAATTCAGCATCAGTCTTACCACCGCCACCTGTCCCCACCCAGCAACCAAACCTTCCTATTGCCCCAACAAAGATGGAGGAGAAAGTGGTGGGCGCTGCTTTGGGGGTGGGCTTCATATCTCTACTTTCGTTCTTCCTCCACCACCCGACTCCCAAGGCAAAACCAGAAAGTGCAGATAAAATAACATGACCAAAAAGATTTCCACCAGGACCAAATTGCCTATCAAGAAAGATGACAACTTGTGTTTGACTTCGCAACGCTCCTCCTCCTCCCAGACGGGGCTGGAATTTCCCCCCACCCCCACCCCGTCCAGATCTCAGGGTGGATAAAAATCGATGATTTTTTTAAAATAAAAAAAATCAGATTATTTTTTTTTACTTTTTTTAAAAAAAATAGTTTTTATTAAATTTATATACATTTAAAAACAACACAGAAAGAAAAGCACAAACTATACAACAGATAAAACAGATAAACCAAACAATATATATGTGTGTGTGTGTGTGTGTGTATGTGTGTGTGTGTAGGATTTTTTGCTGATAAATGAAAATAATATATATATATATATATATATATATATATATATATATATATATATATATATATATATATATATATATATATATATATATATATATATATATATATAATCAAACATAACAAAATGCTACTGTCTATGTGGACAGTTATTCTAAGTTTATCTTACGGTGTCAATGTCGACGGTATATAATGCTTATATACTACATATATTATACAAACAATATTCATATTTCTATAATTAAAATAATTATATTTTAAAATATTTAAAATATTTTACTTATTACTAATAACCATAGGAATATATATGTGTGTGTGTGTGTGTGTGTGTGTGTGTGTGTGTGTGTGTGTGTGTGTGTGTGTGTGTGATTTTATTATTAATGAATTAGATGAGCAAGTATGAAGTATAATGTTGAATAGAAACTGATTATTATTTTTAATTTAAATCGGATTTTTTATTTTATTTGCATCAAATTTATTTTAATAAAATGCTTTTGGGGTAAAAAAAATCCATCTAAAGATAGTTTTCTATTTAAGATACATTAATAATTTAGTTTATTCAGCATGAAACGGAGCTTAGTTGTGGTAGCATGAGGCTGTATATTCTGCAATATTGGGGTGAGTCAACTGCTGCGGGTCGGGGATGACAATTGCTCTTTAAAAATTATGATTTAAATCAAGTTGATTTAACGCATGATTTAAATCGACTTGATTTAAATCAAATCCACCCTGTCAGAACAGCTCAGCTGACAAGATGCAAAAAGATGCTGCCTGCAGTACTGTTACTGTAAGGCACCGTCCCTCATTAGCAAATGCTTTCCATATTTCCTGTTTCACAGCAGCCAGAAATGGCAGCCATCCACCACTGTCTGGAGCCAACTCTTCTTCGGCAGACATTCTTCAGAGGTTACCGAGCCTCTGCGGGGCAACGCTAGAGCTCCCCAAATAGACCACCGGATACCTCCGTGGCAGAGAGGGGGTCCCCGTAGCTCACACACACACACCCTGCCCAAGCACTGGTTTGTCTCCTGAAGGTTACAGGTTTGCATGTCGCGGGGTTGAAGGCCAGCCCTGATAAGAGTCAAACGTTCATAGCTTAGTCAGAAGAGAGCTGGACGCCTTGGGGGTCTTCTAGTTGAAGCAGAAGACCCTATATCAGTAATGGCGAATCTTTTTTGGCTCGGGTGCCCAAAGGGTGCGTGTGCGTGCCCACACCCTTAATGCAATGCTCTCCCGCGCATGCGCACAACCCCCACGCTGCCCCCCCCCCCGGCATGCGCACAGGCCTCGCTGAAGCCTCCGGACTTCCGGGAGGCCCGTTGGGCTGTTTTTCGCTCTCCCCAGGGTTCAGGAAAGCCTCCTGAAGCCTGGAGACGGTGAAAAATGGCCCAACCGGAAGTTCGGAGACAAAACGGAAGTGGAGCTGCCCTACTACTTACCTTCAGATAGTTGCAACCAGGCCTCGCACACCTCGGCCCATTTCTTTTGCAGCCGGGATGGCTTTCCTGAAGGCCTCTGTAGCCGATAACAGAGCTCCGGATCGATCTGGAGCTCTGTTATCGGCTGCAGAGGCCTTCGGGAAAGCCTTGCCGGCTGCAGAAGAAATGGGCCGAGGTGTGGGAGGCCTGGCTGCAACTGTCCAAAGCCGAAGAAGTTCCTGAAGACCTCTGACAGCGAAAAGGAGGCTGGCGGTGACGCACACAAGTGAACTTCCGGTTGGGCTGTTGGGCCATTTTTTGCCATCCCCAGGGTTCAGGAGGCTTTCCTGAAGCCTGGGGAGAGCGAAAACGGCCGAAAAGAAGGCCGAAAATTAGCTGGCCAGCGTGCACATGTGTGCTGGAGCTGACATAGGGCAACACCTCACATGCCCTCAGATGTGGCTCTATGTGCCACATAGGTTCGCCATCACCGCCCTATACCATTTCAGACAGGTGGCTGTCCAGTCTCTTCTTAAAAACCTCCAGTGATGGAGCACCCACAATGTCTGGAGACAAGCTGTTCCACGGGTTAATTGTTCTCACTATCAGGAAATTTCTTAGTTCTAAGTTGCTTCTTTCCTTGATTAGTTTCCACCCATTGCTTCTTGTCCTGCCCTCAGTTGTTTTGGAGAATAGCTTGACCCCCTCTTCTTTGTGGCAGCCCCTCAAATACTGCAACACTGCTATCGTATCACCCCTAATCCTTTTTTTTTTTTGTTAGACTAGATACACCAATACTGTTATTAACACAATTAAGGAGTTGGAAGGGACCTTGGAGGTCTTCTAGTCCAACCCACTGCTAAAGCAGGAGATCCTATACCCGTGATGGCGAACCTATGGCATGGGTGCCACAAGTGGCACGCAGAGCCATATCGGTGGCCACGCGAGCTCAGGTCCGGCGTGCATGTGTGCACCAGCAGGCTGATTTTCGGGCCTTCTGGGCCCACTGGGAGTCGGGAAACTGGCTGTTTCCAGCCTCCAGAGGGGGTGGGGAAAGCCGTTTTCACCCTCCCCAGGTTCCTAGAAAGGCTCTGGAACCTGGGGAGAGCGAAAAATGGGCGTGCCATTGCATGCTGGGAGCAGGGGGGTCATGCGTGCATGTGCGGGGGTGCATGGAATTATGAGTGTGGGCACACACACACATGATCCCCTGCATTCCCCCCCCTTTTGGCACGCGAACCAAAAAAGGTTCGCCATCACTGTCCTATACCAATGATGGCGAACCTTTTCGGCACCGAGTGCCCAAACCGGAACGCGCGCATGGTCTTCGGGTTCCCGGTGCTCCGGCACACGCGAAGACCAGCTGGCCGGCGCACGCTGGCGACGCCACGCATGCCCACAGAGAGGGCTCTGCGTGCCACCTCTGGCACGCGTGCCATAGGTTCGCCATCACAGCCCTATCCCATTTCAGACAAGTGACTGTCCAGTCTCTTCTTAAAAGCCTCCAGTGATGGAGCAGCCACAACTTCTGGAGGCAAGCTGTCCCACTGGCTCATTGGCCTCGCTGTTAGGAAGTTTCTCCTTAATTCCAGGTTGCTTCTCTCTCCTTGGGTTAGTTTCCATCCACCGTTCCTTATTTCGCCTTCTGGTGCTTTGGGACATAGCTTTGGTAAGATGGTTAAGATATCCTGGCACAGATCTCACTATTTTTTAATCTGGCATTTGGGCAGGATGTGAGCTGCCCCCAAAACAGACCATCCGCAACACCTCTTCGCTTAAATGACAATTAAGAACAGCCTCCGGGCGATCCAAAAAGGAAGTTATCGGTGTGAAAAGCTCACCATGTACCGCAAGAAACGGAAAGGTTGCATTATGGTAGACTTATTTGCATGGGCGCCGAACCAGGAACCCCATTAAAGAACACTCTGGCCCTGGAGAGCAATGGGGAGGAGATACTTCCCTCCCTGCTTCCATATTTTCTGTTCATTTCTCCTCCTGCATCCTATTCATTAGTCATTAAGTGTTGTACCTCATGATTGTTGACAAATGTATCTTTTCTTTTATGTACACTGAGAGCATATGCACCAAAGACAAATTCCTTGTGTGTCCAATCACACTTGGCCAATAAAGAATTCTAGCTAGCTAGCTAATCTATCTAATCTATCTATCTAATTTATCTAATCAGTCTATCTATCTATCTATCTATCTATCTATCTATCTATCTATCTATCTATCTATCTATCTATCTATCTATCTATCTATCTATCATCTATCTTTCTATCCATCCATCCATCCATCCCTGTCTGTCTGTCTGTCTGTCTGTCTGTCTATCTATCTATCTATCTATCTATCTATCTATCTATCTATCTATCTATCTATCTATCTATCTATCTATCTATCTATCTATCTATCTATCTATCTATCTATCTAGGCAAGTGAATCCAGTTCAAAGACGTGGTTCGAGGCACAAATCAGAGCTTGCCAGCGTAGATGTCAAGAAACAGCCCCTTCCCTCTCAACTCCAGGGATTGTGGGTTCGAGTCCCATCTGGGGTGCCAATGATGCAGATGCGGGGGGGATAGGCCACATGGCATTAGCATGCGCGACCACAGCCCCGAAACCAAAGCCAGAGCCACCACCCAGGGCACGACCAGAACGAGGACCCAGGCGTGCCACCAACATGTCCCAAAAAAGGCCTCCAGGTTGCAGAGGTTCCCCCCCCCTACGCAACCGAAGGGGGGGGGAACCCCAGCCGACGACGACCAGTCGCCCGACTCCTACAATAGTGAGGATGAGGGCGAAAACGATCCAATGGTGAGTGAACCGGTCCACCCTTTCATTTTCCCAATACACCTCACAGCCCCCAAAACAGGAACCCAGTAACACTAATAGACTCAGGCTGCACTAGATGCTGGATCAACCTAACCACGGTCCTGAAACTGGGAATCAGAGCAAAAAGGCTGGCCCACCCCATCAGGTTCGAACAGGTCGATGGGTCCCTATTGGGGGGAGCCTCTGCCACCCATGTCACGTAGTGAATATTGTCAGTTGTATGTCTATGCAGGGTGATGCACCCCTATCTAATATTATGGTACATTCCAACATAAGCAGATCATGTGATATGATGAGTGCGCATGTGTGCATTCCTAAACCACCATTAATTCTCTTCTGCCTTAGCTGTTGACCTGAACGGTCGTGTTACTCAGCACAATGTAGTTTATTCAGGATTTACTGTTTTTGTACTGAAATAAATATTTTCTATTAGACCTTTAATCTTGGCTTTATTTCTAAATGTCTGAATTCCAAGAAAAGATCCTACATCTGCCTCTATGAGATATCATTCTCACCCCAACAACCCACCTGACCGAACCAGTGAAGCTAGAGCTAGCAAATCACTGGGAAGCAATCCGATTCGTAATAGCCCCCCAAATGACAGACATCTTCTGTGTGGGTGCCAATAAAGGAGAATATTATCTGTCACTCAGGATTGAAATGAGGGGGTCTCTGGTGCTCGGTGGTTTTCTTGCACACGTTTCATGACCCAAACTAGGTTAACATGAGCCACGGCGGCGCAAGTGGTTAGAGTGCAGTACTGCAGGCTACTTTTGCTGACTGCCAGCTGCCAGCTGTTCGATTCTGACCGGCTCAAGGCGGACTCAGCCTTCCTTCCTTCCGAGGTGGGTAAAACGAGGACCCAGATTGTTGGGGGCAATATATGCTGAGCATAGAGAGAGCTGTGAAGCACTGTGAAGCGGTATATAAGTCTATAGCTACCTTCCTTCCTTCCTCCCTCCCTCCCAGTGGTTAGAATGCGGTATTGCAGGCTGACTGCCCACTGCCAGGAGTTCGATCCCAACCGGCTCAAGGTTGACTCAGCCTTCCATCCTTCTGAGTTGGGTAAAATGAGGACCCAGATTGTTGGGGGCAATATATGCTGACTCTGTAAACTGCTTAGAGAGAGCTGTGAAGCACTGTGAAGCGGTATATAAGTCTAAAGGGCTATTGCTATTGTCAGTGCTCAGGTAACGTCAACCAAGCGGAGAGCGCACCAAGGACCCTTCTATGAGGCGGACTTGAATTGAGGGACGCTGGAAGCCGCCACTTCCTGACCATTCCTCTGCTTCCTCTCTCTCATCCCTTTGTCTTTCAGTTCCCCCACAAGTACAGCCAGTCCCCGACTTACAACAGTTCATTTAGTGACCGTTCGAAGTTACAAATAATCCTCTCACCACTGTCAAACTATTCACTAAGGCTGCATTACTACTACTATTAATCTCCTCATCGTTCCTCTCACCCATCTCCTCCCACTTATAACTTGTTGCTTGTATCCTTACGATTTATATTAATATTGATTGTTTCCTGATTGCTTATTTGAACCTATGACAATCATTAAGTGTTTTTTACCTCATGATTCTTGACGAACATATCTTTTCTTTTATGTACACTGAGAGCATGTGCACCAAAGACAAATTCCTTGTGTGACCAATCACACTTGGCCAATAAAGAATTCTATTCTATTCTATTCTATTCTATTCTATTCTATTCTATTCTATTCTATTCTATTCTATTCTATTCTATTCTATTCTATTCTATTCTATTCCATATTTTCTATTCTATTCTATTCTATTCCTATTTTCCATTATTCTATTCTATTCTATTCCATATTTTCTATTCTATTCTATTCTATTCTATTCTATTCTATTCTATTCTATTCTATTCTATTCTATTCTATTCCTATTTTCCATTATTCTATTCTATTCTATTCTATTCTATTCTATTCTATTCTATTCTATTCTATTATTATTATTTCTATTCTATTCTATTCTATTCTATTCTATTCTATTCTATTCTATTCTATTCCTATTTTCCATTATTCTATTCTATTATTCTATTCTATTCTATTCTATTCTATTCTATTCTATTCTATTCTATTCTATTCTATTCTATTCTATTCTATTATTATTATTATTTCTATTCTTCTATTCTATTCTATTCTATTCTATTCTATTCTATTCTATTCTATTCTATTCTATTCTATTCTATTCTATTCTATTCTATTCTATTATTATTTAACAGCATCTGGGGTGAATACAGAGCAGGACCCCAATCCGGGGGGGGGGGGGAGGCAGCCCTGCAATTGGAGGTGGGGAGGATCCCCGTGGATTCTGGGAGTTGAAGTCCACAAGTCTTAAAGTTGCCAAGTTTGAAGACTTCTGTTTTAGGGGGTTGGAAGAGGGGGGAAAGGGTGGTCTCACCAGCTGCTTCCTTCAGCCTTTTGCTACAACTCAGGAACTGGGCTTAAACTGGGAATATCATCCATCTTTTCCAAGATTTACGTTCTGTCACCCTGGGCTGGATTCCAAGAGCAATCAAGGAAATTTCTACACCGTGGATAGATCTTTAAGAACCAGGCAAAAAGTACGGAAAGCGTTCTTGCATCAAATGGCCCCAGGCTTGCTAATACTCTCTCTTCCCTGCCTCACAGCAAAGCCCAGACCAAAGATGCTTTTAAAAAGAAACGTCAGAAATTCATATTCCTCGGCACCAAGTAGTATAGAAACGATAATCGTTAAGACAAGGGAGTAACTGACTGTCAAGAGGCAAAAGACAAGAAATGAGCAATGCTCAAGCTGTTTCGTTTTTTGCTCCGGCTTTCTTTTGAAATATACTTCCAGCATTTCTCCCAGCAAAAAGTTTGGGTAAAGGTGGGAGATTTCAGGACCCCCTTTATCCTTCCCCTCGGGGTGGGGGGAATGAAAGGACCATAAATAAGAAAAAACGGAGAGGAATAATAAGCGTCTCCCTGATAACATTTGAATTGTAAATGCAATTTAAAATAGCAATAGCAATAGCACTTTACTTATATACCGCTTCATAGTGCTTTACAGCCCTCTCTAAGCGGTTTACAGAGTTCAGCATATTGCCCCCAACAATCTGGGTCCTCATTTTACCGACCTCGGAAGGATGGAAGGCTGAGTCAACCTTGAGCCTAGTCAGAATGACTAACATTCGCGACGTAGACATTCAGACAACGCATCGTACTACATACGGCGGTTGTGTTAGACAAGAGAAAAAGATTCTTAAAAATTAGACAATCCTTCCCGCTCATAAGCTTTTTTTTTTTAAATCCCTGAGCCTGAATCGCTTACCAATTCTTAACTTTTTTTTTTTAAGTGTACTATGCGTTTCTTGAGTCAGGAACTTCAGCTGTCAAAAACCAACTTAACTGGGTGCCTTGCTCTAAAACAGGGGTCCCCAAACTTGGCAACTTTAAGACTTGCGGACTTCAACTCCCAGAATTCTCCAGCCAGCTTTTAAGGTTGCCAAGTTTGAAGACCTCTGCTCTAAAAGATGGTACGGAGGAAGGAAAATCTGGGCCATTTGTGGAACGAAAAATAACAAGTGCAGCAGCTCTTTTGCAGACCGACAGGCAGTGGGGGCTTCTGATCCTAATTTGGGGACTGATTTGTGTCTGGCAAACTTCCACCCCGCCCATCTTTGCTCCAGGAGCGCAAGCAAAGTTCAAAATAAATCTTTTGTTGCCATTCCAGTCGCCCCGGGGACGGAGAGTTCTGAAGTGTGGAGTTTTAACTGTGAACGTTAGCATCTTTAATTTATTAAAGCATCTCCTGCAAAGATGTTTTTGGGGTTGCTGTTTTTTGTTCGGGAAGACCTCTGCACCGTTCTCCTTTGTTTCGGCATAGCAGCACAGCCGGCCCCGGCCCCTTTGAAAAGAGTCCCACGGACACCGATCTGCCCCGTGGATTCCTTCAAAGGGAGGTCGCCTATGCCGCCTGGAGAACGGAAACCACCCCATCAAAATAACCAAAGTAGATCTTTCTTGTTAGAGCCCGTTAAGCTGCCACGGAAGCCTCCGAGCTTTCTAGCTTCGCGGGAATTTTTTAAAGACGCAGATCGGAACAAGGATCGAGAGGATGAACGTGAAGAAGCAGGCCCCGAAGGGTGAAGGGGATCCGTTGAGGAGGATCGGGGGGGGGGGGAGTGGATCTCCTACAGGCAGGGTACAGAAAACAGAAAGATGTGCATGCCCCCCAGGGCTTCTATGAGTGGGGACATATGAAGGACGGTTGCAGGAACTGGGTATGTCTAGTTTGATGAAAAGAAGGACTAGGGGCGACATGATAGCAGTGTTCCAATATCTCAGGGGCTGCCACAAAGAAGAGGGAGTCAAGCTATTCTCCAAAGAACAAGAAGCAACGGATGGAAACTAATCAAGGAGAGAAGCAACCTGGAACTGAAGAGAAATTTCCTAACAGAACAATTAATCCGTGGAACAGCCTGCCACCAGAAGTTGTAAATGATCCAACACTGGAGGTTTTTAAGAAGAGATTGGACAGCCATTTGTCTGAAATGGTATAGGGCTGTGATGGCGAGTGAACCTAAGGCACACGTGCCACAGGTGGCACGCGGAGCTATATCTGAAGGCACGCGAGATGTTGCCCTATGTCAGCTCCAGCGTGCATGTGTGCGCTGGCCAACTGATTTTTGGCCTTCCGGAGGGCGGGGGAGGCCATTTTTGCCCTCCCCAGGCTTCAGGAAAGCCTCTGGAGCCTGTGGATGTTGAAAAATGGACCCAACAGCTCTACCAGAAGTTCGGAAACAAACTTCCGATTGGGCTGTTGGGCCGTTTTTCACCCTCCTCAGGCTCCGGAGGCCTTCCTGAAGCCTGGGAAGGGCAAAAATGGCCTCCCCCACCCTCTGGAAGGCCAAAAATCAGCTGGAATCCGTTTCTCGCCATCCACAGGCTCCGGAGGCTTCAGTAAGCCCAGCACGCATGCGTGTGGAGGGGGGGGCAGCACAGTGGGGTTGTGCACGCATGCGTGGGAGGAGGGCATTGCATTATGGGTGTGGGCATGTACACACGCACTGTTTGGATAAGAATTACTCTTATCAGAGGCGAAATGAATCTTTTCCTGGAACTCTGACATTGTTAAAATAAACCGCATTATAATTCTAATGAATAAGATATTTATTTTGATACAAAAATAAGAAATGACATTCTGGCTATATAAAAGAGATGTTGCTTCGTCCGAAGCAGAGAACAAAAAGAAAAAGGAATGTACACATGCGTACTAGGAACATTAATCACGTGCTCAGGAATAAACCATTATATTTGATAGGGATGCATCTCCCTGCATATACATGTAACAGGCAACATAAAATCACTGCGTGACACGCACCCTTTTGGCCCCCGAGCAAAAAAAAGGTTCGCCGTCACTGGTACAGGGTTTCCTGCCTGAGCAGGGGGTTGGACTAGAAGACCTCCAAGGTCCCTTCCAACTCTGTTATTCTATTCTATTGCTTTCCTCCAAAGGGCAGGCAGCACCTGAGAGAACTAGACCGGGTGGATGAAAAACCCCACGCTTTCCCTTGAGTAACCTCCAGCCCAGCCATTTTGAGAGCGTGCCCCAAACAGGCCCACGTCTGGCTGCCAAGACCACATAGATAGATGGACGACTCAGGGCCTAGGAGTCCCACGGGATTGGGCGGCCTATAAGAGCGTCTAAATAAATAAATAAATAAATAAATAAATTCTCACAGATCAAGAAACATCCTTGAGGTATCAGCAGGGCCAGCCCAGAGGCCGTAAATTAGCCGAAACGGAAACATTCCCTTCACCTCTCCTCTTAAAAAGTTCCCCATTTTAGCTCGGTTTATTTCTCAGCCAGAGGTATCTTCCCAGCAGGAGAAACGGGTCTGAACAAAATTAAGCCTTTTGACTCAGCAGCCGCGTCCTTCACACTAGTAGAGAAAGCGCCTAGGAACTCCCGAGGGAAAAGACAACGAAAAGCACCTTAAGCCACAAAAACTTTAAAAATGGTCCTTTAGTCATTTTTTTTTTGCCTCCAAGAAAGAAGGGTGACTGGGCTACATAAACAGAAAGCCCTCTTACTATGTTCAGAATAAATAGAATTATTTATTTATTTTATTTATTTATTTATTTATTATTTATTTATTTTTGTCAAGTACGTGTTGGTAATATACATAGATATAACATTGTTTATATACATAAGATGGGTACTGATAAGAGGGAACATTAGGACAGGGACGGTAGGCACGCTGGTGCACTTATGCACGCCCCTTACTGACCTCTTAGGAATTGGGTGAGGTCAACAGTGGACAGTCTAAGGGTAAAGTTTTGGGGGTTTGGT
The DNA here is from genome assembly GCA_023053685.1 of Diadophis punctatus similis. Classification (NCBI taxonomy): domain Eukaryota; kingdom Metazoa; phylum Chordata; class Lepidosauria; order Squamata; family Dipsadidae; genus Diadophis; species Diadophis punctatus. The sequence goes on along the minus strand of JALIGW010000011.1, from coordinate 16,122,035 downwards.
GATGAAACCACAGAGTCAGTTAGTGAGTTCCAGGCATTTACCACTCTGTTGCTAAAGTCGTATTTTCTACAGTCAAGTTTGGAGCGGTTCACTTTGAGTTTGTATCTGTTGTGTGCTCGTAGTCGTTGACAGGAAGGACGTTGTAGCAGATAATTTTATGAGTTATGCTTAGGTCGTGCCGAAGGCGACGTAGTTCTAAGCTTTCTAAGCCCAGGATTTCAAGTCTGGTTGCGTAAGGTATTCTGTTGCGAGTAGAGGAGTGGAGGACTCTTCTTGTAAAGTATCTCTGGACACTTTCTAATGTATTTATGTCCGATATGCGGTGTGGGTTCCAGACAGATGAGCTGTATTCAAGGATTGGTCTGGCGAATGTTTTGTATGCTCTGGTTGGTAGCGTGATATTACCAGAGAAGAAGCCACAATTATCTTTTGCAAAACGTTAAGGACCGAATACTGAGAAGGAACGGAAGGAAGGAAGGAAGGAAAGCAATACAGGCCGCAGGGCAGGCATAAAAATTTTTTTTAAAAAGACTCCAAAATGAGAAGTGCCAATTCTACAGCAATCGCGTGGAATCCGTCTTTCTTTATGTTCAGAAATATTCTGGCTGGGTGCTCTACGAGCTGGGTAGGGAAGATAGAACCACTTAAAGAAAGTCTAAGACTAAAGCTTGTCGATACGGCAGTAACCATAAAGGCTGCCTAGAGAACTCCCATTTGGAAGAAGAAGAAGAAAAAAAGTGATTTTTTTTTTTTAAAAAAATGATGAACGCTCGTGAGCCGATCAAATCTCAAGAGCTTCGAGCCGTTTATTTTTCTTCTTTAACTTTATAAGCATGGGTACCACTTTGCAAAGCTGAAGCCGAGGCCAACGAGGTTTCCCACAGAAAAAAAACTGCTTTTAAACAAGAGGGCCCGGGGAGACGGTCTCCTCCTTGCAACAACCTCATCAAAGCACAACATCTGCCCTTCTGGGCTTGTTGTGAAACCTTCGTGCTTCTGAGGGCACCTACACACAACACACAACGAAAATATTTATTGCCAAAGCAGCCGCTTGGGCCTCTTTCCTCATTCATAGGGTGTTTGCACAGAAGGAGGGACACTTCCTTGTAGGAAATAGCCGGCAGGTTTAGGGCAGAGGTGATAATTCAGCAGATTCGGGCAAACCCATAGTAGCGAACCCACCCTGGCGCTACGCCATCCTATTTAGGCACGTTTTGAAGCCGTGTACATGCGTGCAAGCCGCGCGCGTGAGCAAAGCGCACGCGTGGAAGGCGCGCGCGACCAAAGCAAGCATGCGCACATGCGCGTGCTCACATTAGCAGGGAAGGAAGTGAATAGCACCTCTTGGGTTAGGGCCAAAGTTTTCCCCACCGTGATCTCTCAAAGCGGGCGGGTAGCTTGAATTTAGAGCTTGTTGGGAAGCTTGTTATTAAAGGTGACAAGCGAAGGTTCAGTCTCTGCTTTAAAAGCGAAGCATTTTATTTATTTATATATTGGGTTTTGACAGCTGCCTATCTCAGTAAAATGACACTGAGTGGCTTTTGTGCACAGGTCCCTGTGGCGAAGTTGAAGGAGAGATGCAAGGCGGCTTCTGCAGGCAGCGAAAGGAGAAATTCCTCAGGGCTTTGGGAGGTTTTCGGTGAAAATGTCAATTGCTAGCAAGTTTATTACAGACATCTGTGGAGATTCTCAGTCTGTTCTGCCCCAGCTAAGAACGTAACACAACACCCAGTTTGTACGAACTTATTTAATCTAATAACCACTACTACTAACCATCTTAGCAGTGGATATGCACACACCAATCTACAAGCAGTCTTTTCTTCAAGCAACCAGCTGCTAATTAATCTTCATTAACAGCTGGTATCAGTTCAAAGAGTCTTAAAGCAAAGAAGAGCAATTAGGTCTTGATATCTTATGGAGCTTCAGAGAGTTGGCAAAATGCCCAGAGATAGTCCTTGATAACCAAATCGAAGCAGAGAAACAAAGCAGAAATTTTTCAGACACGGAGCACACTATTACCAGATGGATTTCCAAACGTTGTTTCCTGCAGCTTTTCAGCTGCCTCTGATGTCCTTAAGTAGACTAGGGGAGTGGCCAATTAGCCCCAAGTCTTACTCCCGAGGAGATCTCCTCTGGAGTAATCATTCCTGCCTCTTAGCAGCTCTGCGTGCCCTTGCATTCAGAAGAGGAGAAGCCTCTTGTCCCTCATCACTGCTATGAGGTGCTGGAGGTTCCGAAGGCCCTGGCTGAACCTCTGCCTCTGGTACCAAGTCCTTACAAGCCTCCTCACTGTCCAACTTGGGTGCCAGCTATCAGCTGCACGGGCTGCTGGCGGGCCACAACACAGTCATTCGGGTCATGGTTGTCCCAAAGGTGGTTTGGTTTTTTTTCCTTTTTTTTCAGGAGGCAACTGGACTTTTTGTTTTTTTTTCTTTGAAGACGTTTCGCTTCTTAGCCAAGAAGCTTCTTCAGCGCTGAGTGGATGGTGGGAAATAGAAGGATTGAGATATACGAAGAAGCGAAATAGGGACGAGAAGCGAACCCAAGAAAGTCCAGTTGCCTCATGAAAAAATAAAAGCACCTTTGGGACAAGTTTATTACAGGTTAGTCCTCACCATATGACCACAATTGAGCCCAACATTTCTGGTGTTGTGAGACATTGGTTAAGGGAGATTTGCCCCACTTTTACAACCTTTCTTTGCCACAGTTGTTAAGCTGAACCACCCCAGTTGTTAACGTTAGCAACCTGGCTATGAAGTGAATCCGGCTTCCCCCCACCCCATGGACTTGGCTTGTCAGAAGATCGCCAAAGGGGATCACATGAAACCCCGCCCCCCCCCCGGGACACTGCGACCGTCGTAAATACGAACCAGTTGCCCAGCATCTGAATTTTAATCACGTGACCCTGGGGATGCGGCCAAGGTCGTAACTGTGGGGGGGGGAACGGTCCTCGGTCACTATTTTCAGTGCCGCTGTAACTTTGAACGGTCACTAAGCGAGCTGTTGTAATTCGAGAACCGCCGAGTCTCTCCCAGTCAAGCTAGCATTCTGGAGTTATACGGAGTTCGAGATTCTCGTTTCGGGGGCTAATTGGCGCTCCCATATAACACCCCTCCTGCGCGAGCTGCACTGGCTTCCGGTGGTCTACCGGGTGCGCTTCAAGGTGCTTGTTACTACCTTTAAAGCGCTCCATGGCATTGGACCTAGGTATCTCCGAGACCGCCTGCTGCCACAAACTGCCTCCCATTGACCAGTGCGCTCCCACAGAGAGGGCCTCCTCGGGGTGCCATCAGCCAAGCAGTGTAGGCTGGTGACGCCCAGGGGGAGGGCCTTCTCTGTGGGAGTACCCACCCTCTGGAATCAGCTCCCCCCAGACTTAAGAACCATTAACGACCTGTCCACCTTCCGCCGTGCCCTCAAGACGTATTATTTTTATCAAGCCGGGCTGGCGTGAAAAAGTTTTTGGGGTTTTTAAAATTTTAAGATTTTACTAAATTTTAATTGTATTAAATTAGGGCCACATTGAATATTTTCTTTTAAATGTATTTTAATGTTTATACTGTGTTTTTTACTTGGCTGTTCACCGCCCTGAGTCCCCTGGAGAAGGGCGGTATATAAATTTAATTAAACTAAACTAAACTAAACTTATGACTTATGAAAAAGTTGCTGGAGCCTTACTTTCTCCTACAGCTAAGCCTGTCTCTTGCTTCCCTCCCCTCCCATTGAGGCCTGAAATAGTTAATTCAGGGGTCCCCAAACTTGGCAACGTTTAAGCCTTGTGGACTTCAACTCCCAAAATTATTCCCCAGCCAGCAGAGGAATTCTGGGAGTTGAAGTCCACAAGTCTTCAAAGTCGTCAAGTTTGAAGACCTCTGGGTTAATTCTTGCAAGAGCAGGACTCCAAACCACACAGCTATTTCCGCTAGGCGCTGGCTGGGGCAAAAAATAAACCGGGAAAAGCAGATAAGGAGAGATCAGTTTCAACTCCATAACCCCTTCGTTGTCCAAAAAAGAAGTCAGGGGCCGGGGAGAAAGCAGGAGGGCAGGACAACAGATACTCTGGAACATTATCAGGGAATTATTTACAGCTCTTTTGCTGGCCTGGGCAGTTTCTACGCTGGGAGGAGGAAGTGCAGGTGGGAAGCCCAGTAAGGACAATCCTTGGCTCCTTATCCTGCGGTCCTTCTGAGGGGTATCTTGTGTCAGGTCTCCTGGCCCCAGGCTTAGGCTCGGAGGCATTCAACGCAGAGAAAAGTAAAGTCCTACACTGAGGTAAGAAAAACCAAAAATATACATACAAACTGGGTGAAACCACACTCAATAGCAGTGACTGTGAGAGGGATCTTGGAGTTTTAGTAGACAACCAGCTAAACATGAGCCAGCAGTGTGCAGCGGCAGCCAAAAAAGCCAACACAATCCTAAGCTGCATTAATAGAAGGATACAATCTAGGTCTAGGGAGGTACTGATACCACTCTATAAAGCCCTAGTTAGACCACACCTAGAGTACTGCATCCAGTTTAGGTGGTCACACTATGAAAAAGATATTGAGACTCTAGAAAAAGTGCAGAATGAGCCGAAGTGGCGCAGCGGTTAGAGGCAGGTACTGCAGGCCACATTAGCTGACACTGATCCGCAGGTCAGCGGTTCAAATCTCACCAGCTCAAGGTCGACTCAGCCTTCCATCCTTCCGAGGTAGGTAAAATGAGGACCCAGATTGTTGGGGGCAATGTAAATATATACATTGCTTACTGGTGTAAACCGCTTAGAGAGTGCTTGCACTGTGAGGCGGTATATAAATGTCACAAACAAACAAACAAATAAATAAATAATAAACCAGGATGATTAGGGGGCTGGAAACTAAAACATACAATGAATGGTTGCAGGAACCGGGCATGGCTAGTCTAGCGAAGAGAAGGACCAGAGGAGACATGATAGCAGTCTTCCAATATTTGAGGGGCTGCCACAGAGAGGTGGGGGTCAGGCTATTTTCCAAGGCACCAGAAAGTCAGACAAGGAACAATGGATGGAAACTGAACCAGGAGAGATTCAACCTGGAAATAAGGAGAAAATTTCTGACAGTGAGAACAATCAACCGATGGAACAGAAGTTGCCTTCAGAGGTTGTGAGAGCTCCAACAATTTAGACTTTCAAGAGGAAATTGGACTGCCATTTGTCAGAAATGGTGTAGGGACTCCTGCTTGAGTGGGGGGTTGGACTAGATGACCTACAAGGTCCCTTCCAACTCTGTTACTCTGGTATGCACCTCAGTTCCGGGCAGCATTGTTTGGTCTTGGAGCCCAAGTCCGCAGGAGGAAGCTGGAAGCTTTCCAGAAGAGACTGGTCTGCCATGTGTCAAAAATGGTGTAGGGCCTCCTGCTTGGGAGGGGGTGGGACTAGATGACCTACAAGGTCCCTTCCAACTCTGTTAACCTGTATCTGGTGTCCCGGTTCTGCCTGCTGCTCCTTATGGAAACAGCAGTGCTCCCCAGCTTTGAAAAGCCCAGGTGTGCCAAAGGTACAGTAAAAGTCCAGGCCCTGGAGTTTCCCGCCACAGGCAAAGAAGGTGCAAGGGAGCCACGGGGATGATTCAGGACTCGGTTGCAATGCCCCACCCTAGACTCCTCAAGGAAGTGGCGGCTTCCAACCAGAGAATGAGGAAGCTGAGCAGAGGAGCCCTTGCAAAGGGGGGAAAGGAACAAAAAAATAAAAAGCACAGAAAACAGAGAAGGAAAGCAGAGAAGCCATCCCCCGGCCTATTTTTAGGAGGATTGAAATGTGTGCTTAATTTTCAAGTGGCTATCAGGGTGTCAACCTTTTAATAGCTAGAAGCAGGGGAGGGCTAACCAGACTGGCTGCTTTACACTGGCTGCAACCTCTAGCTCAGGGGTCTCCAACCTTGGCAACTTTAAGACTTGTGGACGTCAACTCCCAGAGTTCCTCAGCCAGCAAGTTGAAATTCACAAGTCTTAAAGTTTGGCAACGTTGGAGACCCCTGCTCTAGCTTCATTAGCACCCTCAAAATCTTCGTGAAAGCCCCCCCCTCTTAATGAGGAACCAGGAGAGACCACCTCCAAGGCCACAGAGGGGCAATAAACACGGGCCTTTGCATGGCAGATTTAGACCTCAAGACCAACCAACCAATAGCAATATAGCACTTTTCTTATATACCGCTTCATAGTGCTTTACAGCACTCTCTAAGCGGTTTACAGAGTTCAGCATATTGCCCCCAACAATCTGGGTCCTCATTTTACCGACCCCGGAAGGATGGAAGGCTGAGTCAACCTTGAGCCTAGTGAGATTTGAACAGCTGAACTGTTGAACTAGCAGTCAGCCTGCAATGGCTGCATTTAACCACTACACCACTTCAGCTCAGTGGATTCAGTTTCTTGGGGAAAACGTTGGAAGGTCGTTCTTGTGGCTAAGGGTTAACCATCTCTTCCGACATCAGGGAAGCCTTCTGATTTCTCTCAGCTTTTTATAGTTCAGGGAGATAAATTTGTTGGGTTAGCCCCTCTCCCTGTAAGTTATGGGGAGGGAGGGCTGCAAGAACAGGCCTCAGGGTGCTCTCGGGTCAACCTTGGTGGGTTTTTTAAAAAATAATGGCCGCTGGCAAACAAAGAAACAACCGCAGAGTTCAAACAGTGATTGCACACCAACCCCTGGACGAACCAGCTTTTCTAACCATGTGGATGGTTTAAGGCAGAGGTCTTCAAACTTGGCAACTTTAAGGCTTGTGGACTTCAACTCCCAGAATTCTCCAGCCAGCTGGCTGGAGAATTCTGGGAGTTGAAGTCCACAAGCCTTAAAGTTGCCAAGTTTGGGGACCCCTGCTTTAAGGGTAGAGAGCCCAGGGCTCAGGATTTTACTGCTGCTCTACTTCAGGAACTACTAAAAAAAACCCCACCAAGATAACTGAGCTAAGCCCACCCACCAGCATCACAAAGCGCTCTCCATCAGTTCGGTCTGATGGGGTATCAGCCACAGTTTCCCCTAAACCAGGGGTAGGCAAAGCTGGCTCTTCTATGACTTGTGGACTTCAACTCCCAGAATTCCTAAGCTGGCATGATTGGCTCAGAAATTCTGGGAGTTGAAGTCCACGAGTCATAGAAGAGCCAACTTTGCCTACCCCTGCCCTAAACCAACAGAAATGGATGCCTGCATCCACGTGAACCCATCTACCTCTAAGATTGACCTGAGTGGGTGGCTTCCCTTCTGCAGCCTGAATGGGTAGGGCCAGAAATCTGGGGAGCTTCGATAACGGAGCGGAGGATTCTGGGGTGGGGGGAGAGTTATATACACGAGGTACAAAGTCATGCCACGTAAATACTGAAAAGCAGCCATTTCATTTCTTTATATCTCCTGGGCCCTCTTGCTTTCCAACAGGTGCCCCTTTTAGAACCTGCGCCTCAACTTTTTATTAAAAATATATAAATATCTGATGTTGCCCTCCATCCCGCAGAAAGTGGTTCACGCTTAGCTTCCCGGTCCTCAAACATTTCGGATCAAGTAGGCTTAACATATCTCCAGTAGGAAGGTCTTTCTGAATGCCTCTTCGGGTGCCCGCTGTTCTACACGCAAAGACCGTTTTTCTCCCCCTGGCTTTTTAATTAAAACCCCCTTTTTTTTGATGCAGAAACTTGGCTGAGCGAGGAAAAACAGGCCTTTTAAAAACGCAAAACCCTCGTGGCAAGGGAAATGGGAAGGAGACGGAGGGGGGGCTTAAGCAAGGGCTGTCGGGGCACAAAATATCTCGCCCACCGCCCCACCCCTTTTGCCGCCGTTCAAGGCCCGTCCCTTGGAAACCACGCCCCACTTCTGCTGCTGGCTCTGCCCCACAATTGCTAAATCAGCTTGTTGGGAGGGAAGTGGCACTTCACCTCCTCTTCCAAAAGGAGCAAGTACAGTACCACAAGCGCTCTAAAAATAGAGCAGCCCTACACCTTATGGTTATGTTTTGTGCTCGGCGAGAGTGGCTGTATTACTGGGACTAAAAATGCACACCCCGCAGCGGGTCGTGTCTGAGCCTTAATGTGTTTTTTTTTTCCCTGGGGGGAAAAACTAGCTTTCCCACCAGCATTGTAGAGCCTAACGCACAAAACAAGGGAAGAGCCTCTTGCCACCCTATTAAGCCTCCGGGAAGGAAAAATCACCACTTGGTAAGAAAGAAAGCCTGCCCCATTTGAGGCACGCTTAATTGGCATGGTGGTTAAGCGATCCCTCTTTCCGCAAGCGAACCAGAAATTAAAACGGGCCATCTGAAGTTGGCGGTTCCCAGAGTGCCAGCCGCTAAGGAACAAACCAGCAAACTAAAGCAACAAGACCAGAGGGCACGGAAGGGAAGGAAATTAAGATGGGTAAGGCCTCTAATGCAGAACAGCTTGGCCCAGGAGGCACGGCGAGTGCTTTTAGGCTTCTGGGTGGAAGTCATCTCATAACTTCAAGGAACACTTGGAAAAGTAAGCCATGGCTTTGAAGGGATCAGAAGGTTTGCCCCAAAAACAAACTAGATATATTAAAAAATGTAATCGTAGACAGCTAGGTTTGTTTCGATTCAGGCTGCCGCAACAGACGTTCTGTGGTTTTTTCCGTTAATATGCTTCCAGATTCTTTTATCAAATCTTTGGTAGCGTTAAAAGGGTTGTACGGTAATTGCTACCGCCCTAACACAACTGTGTCCTCCTGCCACACTTAGCAGCGACCTACAAGTCTAAGGAGAACTTGTGGGTAAGTCTGTGAAACCAAAGGAGCGCATCGTTGCGATACAGGTGCCCAAGGCTTGCAAATTCTACAAGCATTAAAATAAAACTTCCGGTTTGGTTCTGGAACAGGCATGCCATGTGCTCACTCTGAGGATTTGTGACTTACCGCCACTCCCAGAAAAATCAAGTTAACTGGAAGAACAATTCTATTCAGCACGGGGCTGTTCAGTTTTGCCTTTCAGTGGAAACGGGTTTTTTTTTTTTAAATTGGAGCACTTCCTGTTGTGGCGGCCATAAAATTAAGGGAACTGCCCCAGGCAAGAAACATTTCATTCTTGGGCATGCAAGCTGGAGAGATCTGCATCAGACTGGCCTGTGACTCACAAGGTTGGGTGGCAAGCTGATTACGGTTCCGTATTGATCAACAAGGTGGGTTTATGTTTTGGGTGACCCGTCGGTTTACCAATAGAAGCAGGCCCAAATCCCCTTTTGAAAGATTTTATTTATTTATTTATTATTTATTTATTTTATTTATTTGTCAAACATGTATAGTAGTAATTTGTATAAACATAAGTAAAAAGTAACGATAAAAGAGGACAATAGGACAGTAGGACAGGGACGGTAGGCACAGTGGTGCGCTTATGCACGCCCCTTACAGACCTCTTAGAAACGAGGAGAGGTCGACTGTAGACATCTAAGGTTAAAGTTTTTGGGGTTGGGGGAAGAAACCACAGTCAGGTAGATGCACCACGTCAGGTGCTTCTGCAAATACACAGGCCACAGTGACAACTCCACCTATATGGTTCAATGACTCATCTTGTGCCTCTAAGGAGCACCCACTGTAGTGTGTCCCGCAAACTACAAAAGGATACTGTCTTTTTCATTGAACAAAACAAAACCCACTCGAAATCAGGCCAATGCCTTCGTCACGCCAATTTCCAACTGCTGAAGTTGTTAAGCCCACTGGCATGAAGAAGCTACCTTCTCCCCAATAGGGGAGCCGTGTAAGACGCAGAATCTTACTTCAAAATAGAAACCTCAAAGCCATCAAGTCCAACCCCGTTGCCCACAGAGAGAAATAGCTACCTTAGAAGCCTGCTCAGCTAATTGCTTCTTCGCTTCCACAAGAGACCCCTTTTCACAATTGCCCCTGTGAGGAGAGGCCTTCCCACCCACCCACCCAGCAATATCCAGACCTCATCTTCTCACACTGCATATTGCATCCCCATTTATATGGTGTCTCTCATCAGCTGCACTTCATAGCCCCCAACTCAAGCAGACAAAGGCGAATACATCTTCCCCCTTTGGTACTCCAGCCACTGGTACCATAGAAGCCGACTCAACAGCAGAATGCAAGCATCCCCGTTTACTCTCTCCAAAGCCTTTTTTTTCTCTAGAAACTGAGGGTTTTACTCCCTGTATAGGCTATTATTTCCCTTCTGGAGAAAAAAAGAAATAAGAGGGGGGGAAAGGTATCATCTTCACAGCAAGACTACTGTGAAGTAGTCCTCTCTGCCCCCACATTTTTGATACCCCTCCCCTTTCTTCTCCTCCTCCTCCTCCTCCACCACCACCCCTAAGATTACTTAAAGCTCCAACAACTTTGGGGAGGGGAGGTGATCTCTCAAACTCAGCCTCTTGACTTTCTCCAGATCTGCCATGTTGTGTTTCTCTAATTTTATCATTCCTGAAAAAACTTACAATCTAGACTTACATTTTGAGCAGCAGAGAAAGATAAGCAATTGTTATTTTGGAAATCTGGCTGGGCCTTGCTTTCACCTCTCAATCCTCATTCTTTCTTCACTCCACCCAGCCAGATATAACTCCTTTTCTCTACCACTCAAAACATGTTAAAGGAAAGAAACGTGGGCATTTTTTTTTCGTTCCGGCCCACAATTCCATGTCTGTTGCACCCCTTTCATCGTTAGTCGATTCCCCCATCTTTCCTCCCATCCCCATCACTATCAGCCTCTGCAATTGAAATTACCTCACAATTGCCGATTATGTCAAACCCCTGAGGTGGGTATTGGGGGGGGGGGGCATCACAGTAATGTCTCTTGTGTCCCAACACCCTCATCTCTCTGTAACTTATTCTCTCAGGCCAGACGGCTATAATTACAGGTCTTCCTCAACTGTGTGTCAGAAATAAACCTTAACTTCCTGCCAAGCACAGCTCCTCTGCTTAAGACAGCTCCAATTTAATATAGTAGCTGGAGGGGGGCGGGAAGGAAGGAAGGAAGGAAGGAAGGAAGGGGGAGGGAGGGAGGGAGGGAGGAAGGAGGGAGGGAGGGAGGGAGGGAGGGAGGGAGGGAGGGAGGAAGGGAAGGAAGGAAGAAAAGGGAAGTAGAGGGAAGGAAGGAAGGAAAGAAGGAAGGAAAGAGAGGGAGGGAAGGAAGGAAGAAAAGGGAAGGAGAGGGAGGGAGGGAAGGAAGGAAGGAAGGAGAGGGAAGGAAGGAAAGGGAGGGAGGGAGGAGAGGGAAGGAAGGAAGAAGGAAGGAAGGAAGGGGGAAGCAAGGAAGGGGAAGGAAGGAAGGAGAGGGATGGGGAAGGAAGGAGAGGGAAGGAAGGGGGAAGGAAGGAAGGAAGAGGGAAGGAAGAGGGAAGGAAGGAAGGGGAGGGAGGGAGGGAGGGAGGGAGGGAGGAAGGGGAAGGAGAGGGAAGGAAAGGGAATGAAGAAAGGAGAGGTAAGGAAGGAAGGAAGGAGGGAGGGAAGGAAGGAAGTGAGGGAAGGAAGGAAGGAGGGAAGGAAGGAGAGGGAAGGAAGGAAGGAAGGAAGGAAGGAAGGTGAAGGAGAGGGAAGGAAAGGGAATGAAGAAAGGAGAGGTAAGGAAGGAAGGAAGGAGGGAGGGAAGGAAGGAAGTGAGGGAAGGAAGGAAGGAGGGAAGGAAGGAGAGGGAAGGAAGGAAGGAAGGAAGGAAGGAAGGAAGGGGAAGGAGAGGGAAGGAAAGGGAATGAAGAAAGGAGAGGTAAGGAAGGAAGGAAGGAGGGAGGGAAGGAAGGAAGTGAGGGAAGGAAGGAAGGAGGGAAGGAAGGAGATGGAAGGAAGGAAGGAAGGAAGGGGAAGGAGAGGGAAGGAAAGGGAATGAAGAAAGGAGAGGTAAGGAAGGAAGGAAGGAAGGAAGGAAGTGAGGGAAGGAAGGAAGTGAGGGAAGGAAGGAAGGAAGGAAGGAAGGAAGGAAGGAAGGAAGGAAGGGGAAGGAAGGAAGGAAGGAAGGAAGGGAGGGAGGGAAGTAAGGGAGATATGAAGGAGGGAGGGGGTTTCATAGTCCTAAATTCCCCCCTCCCCCCTCTTAAGGGCAAGAGAGAGAGGCTCTCCTGGACTGTCAGGCCTGTCAACCCAGCCAGAGAAGCCAACAGCAAAGAAAGGCGGGAGCTTCGATTGAAACCCTCCGCATGGCAAAGAGGGTGCTGCTCCCTTCCCTGCCCCATCCCCACCACCGACCCCGGCACAAACCGGCCCCACAGCCCCCTCCTCCCCTCCCCAAGAACCCCAAACTCTCAGGGACTCTCCTACTAAGAAGCCAGACCCAGCCGGGCTGTGAAGACCAAGCCCCCCCCCCATCCATTCCCCCCATTACTTTGGACAGAAGCCGTAAACCCACAGATTGCAGGGCTCGTGCAGCAGGACTCCCCGCCCGCCTGGCTGGGGAGGATGGGGCTTGTAGTCCCCAGGTTGGTCGGCCTCCACCCGCCCCCGACGCCCCTTCAGCGAGGAAGCGCCCCCTACTGGCGGAGGTGCGGCCCTTTCCCCTCACATTCCCTCCCAAACCAAACCCCCCCCCCGCCGCCCTGACAGCCTCGGCTTCCCTCACCATGATGCCTCCTGTGGGGCCGAGCCCTCCTCAGCACCAGGAGCGGAAAGGGCGCCGACGGCGACGGCAGCGACTCCGGGTCCCTCCGTCCGAGCTCTGAGCCAGGCCGCAGGCCGCCCTCCTCCTCCTCCTCCTCCACAGCCTCCTCCTCTCCTTTCCTTTTTTTTTTCCGCCACTTCCGCCGTTGCCTAGCAGTTGCACATCCGGGTCAGCCGGCGCGCGCGCGCAGGGGCGCGCGGGGAGAGGGAGGAGCCCCGCCCATTGTGCCTCCCCCTCCCCTTTCGAGCCACCCTGAGCCAATCAGAGGGCCGCTCGCCGGGCATCGCCAAGTATGGAGCGGGAGGCCACGCCGCGCCTGCGCGCTCGGGGAGGAGGAGGGCGGGGGTGGGTGGGAAGGACCATCGGCGTGCCGGGAGGGAGGATGGAGGCGGGGGTTGTGTGCGCGCGCTCCAGAGGACGGGAGAGACCATCTACATACGGAAGACGGGGGGGGGGGTGAGAAGAATTGATGCCGCGGAGCAAACCTTATGAATTGGATTCCAAGTGTAATCATCCGCCCTCTCCCTCTTCCAGAAGCGGGACTACAGTTCCCATGCGCCAGCCTACACTTCTTGGCTCCCATCGTTTGCAAAAACAGAAAATTGATTTCTCCCTGCCAAGAAACTAGAGCGGTTTCTTCCCACTTGAAGGCGTGTGGACTTCAACTCCCAGAATTCCCCAGCCAGCCAAGCTGGCTGGGGAATTCTGGGAGTCGAAGTCCACACATGCCTTCAAGTGGCCAAGTTGGAGAAACTGCTGCAAGAGTGAAAGGCAAGAAACCCAAATGAAGGCCCCCTTTGGGTACCGGTACCCCAAATCCACCTTTTGCAACTAATGACATCTCCCATATGGAGACCCTACAGAAAATAGCGCTCTGTCCTTCCGTTGCCTATCTTCGGCTTTCTGTCCAGTTTCTATTTCACCCCTTCCTAGAGCTTCTGACTTTTGTTATATTTGAATTTTCCTAATTGCCAGAATTCACTGCCTGAGGTTCTTTCTACAAGTGGTCCTCGACTTGCAACAGTTCGTTTAGCGACCGTTCAAAGCTACCAAGGAAAAATGACTTAAAACGACCATTGTTTGCATTTAAACAACCGTCGCAGCATTCCCACGGTCACACAGGATCGAAATTCGGACGACGCTTGGCAACTGGACCCATGTTTACGACTGCTGCTGTGTTCCCAAGGTCATTTGATCCCTTTTGGTGAACTTAGTACAAGCCAAGTCAGTGGGGAAGCCGGATTCACTTAACGGCCAGGATACTAACTTAACAACGGCAGTGATTTGCTTAATCAATGGTGGCAAGAAAGGTGGTAAAAGGGGGGATATTCACTGAACAAATGCTTCACTTAGCAACAGAAGTGCTGGGTTCAATTGTGGTCGTAAGTCGAAGGCTGCCTGTATCTCCTTTGCTAAGAAATGCCACCTAATTTCTGAAGTTCTTCCAGTTTCCTTCCCTGTTAACATGGTAGCAGAGGTCGATGGATCAAAACCATCCTCTGCTACCATGTTAAGTTGAGATAAACTTCGAGCCGTCCGATTGCTACCATGTTAAGGAAGAATATCTCATAGAGGCGAGATTGGATCTTTTACTTGGAATTCAATCATTTAGAAATAAAACCAAGATTAAATGTCTAATAGAAAATATTCATTTCAGTAGAAAACAATATAAAACAATAAATCCTGAATAATTACATCTTTGCTAAGAAACACGACCGTTCAGGTCAGGAGCCAAGGCAGAAGAAAAATGGTGGATTAGGAATGTAGACATGCGCAAACATCATATCACGTGTTCTGCTTGTATTGGAAAGTACCATCATATTTAGGATAGGGGTGCATCACCCTGCATAGACTCACAACTGACAATATTCACATCGTGACATTCCCCTCCTTCCTATCCTCAGTTACCTCTTTTGCAGGTTGCTAATGGATATGATGAAGGAAATAGGATTCCTTCATACTAATTTCCTTACATTTCAGCAATCATGTGAGAGGTACACCGGAGACGCTAATACCCAGCCAGGAAAACGCAGGGTGTTTGGGGTTAACTGACTCCAATAAGGAGGTTGGGCACCTCGTAAAAGCCTCTTCTCAAAACTGCAATGACCTGTGTCCAAAATGTACTTCGCAGATCTGACAATCTCAAAAAGAATGATCAGTGATGTTGAATTAAAATTGCCAAAATATTCTTCACGTATTTCAGTGTAATGCGTTTTACTCTGAGTCGGAAGCTAGTTTGTGCTCCTAAACTGGACATTTTACTTGAACTATATTTATTTATTTTTTATTATTTTATTAGTGACATTTATATACCGTCTCACAGTGCAAGCACTCTCTAAGCGGTTTACACCAGTAAGCAATGTATATATATTTATATTGCCCCTAACAATCTGGGTCCTCATTTTACCTACCTCGGAAGGATGGAAGGCTGAGTCAACCTTGAGCCGGTGAGATTTGAACCGCTGACCTGTGGATCACAGTCAGCTAAAGTGGCCTGCAGTACTGCCTCTAACCACTGCGCCATCTCGGCTCTTTATATACTGCTTTTTAGGATAAATAAGCTTCATCAAGTGGCTTTCAAGTGACATAAACCATCATGAATATATAAAAAATAATACACTGTATATTATTAAATGCAACAAATCTCCAGGACCTTTCCTTGTAGGGCAATTAGGAATAGGGGGGAATGGAAGGGGAAAAAACCAAGTTTATGGGTTCATTCCCTGCATTCCCAAGGGCTGCTTTATATAGTGTGCCGTGTGAATCCAACCAAACGATGCTTATCCAGCAATCCTTGGCTAAAGAAAACACGGATTGTTGCAATGTGCAGAGGCTGCCTACCGTATTTTTCGGAGTATAAGACGCACCTTTTTACCCCCCAAAAGAGGGTGAAAACTTGGGTGCATCTTATACACCGAATGCAGCCCCACCCAGCCACCCCCACCCTTTGGCCTCTGCCTGCCAGCACTTTACCTCTTTGCAGCAAACAGGGCAAAGCACAAGAAGAGCACAAGAAGAGATAAACTGCCTCCCGACCTACAGCTGACTGAGGCTTACAAGCCAGTGGTAAACTGAAACTAAGGTGGCTGTGATGAGACATATTGCTGGGAGATAAACTGCTGGCAATATTAGACTGCTAAAATTGCAAGAAGACAAGCTAGAGCTGCTGTAGCTCAAGAGATAGAGCTCTTGCCTCACAATCAGGAGGTTGTGAGTTCTATCCTAGGTACAGGCAGATTCTGTTAATATGTTATTTTGTTAAATGTTTGTACAGTGTTCAAATTATTAGACTTATTTTTTAAAGACTGCTTTATTACTGTTCTGGACAACTTAACAAAATGAAGAAGCTTTTTAAAATAAATGCTTGCTCTGAGGAGGCCCAGTGCTATTGTATCTTCTTTTAAATAGCAGAGAATACTTCCAGAAAGCCACATCAATTTTAAAGATCTGTAAAAGTATAATCTGAAATGTCCTGTTTTAGTATTAAGTATTAGTATTAAGTATTAGTATTAAAATAAGCCACCTGAGAAACCCTGACTTAGTCATGTTTGGAGTAGATCTATTTAAATAATTAGGAGGAGTTAGTGTGATTACATGTAAGAAAACTTTCTGGGATTAATATACTGCCATAAATGTACATTTCTCCAATTCTTTGCTATTTCTATGGGTCAGGCACACATGCACAGAAATACACAGCAAACAGTGTATATCATCTGTGCTGTTTGCTGTTTGGCAAATTGCTGGGAGGCAGAGGCCTTTTTTCCTTGTTTTGCTCCCCCCAAACTAAGGTGCGTCTTATACTCCGGTGCGTCTTATACTCCGAAAAATACGGTACATAAGCCATCTGAACGTGTTTGCAAGCATATGCTTTGAATCCTCCCTAGGCAAGGCTTTGAGCCCGCCCGCCGCTCAACCCAGCAAATGTAATGATTTCAAACACAGCCTTCCTATAAACAGTTGCAGACAAACAGCTGGTCCTCATTTCAAACTACTTCCCTCAGGCGGAGAGTACAAACATTTTTTGGCCAGTGAGCTTAATGCAAATATTTGGGGTAAAGGGAGAAGAAAAAGGCACAACTGAGAAACAGCTGTTCGGTCCTTTTTTCATATAGTGAATCAACCCGCCCATCACTTGTCTCTCCACGGGTAACAGAACTTGCCGTGAACTACAGATTTGTGGGGGATAATGAGTTAAGAAAGGAGTACTAAAGGGATGAGTTATCCTTTTTTTTAAAAAAATAATGCACACGTTTCTGAATTAAAATCGCATTTGACCATGACTAAACTGAGCTCTTATGCTGCACTGATGATGTTCAAATTCACGTTCAAATTAAGCTCTTAAGAATTTGGCAGGTTAGGTTCCATCCTTGCTTTTCAATGAATTGTTTTAAGCATTTCACCTGCTAGGTGAGCTTAAAAAACAACAACAAAGAATTTTTTTAAAAAAAACAGAGCTTAAAAGAAACTTTCAACTATGTGCACTGAACGTGGCCAAAAATATGTATAAACAGAAAAAGAGCAAGCAAGATTTACTTTATGAGCGTCTTAAAAGAAATTGTGCGCCACGGTGCCAAAACACACACATAAAAAAAGGTTAGTTTGACAGCTGAACGCCTTTATAAAGGCACCTCCATATGTCTTCAATCAGGGCCATTTGGGATGACATTGTCAGTGACAATGTGCCCTTTCCTAAGGCTTAGCTAAGTAAAAAATTTGATTTTTTTTTTGGAATTGCTTCCTTTCTTTTAAGAATAGCGAAAAGCATTTAACAGAGGGACAGGGAGGTTTTGGGTTCTTTTAAGGATTTTCAAAGCCTGTCAGATGTGCACCTCATCTTTCTTGATTTGCCCACCACCCTACCCCAAAAAAACCTCCATGAACGGTTCAAACCAGTGAAGCGAACGAAAGGAAAAATAGAATGGAACAAGGTTTCTAGGACGTTTCCCAGGGACACCATGGCCCCTTAGGGAGACTTTTAGACGGTGCATCAGATATCAAGGAGGCATTTGAGTTTCATGTTCTTTTGTGACACGTTTGAATAAATGAAATCAAAAGAGGAAGTAGGGGGGAAAGCAACGACCGAAGAGATACTTGGGGTTTTGGCAAAAGTAGCTAACTTTTGTTGGAAGAAATGTCCATCTGGGTTCAGTTCCAAGTGGGAAGAAAGACACTGGAAACATCGAAGCTCAGAATGATGGTTTAATGGTGGACAGGACCACATGGTTTTGAGGTCCTGGGCAAAAAAAAAGGACATGAGTGAGAGATTTAGATAAGATTCTGTTAAGGAGTTATTGTGCTGTTGAGCACATACACAGTGAAATAGTGATTGTGGTTGTGGTGTTGCAGTTTGATATGAATGCTATTCAGTCAATAAACAGAATACGTTTAGTATTTACAAATAGTTTACTTAAAGTAGTAGCAAAGTTCAATAGGAAGTCCAAGTCATACACAGTAAATCAGTCCATATGAAGAATCTTCTTCTTGCCTATCTTTGTTTTAACTAACAAACAAAGATTACAGCTAACAATCAAGTTTACACTATCACAGATAGTTACTCTTTTCTCAGCAGCTCTTCACAGCAATTTCACACAGTCACAAAGCAATTACTCATCAGTAAAGCAGTAGAGTTAATCAGCAGAGAGTCAGGACTCCGGAACACACCTTCAAACACACACACAGACATTCAGAGCATGCTCTCTTGCTGCCTTATATAGTAATCAGCCTTCAAGCATTTAAAGCGATACACACATAACATTGATTTGTGACTTGTTCATATATTAGCAAACCAATTGTTTGAACAGGGTTCTAACAGATTCATACCCTCTGTTGGGCTTTGAATTTGAGCTTGTATTCTGACTGGTTGTCAGACTCCCATGGAGCCATGCAGGGGTAACTTTGTAGGTTGTCTTTTGAGTCCCAGGCTTGGTTGACTCTTGCTGGGTGATGATGTAATGAAAGGGCTTTCCGCAATTTCTACTATGGCTCTGTCTGAAGGAGGAAGATCTTTGTTATGTAGAATAGACGGCCCCAGGCCCTAATGGCCCATTGACAATGGTGGGGGGGGGGCTGAGATTCTGCCTCCCTTTTAGGGGAAATATTCTGCCCTTTTAATATTTCCTAAAATATCTCATATTCCTAGGAGAGAAGGGGGTGCTAACTTCCTACACTTTATTCTATCAGTTTAAATTGCAATGCTGTGATTAACGCTGTGCATTTCTTATTTAAAAGGGTACATTTTGTATTTGTATTTGTTTGTCAAGCATATATGATTATAAGCAAAGTATAAACAGTAAAACATGATTGAATATATATGTAGTAGTACAAGCACGAATAAGAGTAAAAGAGGTATGAATATATGGGTACATTAGGACAGGAACGGTAGGCACGATTGTGCACTTATGCATGCTCCTTACCGACCTCTTAGGAATGGGGTGAGGTCGATGGTAGATAATCTGAGGTTGAAGTTTTTGGGGTTTGGGGAAGAAACTACTGAGTCAGGTAAAGTGTTCCAGGTATTGACCACTCTGTTGTTGAAGTCGAATTTTTTGCAATCAAGTTTGGAGCGGTTTACATTATCTAATGTGTATCTATTGTGAGCTCGTGTATTATTACGGGTTGAAGCTGAAGTAGTCGTTAGCAGGTAGGACATTGTGGCAGATAATTTTGTGAGCTACACTTAGGTCAGATCGAAGGCGGCGGAGTTCTAAATTTTCAAGTCCCAAAATTTCAAGTCTGGTTTCATAAGGAATTCTGTTGTGAACAGAGGAATGTAATACTCTTCTTGTGAAGTATCTCTGGATATTCTCAATTGTGTTGATGTCTGCTATGTAGTGTGGGTTCCAGACAGATGAGCTGTATTCAAGAATCGGTCTAGCAAATGTTTTGTATGCTCTGGTTAAGAGTACAATGTTACCTGAGAAGAAGCTGCGCAAGATTAGGTTAACCACTCATAACATTTCAACAAATTCAACATAACACTCACACATTTCAACCGGTGGAAAAGCCCTGTGCGGTTGGACTGAAATAGGGGAGCCCAAGGCTGAATATGTAGCTGCAAATCCAACAGATTTTGCTCTATGGCGCAGTGGTTAAATGCTGCGACTGCAGGCTGACTGCTAGTTCAGCAGTTCAGCTGTTCAAATCTCACTAGGCTCAAGGTTGACTCAGCCTTCCATCCTTCCGAGGTCGGTAAAATGAGGACCCAGATTGTTGGGGGCAATATGCTGAACTCTGTAAACCGCTTAGAGAGGGCTGGAAAGCACTATGAAGCGGTATATAAGTAAAGTGCTATTGCTATTGCTATATAGGGTTCACAGGGAAGGAAGGAAGAAAGGCAAGACTATTATCTGACTATGAAATTTCCCTTTTGCTCTTTCTGGCTAGTCCTTGTTCAATTTCTCCCGCCCTTCTTTAAATCCATTTAAGTCAGCCAGAATCTTTTATGTAATTCAGGCTCACATTAGGAAAAGTGCTCGTAAAACCTGTGTAACGCAGGGCATCCCATAATATCTACAATTACATTGGATGAGTTTTAACTGCTGGCGTATCTGTATCAACACTCAGAGGCACAAAACCTTCTGACCTTTGTATGGCTTTCCTTCCTCCATTAACTTTATCCCAAGGGGTAGGAAATGCAATCAGGGTTCTTAATGGGAAATGTTTCCAACTCCTGGATGAAAAAGACAAGAGAGAAAAATTACTTTTTAATGAAAGCAAAAGGGGAGAGGTTGACCACGGAGCAAGAGAAAAGGCAGACCTTGGAAACCATCTGATGGAAAATTTTCTCTGAAATAAAAGTTGATATGCTGGGGAATTTACCTCTCCCCACTATTAAAGTCAAGGTGAGTTCAGGGTAATATAATCCATTTCTCATAGTTAAGCTGACACGATCAGGCTTCCACCTTATTCTGTCAAATAATCAGAAAGAAAAATTGCAATTCTGGCTGGTTGTTTTTTTGGGTTTTTTTTTTCACAGCGAGCAATCTGATCTGTAGAAATCTGTGCGTGTTCTCTTTCTGTATGTAGCAAGGAGAATTTTCCATGTTTATAAGCGTAATTCTCCCGATGAGCCTGGCGATAACACACAAGGAAGGGGGTGTGTGGAGTTAACAGTTTTATTAACATTACTTGCTCTCAAACATCAGTGTGTGGTCTTACCCACATTGGTGCTTTAAAAAAAAAAGTAAATTAACCTTCAAACATGCTTTCTCCTAAAAGCTGAAAGCTGGCAGTAATTAGATCTAAGAGTGGTGAAACATCTTTTCTGAGTTATTGGACAACTGTGGGCACTTTGTACTTACTCAAGTTACTTTCATTCCCACCCTCAAACTATGCTTCAATGTTTTTTTTCTTGCTGAGAAAGAATTCATTCATATCATATTAAGTTGGGCCTAAATTTGGGGTGTCCCCCCCATCACTATCCTTATTTGTTCTAAAATCACAATTTTCAAACTCAGCCAATGGTGGTTTGCCAGAAACCCCGTGGTTTCATTTAGCTGAAGATGGGAAATGGGTGTTCAACACCCGGAGCAATAGCAATAGCAATAGCACTTAGACCAGTGATGGCGAACCTTTTTTTCCTCGGGTGCCGAAAGAGCGTGCTTGCGAGCTATCGCGCATGCGCGAGTGCCCACACCCATAATTCAATCCCTGGGGAGGGCGAAAATGGCCTCCGCCACCACCCTGGAGGCCCTCTGGAGGCCAGAAACGACCCGTTTCCCAAGTTCTGGTGGGCCTAGTAGGCCCGTTTTTCATCCTCCCCAGGCTCCAGAGGCTTCCCTGGAGCTTGGGGAGGGTGAAAATGCCATTCACCGCCCGCCGGAGGCCCTCTGGAAGCCGAAAACACCCTCCCAGAGTCTCTGTGCGAGCCGAAAATTAGATGGCCGGAGTGCACATGCACGTTGCAGCTGAGCTAGGGCAACGGCTCGCGTGCCGGCAGATATGGCTCCGCGTGCCACCTGTGGCACACGTGCCATAGGTTCACCATCACTGACTTAGACTTATATACCGCTTCATAGTGCTTTACAGCCCTCTCTAAGCGGTTTACAGAGTTCGGCATATTGCCCCCAACAATCTGGGTTCTCATTTTACCGACCTCGGAAGGATGGAAGGCTGAGTCAACCTTGAGCCGGTGAGATTTGAACTGCTGAACTGCTGAACTAGCAGTAGCCTGCAGTAGCCTGCAGTGCTGCATTTAACCACTGCACCATTTCGGCTCTTGTTGAGCAGCGTGTATCTCAACCTCAGCTACATTAAGTGGGGTGGACTTCAACTCCCAGAATTCCCCAGACAGGATTTCAACTCCCAGAATTCCCCAGACAGGATTTCAACTCCCAGAATTCCCCAGACAGGATTTCAACTCCCAGAATTCCCCAGACAGGATTTCAACTCCCAGAATTCATGCTGGCTGGGGAATTCTGGGAGTTGAAGTCCACCCAGCTGATTCAAGAAACCCCCACCCACCCACCCACCCAAAAGGCAGGAAACAATCTGGGGGGAACTTATTCCCACCTCTTTCTCACACATCATCATCTCATCACTAAAATCGGGAAGGAGGGTTATAGAAAGAGGAAACAAAGTGGTCAATATAATAATAAAATCAATAAAATAATAAATCAAAAGTTCAAGGATGGCTTGCACCTCCCCAAAGAGGAGGATGCCAATGGATTTCCCCGCATTAGGCCGGTCCTGCTCTCCTTTCGGGCCTATTTTGCCCAAGGTCAAAATTGGCACCAGGTTGCTAGGGATACCCTTGGTTGCCCTTGGCAACAGGGCGGAGAAAAAGGAAAACCAAAAGCGCTCCCTTAAAAAAAAAACCCGCTTCATCTTTTCAAGCCCTCGCGAGAGCGGCTGGGTTTGCGGAGGAGCGGAGGCAGCTCTCGCGAGACTTCCGCCCGGGGAAGGCGGGAGGAGGCTTGATTGACAGCGGAGGCGGGTAGCGGCCAAGATGGCGTCGGAGGGTGATCTAGGGAGGAAATGGGACCGTTGTCTGGCTGACTCCGCCGTCAAGCTGGGTGAGGGGGCTGGGGGAGGCAGGGGAGGGGGCTGCGTTTCGCGAGGAAGGGGCAGCGGGTGGGGGAGGCCTGGGCTTGGGACGAACCGGGGCTGACCCCTTTCTCCCAGGTTTTGCAATGGGGCAGCCTCAGCCAAGCCCCCTCCCCTTGGCTTGCATTGCATGCTTTTAAAAATGCATTTTAAATTAAAAAAAAAAAGCTGCAAGCCCCTTTGCAAAAGCCCTGGAATGGGGGCGGGGGGAGGATACCGCTGCAGCTCACTTGGCAAAAGCGACTTAAAAGCCATTTGCAAGCCCCCCCCAGAGTCTGCCCAGGATGGGCTTCTCACGTGGGAAATGGGAGTGCTCAGCCTCTCCTTGGGGGGGGGGGAGATCCACAGACTGACCCCTTGCAAAGCTTCTGCCCCTTCCTCCATTTGGCACTGCATCCAGAGCAGGGTTCACTATACTTCTTGGCCCACCCTCCCCCCAAAAAAGCCCTCTTAGTCTCACCCCTCCCCCTTTGATAAAAATGGACTTACTGATATGCTGCAATATTTTAAAAAATGTGTGAGCACAAAAATTAGTAGCAATCTGCCTTTCAAATTCTGGTATCTCCTGAAGAGATGATATTAGTATTATTAGTATTTGTTAAGGAGTTATTGTGCTGTTAAGCACATACACAGCGAAATGTGTTGTAATAATGGTGTTGCAGTTTGATATGAATGCTATTCAGTCAATAAACAGAATATCTTCAGTATGTACAAAATAGTTTTACTTGAATAGTAGCAAAGTTAAATAGGAAGTCCAAGTCATACACAGTTATTCAGTCAATGCAAAGTTTCTTCCTCTTGCCTATCTTTGTTTTAACTCACAAAGAGTACAGCTATCACTTAATTCTATACTATCACAGATAGTTACTCTTCTCTTCACAGCAATTCCACACAGTCATAAAGTAATCTACTCATCAGTAAAGCAGCAGAGAGTCTTCAATCCGGAACACACCGTCAAACACCACTCACCACACTAAACCACAAACCCCACTGAGCATGCTCTTTTGTTTACTTATATAGTAATCATCCACAATGCATTTAAAGCAATATACACATAACATTGATTTGTGGCTTAATCATATATTAACACACCCAATCGTTTGAACAGGGTTCTAACAGTATTAATAATAGTATTAATATTGATTTAATCTTCAATTCAATTCACAGTCTGGGACTGGTAAAAACCTAACAGTTCAAGTCCTAACCAAGGACCTAAGAGCTGTTAAGATAATGTCTGAGTATATAGGCAGTTCTGAGTAAGGTGGGGTGTTTTTTTTTTTTTTTTTGCAAAGTCAGAATATTCAAGTCTGAGAGGTTCAAAATGTCCATGTATGTAGGCAACCCTTTGGGTATTGCTCCAAGGATGGTGGTGGTGGTAATAATAATAATAATAATAATTATTATTATTTATTTATTTATTTATTTATCGTTCTTATAGGCCGCCCAACTCCTGTAGGACTCTGGGCGGCGTACAACATAAAAAGAACAATTAATTAAAAAGAACATTAAGAAAATTAAAAATACATATAAAAATTAAAAATATTTCCAACATTTGTACATGGGGAGGCCATATCTCATCTCATTGGTCTCTAAACCCACGCCTGCCGGAAGAGCCATGTTTTCACAGCCTTGCGGAAGGCCAGTAGGGTGGGGATAACCCGGATCTCTGGTGGTAGTTGGTTCCACAGAGACGGAGCTCCCACAGAGAAGGCTCTCCCCCGCGGTCCCGCCAACCGGCATTGCTTGGTTGACGGGAACCGGAGGAGACCAACTCTGGGATCTAACCGGTCGTAGGGAGGAATGCGGTAGGATGCGGTCCCGAAGATATCCTGGCCCCAAGCCATGTAGGGCTTTAAAGGTTATAATCAACACCTTAAATTGCGTCCGAAGACTAATTGGCAGCCAATGCAGCTGGCGGAAAATAGGTGTTACGTGGGTGTATCTTGGTGCACTCACCACAGCACGCACAGCTGCATTTTGCACCATTTGCAGTCTCCTGATACTCTTCAAGAGTAATAATAATAACAATAATAATAATTAATGATAGTGATTTAATCTTCAATTCGATTCACAGTCTGGGACTGGTAAAAACTTAACAGTTTTTACAAAAGCTAACAAAAACTAACCAAGGTTAAGTTTACAAAAACTTAACAAAAAGTAACCAAGGACCTAAGAGCTGCTAAGGTAACATCTGAGTATTGTAGGCTGTTCCGATGAGTAAGGTGGTTTTTTTGCAAAGTCAGGATATTCAGGTCTGATAAGTTCAAAATTTGCATGTATCTAGGCAGCCCTGAGTTATTGCTCCAATTACTATTGGTACAACCATTGATTTCTTCACAAGCGCTCCACAAGCGCTCCAATTCAATTTGCGCTGCGATCGTGGTATTTCAATATTTTTTTCTAGTTATTTCTCTTCCATTCGTGCATCACCCGGTATTGCAATATCAATGAACCAGGCTTTTTTCTTTTCTTTTCCACAGTAGTGGTGTCAGGCGTGTTGTGTGCCAGACGTCTGTCGGTCTGGATTCGAAACTCCCACAGGATCTAGACTTGTTCCTTTTCACGAACTTTTATCGGTTTGGTGTTCCCAGTAACTTTTACTACATTTTGAACCCACACTTCTGGCAAAGCTTCCAATGTATGATTTTGGCCACTCGATCATGACGTTGTAGATAATCAGCTTGTGATGTGATATTATTGATACCCGTGTTTCCCCGAAAATAAGACCCTGTCATATATTTTTTTGAACCTTGAAATAAGTGCTTGGCCTTATTGCCATGCACTCAGAAGCCCGATTGGGCTTATTATCAGTGGAGGTCTTATTTGGGGGGAAACAGGGTAGATGATGGATGGATGGATGGATAGATAGATAATTAGATGCATGTGTGACAGATGATGGATGGCTAGGATGGATAGATATAGATGGATGGATGGATAGATGATGGATGGATAGATAGATAATTAGATGCATATGTGATAGATGATGGATGGATGGAGTCCCAAATTTCTGTTGCTAAGCAAGACCGTTGCGAGTTTTGCCCATTTTATGACCTTTCTTGCCACAGCTTTTAAGTAAATCTCTGCAGTTGTTAAGGGAATCGTGGTCATTGAGTGAATCTGGCTTCCCCATTGATTTTGCTTGTCAGAAGGTTGCAAAGAAGGTGACCCCGGGACTCTCCGACCGTCATAAATATGAGTCAGTTGTCGAGTGCCTAAATTTTGATCGGGTGATGATGGGGGAATGCTGCAGTGGTCGCAAGTGTGAAAAACGACCCTGTCACTTTTTCCAGTGCCGTTGTGACTTTGAACGGTGACTAAGCCAAAGCTAAGTGAAGGACTCCTTGTATTTAAGAAAAGATGCTGTTGAAATACGTAGTAATGCCTGCTTAAGGCAGAATTGTCTAATAGGGAACAGTCCCCCCCCCCAATTTATTTTAATGGTGTCTTTCTGTCAAATGACTTTATTTGCATGTAAAAACCTGTTCACGCTCCACATTCTGGAGCTCTCTAGAAATTTTGAAGGTCTAGATCACTTCAGCCTGAACCAAGCAGGGCCAAGGATCAAGGCCGAGGGAAGATGTACAGACATATATCTGTAGGACCGCAGCTGCCTCACCCTTAAAACCCACCCAGATGAGTCCTAGCAGAGGCCAAATTGAAGGTGGCAAACCTGATACGGGTGTGACCGCTCTCTCTCTCGCATGTGTTGGCAGTGGGCTGGCTTGAGTAACTAAGCAGCTGGGATGCTCAGGTAATACACCTTGAGTTTCTGGCATTTAAAGAGCTGTGCTGGCGCAGGGGTTAGAATGCAGCATTGCAGGCTAGCTCTGCCCACTGCCGGGAGTTTGATCCTGACCAGTTCAAGGTTGACTCAGCCTTCCATCCTCCCGAGGTGGGTAAAATGAGGATCCAGATTGTTGGGGGGCCATTTGCTGACTTAGAGAGGGCTGTAAAGGCACCGTGAAGCGGTCTATGAAGTCTCCATTCTATTGCTATTTAGCTTAACTACTTTCTCAGCGGGAACGTTTGAAGGCCGCATGGAAAAATCTTATTCGGGACCTAGAAGAAAATGGAGGAAGGAACTATGAAGGGCTGTAATATTGATGCTTCGCGCCCCTCCCTCCCCCCCCCAAATGATGAGCTGTTCTGAAAATTAACAGGCAAAATCTATTCCTGACCCCACATCCATCTCTCTTCTCTTGGTTTCTTAACCCTCCACCGGTCTTTTGCGTTCTCCTTTTAACGTTTAAATCCCAACCTCAAAATCCCCCTTACTCTACTGCAAACCTCCGAGCAGTCATGTTCCTACACAGCAAATGCCTGAAATGTTCACGAAAAAATTGTGCCTCTCCTTTGACTCCCTGTGCATCTCGTCCCCTTACCCCTCACTGGCCATGAACCGGGAGATGGGTTGGGCACATTGGAAGGAAATTGCCTAAGATGCTCCCGGCACACACACACACACCAGCGTCTGGAGTTGGCAGGGACTGCAAAACTTCTATCTGCAAGCCAACACCTTCTTCCCACACTTTCAAGTTTCGTATTATAAAACTTGTTTATCTGCAATGGGGGGGGGTGCGGTGAGGTGGGGGGGGAGACACTGTGGCTGCTTTGAATTGCAAATAACTGAATATCTGATTGATGCAGGGTAATTACAATTTGTCTGCTCTCTCCTGTGCAGGTAACAATTAGACATTGAAGTGAACAGGTGGAGGAGGCAGGCTGGGCGAGAGAATAAGCTTGACATAGGCTTAGATCGAGGATCTAAAGCAGGGGTGGCCAAACTATGGTTCTTTGAGGACCTGTGGACTTCAACTCCCAGAATTCCTGACGGCTGGCTCAGGAATTCTGGGAGTTGAAGTCCACAGGTCCTCAAAGAACCATAGTTTGGCCACCCCTGATCTAAAGAAACGGGGTTCCCTGATTTGGGGGAGACCCCGCTAGGCAGATTTTAACATTTGAAAACATGCTGGTGGTCTGTTTGCAGGCCTTCAATTAACCTGCAAACTCCACTTTTATCAAAACGCTACTTGCCATCCTCTGCTACTACCTCCCCCCCCAGGTGCCAGAGCTCACCTAACTCTTCTTCCTGACCTTTGACCTTTTCCCCCAGCCGGTGGGCACATCAGTAAACCAAACACAACAGCTTGCTAGGGGCTTCGTTCTTGGTTTCAAATGGTGGTTAGAAGAGGGTGGTTTAAAAAAAAAAATAACTCCAGGAAGTGAGATTGGACGAGCTGGTAGATGCCAAGGGAGATCAGTACCCCTGGGTGCCACTTGTGCCCCCCCGCTCCCTCCCAAGCGACTTCTCATGAGTCAGAAGCATCTTGCTTAAGCAGACAGGGAGAAATTATCTACTGCGCGAGCCGCTAAGACATGAATAATTGGGTCTCAGTAGGCAATTCTTGGCGAGGGAACCCCATCATTTAACCTGGCGTAACCTGCCAATCCCCGGCGTGTCCTCGTCTAAACCGGGCTTGTTTTGAAGAGCAGATTTCCATTGCGTAACCAGCACGCCTGCCTTTTTTTTTTTTTCCCCTGCCAAAGGTGCCCGGCAGGAATTTCTCAGCGGCCCACTGATTTGACCTGGCATCGTGTTTAGGCCACAAGGGTTTTGGCCCGGAGCACAAACGGGAGCGATCTGCTGATTTCAGCTGTACCCGGAATTAATGCATGCGCGCGTGGTGCCAGGGTTGCAGTTAGTTGCAGAGCTAAGCATAAACCAGCGTCGCCCTATTTGACGGGTAATTTCTAAGCCCTCCTTCGCCCCAGAAAGTCTTGGGAATATCGGGTGCCGCCGTTGGCTGGCTCCACAAACAATTACAGAATTGATCGCTCGAATCAAGATCACTCAGCGCAGGAAGAGGGAAAAAGTTATCCTTTTAAAGTTTCACAAGAGTGTGTTTTTCCTCCGTTCCGCCGCTCAGATCGCGTGGGTCTTCTCCTGGCGTAGAGTCCTTGTCATATTGGGGTACACGGGCATTAAAAGGCCGCCAGCCTCGTTTCCCAGCGACGGGGAGGGCAGGCCCGAGAACCCAACGCCCCTCGATTCTGCCGCCATGCCATCCGCGCATTTGTGGCCTGCACAGTCCTGTCTTGTCTGAATGTCAACCCGGGTTGGGCAACGTACCCGTCGACTGTTGCCAGCCTTCGCTCATCTCACCCCTCTTGGCCAGGGGCCACTTCCCTTCGCAAGGCTGCTATCGCCTTACAGAAACACGCATGACTCAATTTCATTTGCATCCCAAGACGAAGGTGTCACCCTCCGGAGCCCATGGCTTGTTTGCATCTGCTCGTAGCTGGGCCTGGAGTAAAATCAGCTTTGCAGCATTGCCAAATTGCAAGAGG
Source organism: Diadophis punctatus similis (assembly GCA_023053685.1). Lineage (NCBI taxonomy): Eukaryota > Metazoa > Chordata > Lepidosauria > Squamata > Dipsadidae > Diadophis > Diadophis punctatus. The sequence continues at coordinate 16,093,092 of JALIGW010000011.1, read as the reverse complement.
GAGAAGAGACGAGAACCTGTCAGTTCTTAAGTCAGGCGTCGGAAACCTTTCCAGACCGCTTTTTAACTGCAAGCTTTGCTCGTTGATCAGGACTCCAGGGATAAATAATTTCCTAACAAAGCGCACTCCGTTCGCCATTAGCATTACAGACAGGACTAAGAGGTGGCTAGTCTAAAGAAAAGAAGAATTGGGGGTGACATGATGCCAGTATTTGAGGGGCTGACATGAAGAAGAGGTCCAACCGCCCCCCTGCCCAAGGCAAGAGTCCTCATACCATCCCGGACAAATGTTTTGTCCAATATTTTCTTGAACACCCCCTCCCCCGGTGATGGATAATGGAATTAATACCCCTATAACAATGCTATTGCATAAATGGACCAAATGTCTGAAAATAGGACTTGAGAAAAATGCAGATTTGCTGATAACGGTCCATTCCCCTTTCTGCATCATCACCGCATTACACAACTATTTCTGAATTTGTTTTTCCCAATAATACAGAAAAGAAACTCGCGAGACACTATAATGTACAATAGCAGGAGCACTTAAGACTTATATACCGCTTTACAGCCCCTCTCTAAGTGGTTTACAGAGTCAGCTTCTTGCCCATCAAACAATCTGGGTCCTCGGAAGGATGGAAGGCTGAGTGAACCTGCAGCCAGCCGGTCAGGATCGAACTGTTGGCAGTGGGGCAGAGTTAGCCTGCAATACTGCATTCTAACCACTGGGAGGGAGGGAAGAGCACTTAGACTTATATATCGCTTCACAGTTGCTTTTACAGCCCTCTCTAAGCGGCTTACAGAGTCAGCACATCGCCCCCCAACAATCTGGGTCCTCATTTTACCGACTTCAGAAGGCTGAGTCAACCTTCCTTCTGGGTGGATTGTAAATCAGACCAGAGTTGTTGTTGTTTTTAATTTATTAAAGTGGATGCAAGGGCCGGGTCGGCCCTGAACTCTGACCAAGGTCTCAGCAATCTATCCGTATCCGAGGTCAAAGGTTAGGGGCAAGGCGAAACCCAGGCTGGGTGGGTCTCATCCAGAACTCTTCATCTTCGGGGCAAAATTGCTTTGTGAGTTCTAACCCCCTTTCTAAGCCATCTTAAATCACACAGGTGGCATTCAACGTACAACCACAATTGAGCTGTAGGGCAGTTGAGTGAGTTTCATCCCCAGGTTACCACCTTTCTCGCCACCGCCGCTAAGGCGAATCCCTGCGTTTGTCAAGTTAGTCCCACGGTCGCTAAGTGAATCCATCTTCCTCAGTTGAGCGTGCTGGTCAGAAGGTCTCAAAAGGGGATCCGGTGGACACCCACCCCACCCCGGGACACTGCAAACCGTCGTAAATACGAGCCGGTTGGCAAAAGCGTCCAAATTTTCATCACAGGACCCGCGGGAAAGCTGCGACGGTCATCAGCGTGGAAAACGGTCCTAACGTCCCTTTTTCCAGCGCCGTCACTAAATGAGCTGCTGTTACTGGAGGACTTCCTGTACCTCCGTTTTCTGCACTCCCCCCCCCCCCGCCCCAACGCAGCCTTGATCTGGCTTGCTGGGTTTTTCCACGTAGATGCCTCGCCGGGGTATCTCGGCTACAGAGGTCTTCAAACTTGGCAACTTTTAAGACTTGTGGACTTCAACTCCCAGAATTCTCCAGCCAGCTATGCTATGCTGCCTGGAGAATTCCGGCAGTTGAAGTCCACAAGTTTGGGGACCCCTGCGCGGCCAGCGTGGTTGCCTCTTCCCCCAAAGCGTTGCTCTTGAGAGATTGGGGTGGGGGGCATTCCTCCCCTTCTAAGTCCGAGGGTCTGGATTGTTAGGTTACCTGCAAGGCCCTTTTACTATCAGCTGGTGTTGGGGGGGGCCCTTTTCAAGAAGACAATGCAGGTTTTGAGCTGGAGATTCTGGGGCCCTTGGCAGACCAACCGTTGCCCTTAGATGTTGCCCACAGTTCTTCCAGAAACGTTTTACTGGTCCAGGGGAGCAGCATATCCTTCAAAGGTTAATTCAGGAAGTGCAGATTATAACAGAGTTGGAAGGGACCCTGTAGGTCATCTAGTCCAACCCCACACCCAAGCAGGAGACCCTGCACCATTTCTGACAGATGGCAGTCTAGTCTCTTCTTGAAAGCTTCCAGTGATGAAGCTCCCACAACTTCTGAAGGCAAGCTGTTCCACTGGTTGATTGTTCTCACTGTCAGGAAATTCCTCCTTATTTCCAGGTTGAATCTCTCCTTGGTCGGTTTCCATCCATTATTATTCCTTGTCTGGCCTTCGGTGCTTTGGGAAATAGCTTGATCCCCCTCTCTCTCTGTGGCAGCCCCTCAAATATTGGAAGACTGCTATATCATGTCTCCCCTGGTCCTTCTCTTCAAAACGTGGCTTCCAATTTTTCAAGCCTTTTTTTTTCTTGACTTGCCTTTAAATCTGCAAGTGCTGAGAGAGAGAGAGAGAGAGAGAGAGAGAGAGAGAGATGACCCTTACCCCCTCCCCAAACTCCCATTCCCTTGAGGCCTTCATAGCTAGGGGTGGGGGACCCTAAAGCTCCCTCCTGTTTCTTCTCTGCCTCTGTTTGTTTTTATTTGCAAGCAAAACCTTTTATCTTTTATTGTTCCAAAGTCAAAGGCTGGCCTAGAGGTGCAAGGTTTAGTGGAAACAGCTGTCCCAGTTGTTAGCTGGTTCCCCCTGTCGTACCCACCCACCCACCCCCAGTGGCCAAATAGGTGGCTATCCGACAGCCCCCTTGTAAGGAAACGTGTGTGTGTGTGTGTGTGTGTGTGTGTGCAAACCGGAGAATATGCAGAGGCCATGGGCTGGTGGGTTCCCTTGCCGCCTCCTTCTGAGCCCTCCCTTGCCAAATTGTCTGCCCTCCTCTTCCTCTCCTCCTCTTCCTCCTCCTACACAATCACCACAACATGCTGGAGATTGTTCTCTTCTGCAGAATATTCACGGGGAGCAATTCTCCCCCCCACACACACACACACCACACTTCTCAAAAGACATTGAATCGGGCTCCTTTGCTGCTTCCTTGGCTTCAGCCCAGAATCCCATCGGCTGCCTTGGGAAATCAGGAAGGCTTCCCAAGTCACCAGATCCCTTCCCCAGCCAAGATCAAGGAATCTTTGCCGTTTGCTGACGTCCTTGCTGGTTTTTGTTTCCTTTTCCAAGGAAGAGGAGGTAGGAAGTTAAAATTCCAAGGAAGTGAAGATAGGAGAATCGCAGGCCAAAATTAAACTAGGTAAGAGGTAAACGTAATGGGTGTGACACGTCGTAGAGTTCCTGTCCTATTTTCCATTTATCCTCCAGAATTCAGAGGTCTCCAACCTTGGCAACTTTAAGACTTGTGGACTTCAACTCCCAGAATTCCTCAGCCAGCTTTGCTTCGCTGGCTTTGCTTTGCTTTGCTTTGCTTTGCTGGCTGAGGAATTCTGGGAGTTGAAGTCCACAAGTCTTAAAGTTGCCAAGGTTGGAGACCCCTGCGATTGTCCAAAATATTTTTCAGCTTTTCCCTTCCATCAAACCCAAACGCAACAAATCCTCCCCAATTTCCTTCTCATCCGCTTGTTCAAAATAATTAGAAATCTGAAGATCCCCCAGACAAGGGCTGTGTTACAAGAAAGGACTCCATAGCCGAGCCTTCCCAGCACGGGGCTGCTTTTCAGATGCCCTGGGATTTCCAGTCCTTCCAATCTGGGTTTGCAGGAGATGCCTTTATAACCACTTTCTGTTTTTGCGACTGAACGACAAGAAAGGAATATTTAACACAGGCCACCCATCTTAAACAATTCTGCGCAGCTCACAAACCGTTTCTGGGTCAGGAGGTTCAAAACCAGCTTCGTTAAGCCAGGATAGTCCACGCAAACCCCCAACTGTGTCTGTCCAGCCGTTGCAATAATTATCTCTCCGGATTCCAGCAGCGCTCAACGCTCCAAAAGGAACCAAACCAGGTGAATGTTCGATTGATCCCCACAGATGGTACTGGTTTTTAAACGGCACAAAGTCCCTCGCTTCGCTTGCTCGCTCTCACACACACACACATACACAAAACCACACAACCCAGTCCAGCACCAGCTGCCCCATCTGGAAACAGTGATAAGAAAAGGATCTGGTTTGCTCTTAGACATTCTGACATTCGACGCCTCTTTGGCTGCCAGACCCGAATACCCTCGCCGGCCTTCGGGTTTGGCCTCCCATCATCCAGATTTGCAGATTAACACAGTTGGAAGGGGACCTTGTAGGTCAGGGGTGTCAAACTCAAGGCCCGCGGGGTGTTTAAATCCAGCCCACGGGGCCGCCCTGGAAATATCAACGGACCAGCCCGCGGTGCCTCTGGCGGCTAAAACGGGCTGTGTGTGGGGACCCCACGCCTCGTTTTCACCCTCAATGGCCTGCAGCAATCTGGGCCAAAAAACAGTGATGCAGGAGGACATAGAGGGTGAAAATGAGGCGCAGGGGGCCACGCATGGACCCCCCTATGCCCCGTTTTGGCTGGCAGGGTGCTGCCAGAGGCATCCGTCCTGCCCCCCCCCCCCCAGCCCACGGAGAACTACAATGCTGATCCGGCCCTCGAAGGAATCCAGTTTGACACCCCTGTTGTAGGTCATCTACTCCAACCCCCCCACCCAAGCAGGAGACCCTTCACCATTTCTGACAGATGGCAGTCCAGCCTCTTCTTGAAAGCTTCCAGTGATGAAGCTCCCACAACTTCTGAAGGCAACTTCCGTTCCGTTGGTTGATTGTTCTCACTGTCAGGATATTTCTCCTTATTTCCAGATTGAATCTCTCCTTGTTCAGTTTCCATCCATTATTCCTTGTCTGGCCCTTCGGGTGCTTTGGAAAATAGCTTGACCCCCTCCTCTCTGTGGCAGCCCCTCAAATATTGGAACCCTGCTATCCTGTCTCCTCTGGTCCTTCTCTTCACTAGACTAGCCATGCCCAGTTCCTGCAACCGTTCTTCGTATGTTTTAGCCTCCAGTCCCCTCATCATCCTGGTTGCTCTTCTCTGCGCTCTTTCTAGAGTCTCCACATCTTTTTTTACAGTGTGGTGACCCAAACTGGATGCAGTACTCCAGGTGTGGTCTTACTAAGGCTTTATAGAGTGGTATTAGTACCTCCCTTGATCTTGATTGAATCCCTCTGTTAATGCATCTTAGGACTGCAGAGCCAGAAGGTTTTCAAACCGGGAAACAGCGCAGCTGGAATTCCAGGGGTTGCAATCCAGAACAGCTTCCTGGCAGAAGGTTATTGAGTTTAAGAGTTGTCTCAGGTGATGAAACGGGGCTGGATGATTTCCAGCGCCAGAGCATTCCCAAAGGTGGTTCTCTGTTTGGCCGAAAATCAAGTTTCCAGGTCCTTGGATGAGCCTCTCCGACCGTTGGCTTTTTCTCTGTTTCTGACGTCCTCCCTTTCGCCAGCCAGATGTTTAGGATCCCAACTCCATCCTTCCCAACCGGCCCCGGGGGGGGCGGCTTGCAATCCGACCCATCTGGGAACAACCACAGAGCCGGGAAGACTTGATTGTTTCATCGCCATCTCGAGCGGTTGCAAACAGGCCGCCGGGTGCTGCTCGCACGTCAACATTATCTCCTCCGTCAGCTGGTATCCGTTTGCGCTGCTCCGCTCGGCGCGTGGAAAGCCACGGAGAGCCCCTGAGCATAGACAGAGTGCCACGCCGCTCTCTGTGGCTTCAGGCCTCCCTTTTCTCCTCCTTTTGGGGGGGGGAGGCAGCACCCCCTCAAATCGACCCACAGCTGTTTCTACTAAAGCCGGGCACCTCCAGGCCAGCCTTTAAACTTCATAACAATAAAACACAATAAAACACATTTTCCTTGTTTGCCAGGAAAATAAACCCAAAGGAAGACTAAAGCGATGTGTGGGGTGATTTTGCGTCACCAGATTTTTGGGGAGGGGGGCTCTTTGCCTCCAGCTGTCACTGCCCCAGAAGGGGGGGAAGAGGGAACCGCTGGACATGTTTTGCAGTTGTGTTGGCTGATGGAGCAGAAGTGGTATTCAGCCGGTTGGGCGAAACGGTAGCGTGGACCCGCTCATACGTAATGCCGTCCTATTTAGCCACGTTTTCGAGGGTGGGCGCATGTGCGGAGGTGGCGAGTGTGTGCGAAGGGAGTGCGCGCGCGTGCGCGCTCACATTTGGGAACCGGTAGGGAAGGGAAGGGAATACCAGCCCTGTGTGTGGGTCAGAGGCCGGAGGAAGGGCTGCAGTGGTGAATAGGGAACACTTTCACAGATGAAGCGCCGAAACTTTTTGAGGCTTGCTGGCATCCCCCGTAACTGATTCACGTCCTGTCCGTGTGCGAGCAGCTTGGGGGGTCTTGCGTGAAGGGGACAAAGGGGACCTTCCTTTGAAGTTTGGCCCAGGCTGTGGTAGAAACACACACACACACACATACACCGGTCGATTAAGGCTGGTGGGAATCCAGCAAGCGTGCCTTAACTCTGCCTTCTTTCTTTCAGGTGCTGGATTTGGCCTAGGCGTGGTCTTCTCCGTCATCTTCTTCAAAAGTGAGTGAGGGTCATATTCTCCAGCCCTCCTGCTCCTCCTTTCTCTTCCGCATTTCATCAGCTTTTCTTTCCGGCCCTCGGACCGGCACGTAAGGCCGGGCGGGGGTCAGCACGTACCACCTTTGCCCTCGGAGATACGGGCTCCTCGGCGCCCCTTTTCCAGGGATCCACCGAGAGATCCTCATCGAGATCAGCCATGTTCAGGCTGGGCTTGTTATCTCTCCGGCTTCACCTCCACCCTTTGTTTAGGCTTGCAGGATTGGCGTCGCCTACGGTGAGGAGGGAATCTGGTGAGAAAGTAGAGGCGGTTTTTCTGGAGAAGAGAAACTGGGCGCGTATCTGGCTCCAGGCGCTTGGTGTGCCTTGGACGGTTTAATGTGGGAAAAAAAAGCGCAAGGAAATGCTTCAACTTTGCTGGTTACGGGCACGCGGTATTGCCAAGCGGTTGGGAGACTGGCAAAGGTTTGGATAAACACCTGGCCTTCTCCCCTAGCATGTACCCAGGGCAGCTAACCAAGTTCGATGTTTTTAGAAACAAGCCCTGAATCTCAAATAGGGGAAAGCTAATATTGAAAATGAGCAAGTGAGTAAAATCTGGTGAAAGACACGCAATGCAGATTAACAGAATAACAGAGCCGGAAGGGACCTGGAGGTCTTCTAGTCCAGCCCCCTGCTCAAGCAGGAGACCCTATACCATTTCAGACAGGTTGCTGTCCAGTCTCTTCTTAAATACCTCCAGTGATGAAGCACCCACAACTTCTGGTGGCAAGTTGTTCCACTGGTTGATTGTCCTCACTGTTAGGAAGTTCCTCCTTAATTCCAGGTTGCTTCTCTCCTTCATTAGTTTCCATCCGTTGTTTCTTATCCTGCCCTCTGGTGCTTTGGAAAATAATTTGTCCCCCTCTTCTTTGTGGCAGCCCCTCGAATACTGAAATACTGCTATCACGTCACCCCTAATTCTTCTTTTCTTTAGACTAGCCAGACCCAAAATCTGCAGCCGTTCTTCGTATTTTTTAGCCTCCAGGCCTTTAATCCTCTT